>LPNX011119114.1:39101-235232 GCA_001517045.1 Pseudotsuga menziesii | reverse complement strand
GTTCAACTGGATGATGTGATTGAGAGAATTGAAAGACTCTCAATCAATGATGAAGCACCACTAGCTGATCAACCAGGACCATCACAGAAGATTCCTAAATGAGCCACAAAGACACTTGAAAGTGTCCATCCAGATGAAGCTGGAAAGATGGGAATGAGAAGTTTGAAAAGACATGAAGATGGAGGAGGAGCAGATAATTCAGGTGATGACATGGATGTGTCATTTGATTGTGAATTTAATTTATCTGCTAACTTTGAACCAACTTCCTTTGAAGAAGCTTCTACTCGAGTTGAGTGGAAAGAAGCTATGCAGAATGAGTATGATACACTCATGAAGAATGGAACTTGGAAGCTGGTTGACCCTCCAGTTGGAACCAAACCAATTGGCTGCAAGTGGATGTACAAGAACAAATACAGAACAGATGGCTCACTTGAAAAGCACAAAGCGAGGCTTGTAGCAAAAGTCTATGCACAGAAGGAAGGAATTGACTATGAAGAAACATTCTCTCCTACAACAAAATGGGCTACCATCCGTACCTTACTCTCTTTAGCTACTCAGAAAGGGTGGAAAGTTCATCAGATGGATGTGAAGACTGCTTTATTGAATGGAGACTTGAAAGAGAATGTCTTCATGTCTCAGCCAGAAGGCTTTGTTGTGAAAGGAAAAGAACAAAAGGTATGAAAGCTTGTCAAATCCTTGTATGGCCTAAAACAAGTTCCTTGTGCATGGTATGAAAAGTTAACCGAGCATCTTTTGAAGTTAAATTCGAACATTTTGATATTGATGATGCAACACTGTTTATAAAGAAAGTTGGAAGATCAGTTGTGTATCTTGTGGTGTACCTAGATGATCTTTTGATGACAGGGAATAATGAGAGCTATATAGCATCCATAAAGAAAGATTTGAAAAAGATATTTGAAATGACAGATATGGGACATCTCCACTATTACTTAGGAATTGAAGTCACTCAACATCCTAAGTACATATTCCTATCTCAGAAAAAATATGTTGGAGAACTACTAAACAAATTTTGCATGACAGAATGCAATCCTATATCTACTCCAATGGAACAGAAAATGAAGCTCACATCAAGTGAAGGAAAAGAATTCGAAGATGCGACCAAGTATTGACAACTTGTAGGAAGTCTTATCTACCTTACAACAACTAGACCATATATTTCTTATGTTGTTGGCATACTTTCAAGGTTCATGCATAAACCTTGTGAAGGACACTGGTTAGCTACAAAGAGGGTTCTAAGATACTTGAAGGGGACTCAAGACGTTGGACTCTAGTACTCTAAAGTGGATGACTTCAAACTTATTGGGTGCTCAGACTCAGATTTTGATGGCGATAAGGAGACAGGAGTATTAACTTCTGGATACACTATGAGTCTTGGATCAGCACCTGTCTCATGGAGATCACGCAAACAGTCAGTTCCAGCAGATTCAACAATAGAAGCTGAATATGTGGTTGTAGCTGAAGCAACGAAAGAAATAGTATGGCTCAGTAAGATACTTGAATATTTGCAAGAAAAACAAGAGAACTCCACTCCATTGTTGGTCGACAATACTTCTGCAGTCAAGCTGGCTAAGAATCCTAGATTACATGATCGAACCAAACACATCAACACAAAGTATCATTTAATTCGACATCATGTAGAGGCCAAGACAGTTCATCTTCGACATTGTTCCACAAATGATAAAGTGGCAGACATCTTCACCAAAGCACTTGGATGAGAAAAGTTTGAAAGATTCAAAAACATGCTCGGACTTACGAACACCCCTTCGGATTAAGAGGGGGATTGTTAGAATATAATCCATCAGGATTATATATTGTAAATAAATAAATAAATAGTTAGTTGAGCAGTTACATAGGAAGCCGAAAAGGCTGGGCAGAAGGTGAAACACAACCGTCACATGTAATATATAAATGTATGCATTAGCCATGAATAATTTGAATCAGGAGTTATACCTATCACTGTCGATGGCACTGCCTTCCCAATCTGAATCAACATAACCTTCCAGGTTAAACTTCTAAATCACATCGTACTTGAGTCCATAATCAACTGTACCCTTCAGGTACCTCAGAATATGCTTTGCAGCTGTCAAGTGAACACTCCTCGGATATGTCAAGTACTGGCTCAAGGTGTTCACGACAAAGCAAACGTCTGGTCTCATGTTCGTCAGGTACATCAATGACCCAATCATCTGATGAAACATCGTAGCATCAATCGTCTCTGATGAAGCATCACTCAATAGCTTCAGGTTCGATGCCATAGGTGTGGCCATAGTCTTGCAGTCCATCATCCAAAACATCTTCAGGATCTCTACTACATACTTCCCTTGTCCAAGGAAGATCCCATCTGTACTCTACCACACCTCCATACCTAGAAAGTAATGCATCATCCCCAAGTCCTTCATCTCATACTCAGCAGCAAGATTTCTCTTCGTATCAGCAATCAACCCATCTGTACCTATCACAAATAGATCATCTACATACATTAGGAGCATCACTGGGTTGCCATCTTCAACCTTGTAGTAAAGGTTGGAATCTACTTTACTCTTGCTAAAGCCAAAACTGGATAGAAAGCTATCAATCATTCCGTACCAGGTCCTGGGTGCCTATTTCAAACCATACAGGGCTTTCTTCAATCTACATACATGAGACTCTCTGTTATGTGTCTCAAATCTGAGTGGATGTTCTACATACACCTCCTCTTCTACTACACCATTCAAGAAGGCAGTCTTGACATCCATCTGGTGTATATTCCATTTCATCACTGTAGCCAGAGAAAGTACTGATCTGATGGAAGTGTATCTGGCTACAGGTGCAAAGGTCTCTTCATAGTTTATTCCCTCTTTCTGAGAGAATCCTCGAGCTACAAATCTTGCCTTATACTTTTCAATGCTACCGTCTACAGCATGCTTGATCTTATAGATCCATTTGGAAGTGACAACTGACTTCCCTTTTGGTCTTGGGACAACATCCCAAATATCATTCTTCATGATCAATTGATATTCTTCGATCATAGCATCCTTCCATTCTTTCTGTTCTGTCGCTTCTTCATAACTGGAAGGTTCTTTATCAATGAAATCACATAGTAAAGCTACATACCCGAAATTTGATCTGGTTCTCTTTCTTTCTCTGTGATTCTCTTCTGGAGCCCCATATCTTTTCGCACCTTGGATAAGTTCACGTACCCAAGCAGGTTTCCTCTTATGAGGATTCTTCTCCAGAGGTGGATCTACAGGTATTTGTGGTTCCTCAAAATCTTGATCTTCTTCTTGAGCTTCTTTTTTCATGATTGTATCATGAATTCTTGGTACTTTTGCTTCTACTTCTTCAGGTTCTTCAACAGGTCTCTTTCTGGATTTGTTGTAAGCTGTGCCTTCATCAAATGTCACATCCCTGCTGATGTCAATCTTCTTGTATCCTGGGAAGTAGATTCTGTAAGCCTTCGAGCTTTCAGAGTATCCCACAAATATGCCCTTCTTTCCTGAAGGATCTAATTTTGTTCTCTTCTCTTTTGGAATGTGTATGTACACGGGACAGCCAAATATTCTGAGATGGCTAACTTCTGGTTTCTTGCCGGAGAAGACTTCTTCAAGAGTCTTGTTCTCGATTACTCTATGTGGAGTACGGTTCTGTACATACACCGCTATTCTGGCAACTTCAACCCAAAGATGCATAGGTAGATCTTGATCATGAAGCATAGCTCTTGCAGCTTCCATGATAGTTTTGTTCTTCCGTTCTGCAATCCCATTATGTTGTGGATTATAAGGAGTGGACAACTCCCTCTTAATCCTTGATTCTTTGCATAGCTCCTTGAATTCATTTGAAGTGAATTCTCCACCATTATCTGATCGAATGGTCTTTATCTTCTTTTCAGTATGATTTTCGATCAAGGATTTGAATTCCTTGAACTTGATAAATACTTCATCTTTGTTCTTCATAAAGTAAATCCATGTCTTTCTAGAAAAATCATCAATAAAAGAAACATAGTATGCATACCCACTAAGTGAGTTTGATGACATAGGACCACATACATCGGAGTGGATGACTTCTAGAATGCTTTTGGATTTGCTTTCGCTGCTTGGAAATGTCTTCTTTGTATTCTTTCCTTTCGCACATCCTTTGCAGACCCCATCATGTTTTGCTTGAATTTCTGGAAGACCTTCGACAACTTTACTTGCAATAGGAAGTGCTCTGTAATGCACATGTGCAAGCCTTCTATGCCAAATATCATTTGGCTCTACTGTGTCATGGATCAAGGCTTGTTCTGGATGGCCCTTCAATTTTTACAAGCCTCCTTCTTGTTCTCCAATCACTATCGCATCATCGATAGTCTTTACTTTTAGCCACATGATGACTTGACCATCTTCGAATTCCACCCGCATTCCTTTTGTATCCAATGCTGAAATGGATAGAAGGTTCTTCTTCAGTCCTGGCACAAACAATACTTCTTTCATTGTTAGAGACTTACCAGAGTCTAGCTTGTATGAAGATTCCCCACTACCTTTTATTGGATATTGGTAGTCATCTCCTAATTTCACCTTGTGAGGTGATTCATGTTCTGACAGTCTTACAAAAGATTCTTTGAATCCCGTCATATGTTTGGAAGCCCCACTGTCTATGATCCAATCATTACTTCCATGAGTAATGTTACCTGTGAGAGCTGATATCAGAACATATTCATCCTCACTTGAAGAATCTTCACTCTCATATCTGGATCTCTTTCTGGATGGTTCATCATCCTCTACAGCATGAGCATGATGTCTTCTTTTGCTGCTCTTCTTTACTATATTCTGTTTGTTCGGACAATTCCTTGCATTGTGTCCTGCTTCATCACAAGTAAAGCATATGATCCTAGATGCATCTCTTCTAGTATTATCTTTGTAAGAATGCTTACCTCTAGAACGATGAGAATTCTTTCTTGTTGACTTGGAGTGAGTCTTGGAGTGTACCGTGAGAGCTTGGTCTTCACTTCCCATATTCTCTTCTTGAGCTGCTATCCGAGCTTCTTCTTGAGAGCATTCTTCCCATAGTCTGCTGAATTTGACCAACTTCTTTCTTGCACAAATTCCTTGGATGAAAGCATCCCATGTCCTAGGGAGGCCATTCAATGTAGTCATCACAATCTCTACATTTTCCACTTCTTCATCAACATCTTCTAATTGTTCCTTGATTTGAGAAACCCTTGTGAAGTAAGACTGGATATTTTCTGCATTCTGGATCTTCACATTCTTCAATTGGTTCCTCAGGGTCATCTTCCAATTGATGTTCTTTCCTTCAAACAATTTGGTTAGGGCATCAAACATAGCTTTAGGTGTCTTGAGAGAGGAAACCTGTGGGATAAGGTGATCCTTAATAGAATCAGCAATGATCCTATTTTCCATAACCATCTTCTTCTTATGTAAGGCCTTTGCCTCATCTCCCTCTGGAACTGGAACCTCCTCATGAATGTAGGAGTCTAATTCATTCTCTTCCAGGACCAGGGAGATCCTATACTTCTAGGCTTAGAAGTTATCATCCCCCTCAAGATTTTCATCAAGCTTGGTATGATGAGACATCTTCAAATAAAAACGTCAAATGGAAATACAAAATATTTTAGATCTTACCAGGTTCAAGATGTCGGATCTAAAACTTGAGCTGAAATCCTGCAGAGCTGGTTCAGGAGCAAACTAGGGTTTTTCTTTTCCAGAGTTCTGTCCACCCAAATGCCTTCAAATTTTTTCCTAACTTCATTTTTGGGGAGGAGATCAATCCAGGCCTGGGCTCACTGAAAAATTCCTCTTCTGTAAAAATCCCTAATTTCCGACCCCAGTGACAGGTCCAAAACTAAAAAACCTCAGAATTGAATTCTGTTTTGATAGAAAGATGCGCCCTAGGGAGGATATTAATTCCACCTTACTTTTGCTGAAAATTTGTGGAGGAAGATCCACAAACTAGGAAGCCCTAGTTCCCGCAGCTGCACAATGTCTTCTTCTCAGGTTAGCTCTGATTCCATGTTAGTTTTTCAACATTTAAGCTAGCATTATGTTAGGATCTTTACTGAGAGAATAACAAGTACAGCAATCAAGTACAAGAGACAATGAACACAATGTTTTTGATCGGGGAAACCATAAATGGAGAAAACCCCGCAACTTCCTCAAAGATAGAATCACCATAAGATGTAAGACCCCAAAACAGTAAGATACACTCCCGACAGTAGTAGTCTTCTTCTTCTGTCTAGCCCCAGTATTTACTTCCTCACTAATGCACCACACTTGAGTGAGTGAGTGATGTGTAGTACAAGTGATAAATAGAGAGACTCTCACTCTCTATTTATATTCTTCTGTTCACTTGAAGTGCACTAAATCATGTCGGCCCAACTAACAATTACTTACTATAGCCTACACCTTAATTAGTGTATAATAACCCTAGTACCCCGAAACTGTGGGGACTTACACAATGACTTGACAAGACTTGTTTACATTATTAATACTCCCGATCGGAACATAGGGGCATGACAACATGACTCAAATACATAATAGAAACATCCCAGAATAAACATCGGGTTACAATATATAAGATACATAGAAGAATACATTCCACAGTTAAAAATACATCAACACAATCACCTACAAGAGAAGAAATAATGAAGTTGTAGATGTATGATGTAGTTGCAAATGTACAAGAGAAGAATGATGCAGTTGTGGATGTACAAGAGAAGAATGATAAATAACAAGTTGCATAAGGGATTTGTAAAGCCCAAGTATGTTCCTATAGATGAACAAGTGGCTTATATGTTTACTAAGAACCTGTGTTGTAATTTTTAGACAAGTTTGGTATAGTTTGAAAATGCCTCCCTCGAAAGAGGGAGTAGAATGAGGAGAAGGATCTCTACTACAGTGGTGTGGTAGATCAGTCTAGGGTAAGATATGTATGGCTAGGATTGTTGGACATAAAGGTTTAGTAAGTTAGATGACGCATGTTGATACTAGGGGTATTAGTATGTCTGGATATGATTGTTTTGCTCGAAAGGGTTAGTAATCCAAATAAGGCTTGTTTGGTCCCAAGGGAGATCCATCTATCTGACTAGGATTGTTGGATCGAAATGGTTAGTAAGTCAAACAAAATTCCTGGGTGGATCTACTAGAGAACCCACCATGATGTTTCTTCATAATTTCAAGGGGAAAGAAGTGGTTTCATTATTCCTATACCGATGAGGTAGGTTCAGTATTCTCATATTGATGTGCAAGAAGTGGTTTCAGTATTCCTATACTAATGAGGAAAGTTCAGTATTCCCATAGTGATGTGAAAGAAGTGGTTTCAATATTCCTATATGATGAGGTAGGTTCAGTATTCTCATGCTGATGAACAAGAAGTGGTTTCGGTATTCCTATACTGATGAGGAAGGTTTAGTTTTCTCATACTAATGTATAAGAAGCGGTTTCAATATTCCTATATTGATGTATTAGGTTCAACATTCTCATACTGATGTTGATGAGGCATATTCAATATTCTCATACTGATGTTGATGAGGTAGTTTCAATATTTTAATACTGATGATTGATGTGGAAGATTTAGTATTTTCATACTGATGTTGATGAGGGTTTCTTCAGTATTTCCTTACTGATTTTACAAGTAATGATTTAACATTTATTTGTTGATGATGAGGTTTTAGCACTAACATGATAATGATGTTGTTGTTGTCACTTTAGTATGCATATAGTGATGTTGTAGGTAGATTCTTCAATATTAACATACTGATATGACAGAAGATGATTCAGTATTCACATACTGATATGGAAGAAGATGATGCAGTACTCACATACTAAGATGTTGGAAGATGATTCATTATTCACATACTGATATGGTAGAAGATGATTCAGTATTCACATACTGATATGGCAAAAGCTGATTCAGTAATCACATACTAATATGGTAGAAGATGATTTAGTACTCACATACTAATATGGAAGAAGATGATTTAGCATCCACATACTGATATTGCAGAAGAAGACTCAATATCCACATACTGATATTGCAGAATAAGACTTAGTATCCACATATTGATATTGCAGAAGAAGACCCAGTATCCACATACTGATATGGAGAAAGATGATTCAGTACTCACATACTGATAAAGAAGAAGACTTAGTATCCACATACTAATACTGCATAAGAAGTCTCAGAAGAAAGACTCAATATACACATACTGATATTGCAGAAGAAGATTCAATATCCACATACTGATGTTGAAGAAGATGATTAAGTATCCACGTACTAATGTGGCAAAATATGATTTAGTACTCACATATTGGTATGGAATAAGATGATTCATTATCTACATACTGATATTGCAGAAGAAGACTTAGTATCCAGATATTAATATGGTAGAAGAAGACTCAGAAGAAAGACTCGGTATCGACATACTGATATTGTAGAACAAGACTTAGTATCCACATGCTAACATTGCAAAAGAAATAATTAGTATCCACATACCATTATTGCAGAAGAAGATTCAATATCCACATATTGATGTTGAAGAAGATGATTCAGTATCCACGTATTGATGTTGTAGAAGATGATATAGTATTCACACACTAATGTTGCAAAAGATGATCCAGTATTCATGCACTAATATTGCAGATGATGATGATTTTTCAGTATTCACATATTGATGTTGAAGAAGAATATTCAGTGTTCGCATACTTATGTGGAAAAATAAATTTCAGTATTAGTGCGTGGAGGTGTGGGTACATTGTTTTTTGGGATTGATCTTACCTCTAACACTGGCGTAGCCTAGTCGTCCTTAATGTCACTATAGGGTTGCTTTTTCCCATGTGGTCTTCCTTCATGGTCTTGCGTTTCGATTGCAATAGGACCTTCCCCTGTCATCTTCCTCTTCTCTTGTTGGAACCTTTCTCCTCCTCTCATAAGACCACTCTCTTCCTTGAATTCCCTCACAGTCTCATTGTAACTTGCACCCATCTACCCCATATCATTCCATTCGTCCCCCCTATCTTCATGGTATCCATAGCCTATGCACATAAGGTTTCTACTATTGAAGGTGCATCTTCAATATGCCCTTTTCGCATATGAGCATCTTAATAGAAAGTTGCAACGAAAAGAGAAACCTACCTCGTTCCCATTGAAGAAATCCATTTATGCTTCAATATAGGATTTAGTTGTATCAACCATGAACTTGGTGATATAGCCCTCCAAGATACTATCGATCCAGACTTCAACAACCCAGGATGCTCTGTTGTCTACCTCCTGCAACTCCTGGATCAATTTTGGGGTCCAAGTCGTTCGCTCACCTCCTTGAAAAATTATCTTGCGAAAGCTAAATCGCATCCACGACTTATACAAGATGATATGGAATTCAGAGAAATAGTACACATGTGGACCGTCGTGTATGTATTCTGCCAGCCACTTATCCATCATTAGTCTAGGGTTATGATTTTCTTTCTCAACAAAATCTCATAGCTTTTGGTCGAACGAATATTGGATTTTCAGTTTCATTGGATGCCACAACATGTCCTCCCTTCAGTCAGACTCAGGTCTCAACAAGAAAACCATTTGTTAACACAAGCTTAGCTGACAGGGGTTTGTTGCACCTAAAAAATAAACTGTTTCCTTATTATCCTTCAGCGATCCTAGTCAGAGATTCCTATGCTGAATTTTTTCCATCCTTAGGGAGATCGATGCCTTTACTCAGTTATGATAGAGCACTGTCGATGCACTATCCTGTGGAGTAAAGAACATCGAAACCCTTTTGTCTCTTCACAATAGACGTGGCTAATTTTCTTTTTCAATGAACAAGAAGCACCGATGCATTTTTACCTTAATCCAAAAGTGTTGGTGGACTTAAAACATGAAAAAATAAGATTCTAGAAGCTTGCTTACAAAAATCCTCTGTGGAGTTGGTTCCTACTAGCTAGGGAGAGGTGGAATTCTCCTTCCTCACCTATTGGGATAACCTCCTATACATTTCCTAAGTGACTATCATATCATTTGGCCAATAAATGAAACCTTCATGGAGTGAGCAAGAGGAGGCCAAAGAAAGCACCCTTATGTTGTTGGACTAAGATTTGGTTTAGAGGGAAGTTTGAGTGAGTCTATGTGTGAAGAGATTGTTGTGAGTGAGGACTGTTGTAATTACATTATGGAAGACAAAGCTGGAAACATCAAGGATTTGGTTGTAGCTTTACCTTCTTTATTCATCAATACAAAAGTGTTCCCATTTCCCATACTTAATTTGTGTCAATACCAATTAAATATTGTCATTAGAGGAAATTTCAACTCAAAATGGGCCTTTTAACTTTAACTCAAATTCTATGTCATCATGTATTAGCCAATGAAATTGCTTTAAATTTGAAATACTGTATAGGTCTTAAACACTTTTTAAATATAAATTTGGGGATAGGTATCATAAAAAAAACTACTTTTTTTGTTTGTATTTTCGACATATCTCCCTGTGTTTTTACTCAAATTTAGATCGGGAGGGCTCGTTGGATGCGTAATTAAATCCCGCATCCAACGAGTACCCACTCGAGATACTTTTGATGGACCCAGCTACCAGAAAAACAAGAAATACATAAAAAAAAATGTTGATGATGATGTCATCATCACATTTTTTGAGGTATTTCTTGTTTTTCAGGTAACGGGGTCCGTCAAAAGTATGTCAAGTGGGTACTCGTTGGATGCGGAATTTAATTCTGCATCCAATGAGCTCTCTCGATTGAAATTTGAATAAAAACACGGGGAGATATGTCGAAAATACAAACAAATAGTAATTTTTTTCTTTTCTTCCTCCAAAATTAATAAATATTATTTTATTATTTTAACTATTATTTTATTAATTTTTTTTAGGAGGCCCATTTTGAGTTGAAATTTCCTCTAATGTAGATTCCTTGATCACTAACATAGATTGTTAATTTATCATGTTTCTCTCATCTTGTTGTTTTTTCTTTTGATCTTTCATTACAAGTACTGAAGATTTCATGTAGAACATTGGAACAAGGACAAAAGAATTCAAATCTAAGGTATGAGAATGGTTTTATGTTGAGTAAACTAACTATATAGGGAAAGGATATGTTGCTGTGGTTTTTTGTTCTATGCTTATATCATATAGGGTAGAGGAATAAGAGTTGTTCGCACCGATTGCATAATTCCTTGAAACAAAATTGACAACCATACTGGGGATAGCTTAATCCAGTCAGATCTGGAGCAAATATAGTTAGATATACAACTATTGGTAACTTTCCCAATCCTAAAATTTACATTCTCTTCATTAGCTCATTTCAGTGGATAAGGTGAGTGATATATCTTGTTACTCTATCAATTTCCTCTTTTGGAAGTTGATTTTACTTCTATCAATCCAGCTCATGCCAATTTTGGTTCCTTTTGCAGATATTTAATTTTTTCCACTTATAGTTCCATCGACACACTTAGCCTGATTTGATAGAGCGTTGTTTTCCCATAGGCGCCTTTTTCCTCTTGATAGTCAGTGCATTTTCTCAGTTTATATAGAGTGCCACCAATGCCCTTTTGTAGTGAACGAAAAGAGTTGATCTCTTGCCAACTCTCTGGTGCAGCCTTCTTCTATGCGTCGAGGTAGGTCCCATACTACCTACAACTTTTGTTTTTTGATGATTTTTTTTTCTTTGAAAATTTCCAGTGTGTTTTGCTTGAGTGCTTAATTGTTGAGTCTAGTGGTTTTGACAGTATGATTCTCACTTATTGAGCTTAGCTTCAAAACATTTATTTTCTCTTTTAGCAAAGGAGTCATAGTGAAAAGGAATTATGTGAAAGCTCAGTTTTGGAATTTTTTATTTGTGTGGTCCATTCTCTGAAAGGTTTATTTTGAAAAAGATGGAGCTGTAGCATCTATTAAATCATTTTACTTTAGCTTCTTTATGTTCTTTATGTTTCATAATTATATTTGAAAATAGAAAAATAAACTAGTATCTTGTCTTGCGTATGCTTAGTAAAAGTTTATTCTTGGCTTGCATGAGTGATTTAGGAAAGTAGATATTTTTGGGTGTTATTGAGAAAATTTAGTTTTGATAAACATTACAGTCTCTCTTTTTTTTTTTTTCTTGATTTAGAGAATTAGAACTCTTATTAGTGAGAAATTTTTTTGTTTGAAGAATTGCTTGTTAGGTCTTGAAAATCGAGTTGTTGAAGGTATCATTGAGTTGGTGTGTTTTTGAAATAAAAATAAAGGTCTCTTCTCTACTCTAGATAGTTCTCATTGAAGGAAAAGGAAGTTGCATCACATATAGATTATAATTTGAATCTTAAAATTACACGTCACAAACATTCACTAACCATCCAGATAAAATAAACGGTAGCCTAGGCTAAAATTTATAGTAATTTGATTGATATGATAGAGATGTGTTATGATGTCTTAAATCATAGGAGTTATCGTTTCATGCCTGCACTGCATCTTGGGGTCTATCTGGTTCCTCCACGTACCATCGGTATATAGAACGGCCTTTCACATACCCTTGAGGTGTATAGAAAGGTGCTTCACATACTTGATTGTAATTAGAGGAATTTTGAGGTCTAAAATGGGCCTCCAAAGGAAAATAATAAAATAATAGCTAAAATAATAAAATAATATTTATTAATTTTGGAGGAAAAAAAAAACTACTTTTTTTGTTTGTATTTTCGACATATCTCCCTGTTTTTTTACTCAAATTTCGATCGGGAGAGCTCATTGGATGCTGAATTTTATTTCACATCCAATGCGTACCCACACTGCATACACATCATCATCACATTTTTTTAGGTATTTCTTGTTTTTGGGGTAGTGGGGTCTATCAAAAGTATGCCATGTGGGTATGCGTTGGATGCAAAATCAAATTCTGCATCCAACGAGCTATCCCGATCGAAATTTGAGTAAACAAATAGGGAGATATGTCGAAAATACGAATAAAAAAATAGTTTTTATATGACAAATGTGTCAATTCAACCATTATGTTGACTCATTTTATTGGAATTCTATTGGTTCTTAAATTCCAACTCATAAGAACTTATTGTTGCCGCGTTTTCTTATAAATCCCATTTTAGACCCCAAATTTCCTCTAATGATATCGAAGGGCCCCTTTCGAATGGTTTTGCATTAAACAACACTAATACAAATTTGATCTCCCATTTACCTCGTGTATATTAGGAGACCCTTCAAATATTCCTTAACCATCTAATAAAATGCCTTTGGTTGTATTGTTGGAGCAATAAACCAAGAACAACACTCGAGGAGCTACTACGCACGTGTCGTCTAGGTAATCAGGTGTTCAAGCAAGGGTATGGTCCCAATCCTGCTTGTCGTGTTTCACTGTTGGATCCTGTGGTATATCATGAGTTGCGAAAACTTGGTAATCCTAGTGAGGAATTTGCTATATTTAACCCATCATATCATTTAATTTTTTCTTGTAGCGTTAGCTTACATAGGTTTGTTTATGTGTGTTTTCTTCTTTTTTTAATGTTGGGGCGCGTACCCTAAGGATTATTAGTTTTGGTAACTTCACGGCTATTGGTAAGTGGAGTTATGGGTCAAAATAGTCTTAGGGGTATCAGGGTAAGTCAAAACCCCTTTTTGTAATAAACCCGTGGTTTAAATCCAGGGTTTAGGGTTTTTGGGTGCCCATGGTTTGAAGCCATGGTTTTGTAATAGCGCGATGTATAAATAGGTATTTTTGTAAATAAGAAAAAGTTAGGCTTTTTGATGTAAAGAAAGATTAAGGTGAAGTTAAGGCTGGTTTTGTAAGGAAAGGTTAAGTCCCAGCTGTGTGCGTGGACGACCTCTGCAACTGTGTGCGCAGAGGGTTTTTGTAAGAAGAGAAAGAAAGACCTGCAGCTGTGTGCGCAGGGGCCTGCTGTTGTGTGCGCGGCTTTTAAGGACTAAAGGGATCTGCAGCTGAGTGCGCAGATAAAACTATGGTTTTGTAGCAAGTTGAATAGAACACAGTTTGTGGACGTAGCCCCTACACTGGGGGTGAACCACGTTACATCCGGTGTTGTGGTTTCTTGTGCTGATTCTGTTCCTATTGTCTTTTATGCATTAATAATTGTATACATCTGATTAGTTAGATCACTGCTAATATTTACTTCGCTGTGAATTCCCTGTAGTGGGTTGAGCAAGTCACGACTGTTTATTTATCTGTGAAGTTACATGTGAATGAATGGTAAAACATTATAATTATTGACCAATAAGGTAATTAAAGGCTAAGGTATAGTAATACCCCTGTCTGCTTGTAAAAACCTGATTCTGCGGCCCCCCATTGCTGTTTTGGGTGAGACTGCAACCTGCGCGTAGGTTGTTGCCGAAAGGGCCAACACGGTGGGTATTTTGTTGGTGCGACATATAAGGATTAAACCCGGGTCTGCCCTATTGCCCAACAAATTGGTTCCGTTGCTGGTTGAACTCAGTAACTGCTCAAGAGGGGTTTACATTGTACCTCGGGGGCTATGTTCTGGAGGCCCTCTGTGAAGGAAATCAGGGATTGGTTTGCTGAGACTTGTCTAAAATTCGCATAGCAAGAGAATACGAATCTGCGTCGAAGCGCCAGTGACTTTTTACAAAGGTATGTTTTTTGTGATATTTATGAAATTTTCTTTGGTAGTTTCCACATAGAGTTGCACCAGTGGTTGTCTAGGTTAACAGAGAGGAGGACGAACTTTCAAGCTCGACGGATTCCTGTGTGGACCCCCGCAAGGGTCAATCTTGTGCAACATGTGAACAACGAGGTATCCCGCGTTGTCGATTTCTGGACGACGCGAACGTTGGAAGCCTTCGTGACAGAGTTTGCCATTGATACAAGCACTTCTTTCAGCGAAGCTGAATGACAGTTTTTCAAAGGGCCCCGTGGTAAGTTTTTAAATTCCTTAAGCTTGAATATTAAAATACTATTGGTTGAAAAGGGTATATTATTTTTTGAATCAGACTGTTAGTTTAGTAGTACTAACATATGTTTACAAGTGAGAATATTTTTGACGTGCAAAGTGGGTTGCCACAAAGTGAGAAAAGGTACAAAAGAGATTTTGAGTCCTACTCCTCAGGACAGACCACCGCATTTCCCCCTGTAAACCCTCCACAGCCTGACCCTGAAGAAAACCCTTCGGTAGGAAACCCTCCCGTCACCCCCCAGCATCGCTTTGTTACCCCTAAAGTTTGATCGTAGTGTGACAGGAAACCAAGTCCAAGTATTCCAGCCACAGGTCAATCTGCCCCCGTAAATGCCCCCCCATCAACGTCCTGTCCCCATCCCAACCCTTCCAGAACCACCATGGCCCACCTAGATGATGACATTAAGCTTCCCATCTTCAAAGGAACAGGATCAGAAGATCCAGAGCAGTTCTGGTTTTTATGTGAGGCCGTCTGGAACGCGAAGAGTATTACCGACCTGGATGTGAGAATCGCGCAGCTCATTACTTCCTTTCGCGACTGGGATTTGACCTGGTTCATGAAATTCTCCAATAATCAGCACCCCACTTTGGATGAAATCAAGGCCACCATCATTAAGGAATTTAAGAAACCAAAATCAGAATCGCAGAGCATCACTGAACTCAAAGAGATTCAACAGCGGCGCAGCGAATCTGTGTGGGACTTTGATCAGAGATTCAAAGTTCTACTGGACCAAGTCAGCTTCACCATTAGTCCTGCACAGCACAAGGAATGGTTTATCGCAACATTATTGCCACATATCAAAACTCCGCTCATGCAACAGAAGATTGCTGACCAGCAAGAGGCTCTGGAAATCGCAATGAAGTTAGAGACCGCTCCCGTCGGAGACGATTCTGGTCTTGCTCAAATCCAAGCGCAGCTGGCAGCAATGGCCCTGGAGCTTCGTGACATGAAGAAAGCTAAAACCAGTTGAGAGGAGGTCTGGTGTATGCAATGTCAGTCTGAGGGTCATGATAGGGACCAGTGCCCCGTGGTCAGAACATATCTAAATACGGGCATGCCCAACCAATTCAATGCCGGTGTTCTATATTGTGAGATTTGCCGAACCTCTGGCCATCATCGCCCTGAGCACTGCCATCTTCTTCAGAGATATGTTCAAGTTCCCAAAAACCCCTACTGCCAGTTCTGTAAGTCCGTAGGTCATAGTGAAGAAGAGTGTCGCAGCTACGACCTTATGCGAGAGCGCACCTATGATGCCTACCGAGTCCACAATGAAGTCCATAATAATGATGGCTATGGTTACCGCGGCGGCGCCTCCGGAAGAGGTGATTTTGGCTGTCGCGGCCGTGGTGGAATGACCGAAAGAGGTAGAGGCCAGGTTGTGTGTTACAATTGTAACCAAGTTGGTCACTTGGCTCGCAACTGTCGGAACCCCACTACGACCTGTCGGTATTGCCGCGCGGTGGACCACGTGATTGAACAGTGCCCCCAGCTCCTCGCAAAGATTCAGGAAAACAACCGTGGCCCTACTCCAAATATTCAGTTGATTTCCATGGAGCAAAGACCTGCCCCAGCCGTCAATGTGGTCACCCGGAGTGGCGCTATGACACATACTCAAGACTCGCCAAAGCAGCCTGCCGCGGTGTGTGCACAAAAGGCCTCCAAGAAAGTCCCAGCCCTTGACCCTACGAAGGACCAAGCACCAGTCCAGGAGGCCCTGTGCGATAGTGTTGACCCTGGCACTATAGAAGTACCTGCGCGGCAACCTCAGCAGGTGTCGCAGCCACAGGAGGCTTCAATAGATAAAGTAAGTACACTATCCTCTTTCTTGCAGAGCTGTATGAAACTCTTGCGGAATCAGAACGCTCTAAAAGATCTGCAAAAAGTTCTTGCTGTCACAAACCCTCAGAGAGGAATTGATCAGGAGAAACCTGTTAGTCGTGTCCGAAGAACGGGAAGGGAAATGAGATTGAACGTTCAGATAGGAGAATATGACATGACTGATGTCATTTTGGATCTTGGATCAGACGTTAATGTCCTACCCAAGCAGACCTGGGGAAAAATGGGAAAGCCTTCCCTGGTTTGGTCACCTATACAACTGCGACTAGCTAACCAGCAAAGCATTGTACCACTAGGGAGACTTCTTAGTGTTCCAATCGACATCGATGGGGTCAGTACTCTAGCATATTTTGAATTTATTGAGATCATTGATGACAGCAACCCTTATCCAGCCCTATTGGGAATTGAGTGGGCCATGGCCAATGATGCAATCATCAACCTTAAGAGGAGACAGATGACCTTCGAAGGAAATGGCCTACGCATTATTATACCCCTCGACCCATCCCAAGGAGAAAGATATACAGAACCACTCAGAGATGAAGGGGAACAGGATACTCTCGACCACATCTACAACATCACAGCCAAGGACGCAGATTACGTCGAGCCTGATGATAATGGTGTAATGGATTGGCAATGTGATAGCTCCTGCATGTTTGATTCAGATGATGGTCTGGAGAATTGGCAGAATCGATTGTACGAGCTACATGGCCATAGATGCGCACAGATCACTCAGTCTCTTCGATGCCTTAGTGCACAGCCTAGAGAATTTCCTGCACATGTTGGGATGACAGACCCCGGAGAATTTATTGCATCTATGTCAAAACGAGTACCTCAGTCACAAAAAACCCAGAATCTGGAAATAGCACTAGAAGCTACAGCAGCATGGGGGACCGATCATACAAAGTCTCACCCCAGTCGGGGAACCTGCCAGAAATTCCTGCGCCCCAGATTCATAAGGCAAGCTCAAGAAGTGCGAAGTAAGTTCAAGGTTCCGAATAGCCTTCAGGGACATTTGAGGTAGAACTATACAGCAAGGGAAAACACATCTTGCAAGGAGTGGGTGCATAAGTTTGTGCATATCTTGCACCCTATAGCGCAAAATGGGCATATGGAGGTTGAGCTCCACCACGGTACTGTAAGTGGGGATGATATTGTTGATAGCTTTTTGATCACATTTTCTATTAACAAAAGTCGTCCTGTTTTAGATATAGCCTTCCGATCCAACCACGACAAGGTAAATGATGATCACCCAGGAATTGAATACCACACCAAGGGGCAGAGCCAAGACGCCAGTCCGTCAAACCTAATAGTCCTGTCGCAGATATTACCTGGTCGGGTCGAAGGGCACTATTGTGCCGAGGTTGCTTATTGCCCTGAGGCTTCAACCATGATTCTGCCGCCACCCAAAAATATAGCGAGGCTCAAAATCCGACCATTGGGAAGCAGCCAATTTGGCAGCGGCAGAGTTTTAATTGCTTTAAATGACTGTACTAAGACCAGTACCGGCAATCGCGCTCCACATGGACAAGATTTTCGTCAGACTTGGTGCCTTCAATGCACTGTCCTGCCCAATTTTATTGATGGCATGTATAAGAAGATGCCTAAGCTAGGAAAAATTGCATCCTGCATTTCTTCAAGATTTCTGAGTGAACCCATGACCACCAAACGCGAGATTGACGCTTTGGTCAGAGAATTCGAGCAAGAGGATCTGATCACCTGCTCTAATCGGCCGCTTGCTCTAGCTCACTGTGAAGACATTCCTCCAGCACCACCACGGCCGATGCAGACATGGTCTTCCAAGAAGAAGTCTAGAACTGAAGTTCGCACCAAGCGCAACCAAGACCGGCAGCGGCAAACAGGGAAAACACCAGCAGCTCATCCTATGGAGCCCTCTGGCTCCGCACAGGCCCCAGACAGGGGAAGGGATAATATTCCACCACCACAGCCACCATATCTACCACCTGTTCGCCCAGGTACCGTGTTTCCCTGTCGCACAAATAAATTTACATTAGCCACACCCTCGCTGCCACCAGGAGTACAGCTGATAGGAAGTATGATAGGGAAGATTGATCGGCTTAAGTACAGCGATCACGACACCAATGACCATGGCAAGTTCCCACAGTTTGAACCAGCAGAATACTTGCACCATGTCAGGTACTCGGATCATAGGGTCACACTACTGGAAGTGCAACCATGGGTTGCGGGCCTGGACAGAGCTGGCCTACTCAAAATACTTAACATTCCCCATTTCGAACGTGGCATACATGTGACTGTAGTGGCCAAGCAGTTACTAGCGCTGGTGGACGACGGCTATTTATGGATAGGGGACCAGCAAATTCCTATTGACGCTGCCCTCATCCATAAGATCACAGGTTTACCCATGGCAGGACCTGATCCGGGAACTGAATTTTCGTCCAAGCATGACGATACAAAGCTCGTGCAAACCATGAAAGAGCGGTTTGGCCTCACAAAAGGGAAATGGGGATATCACACTTTCGTGATTCAAGAGCAGCCCATTCAATTTGCAGCTGAACTCTTAGCATGCAAACTCATATGGAAATGCAGGCCAACTGAAGTACCTGCTCCGGTTATCCAGATTGCTATGAACTGCGCTAAGGGGTATACTTATAATTGGGCCGAATATCTTGCGAGGGAGTTTCTGGAGGATGCCCGCGATGCACAAGAAAAAGGTAGACCTTTTCATTATTCCTGGCTTTTATTCCTTATTGCATTAGTTGGGTGGAAAGAACCCACCGAAGCCCAGTTTGTAGAAGTAAACCCCGGCACGCCAGGGGCAGCTAGGTATGCCTCCCTATGTATATCCTCAGATAAGGAATCTCAGCAGATGACGAACACTGTGTTCATCTTCTATGCTATGAGTATTCACTATGAAATTGTGCGAATACCTCGACTTACCAACGAAGTGTTCTCTCAATACGAGGGCGTCGCGCACTTTAGTGCCGATATGCATCATGTTTTCATTCAAGCTTGTGCAGATCCACAACAGCAATGCTTCAAATTACCATATGTAGTCACCGAACCAGACATCAGGCGGATAGTTTAGCACTGGCCGGCAGAATGGCTAAAAGATTTAGGGAAAAAACCCTCTATTCCGGTTCCCCCAGCTACCAATATTGGCGCAAGTACTAGTCAGGTGCAGCAGCAAAGACCATTGGAAGATAGCGAAGACCTAAGTGATTTGCAGATGGACGACGGTGGCCAGGGTGGAGATGGCGAACAGGATGAATAGGATGAACAGGATGAGGAGTCGGTCAAGACCATATTAGATCCTAACCCACAAACAAAGCGCAAGTCACCAGAAGTAGCCGAGGTAACCAAGCCACAGTCCCGCAAAAAGGCAAAAGCGTCGAAAGACAAAGATATTGAGGAAGAAGCCACTGTTACGCTGGATGCATTGGAGCAAGCTCTAGAACAGTCTACAACAGCGCTTACTAAAAAATGGTCAGAGTTTGCAGAACTGCATCTTGTCGGGCTCTCAGGTATTGCAAACAGGGTATCAGAGCTAAAAGAGTTAGCGACAAAATCAACACACAGTACTGCAACAAGTAGCACTACAGCACCCACACAGTAGGATCTTAGGCAAGGGCCACCCAGAGATCACCAGGGACAGGCATCAAGCACAACTCTGATACAGCCTGACACAGATTCCCGACCCCAGACGAATATAACTACGGGGCTTGATTATACAAAGATGTCTATGTCAGAGTTGCACCTCTGTCAGCTCGCGATTACAAAGGAGATCCATGCCCGAACCCAATTGTCCCAAATCCAATTGGAAGACACCATCAAACAAAACAAAACATTTGCAGCACACCTAGAATAAATCGCACAACAGAAGAAAGAGGCTGAACAGACAACAACTACGCTGATGCGAGCATTGGACGAGGCATGTCGGAGTCTTTCTGACTCCGACATACAGGGAGCAGAGGAACCAGAGCAGAGAATCGCTAAGCTACGAGACTATGCCCAGCAGTCCCAGAATGAGGTTGAAAGGATGAAGATAGAACACCAGCACCAGATTGCAGAACTTCAACTGCGAATTCCTCCTGAGACTCCACCAGAGGTCCGAGAACAGCGCCAGCAGGACATAAAGGCTTCAGCAGCAAAAATATCAGATAATGTGGCCAGCGTCGCAAAACTAATGGAAGACAGCATAGAAGCATGGGTGAACCTACAGGACCATCCAGATGTAGGTAAGGTCCAGGAAACCATCAAGTTGCGCCAGGATGAATTAGATGCAGTTAGAATAGAAATCAAGACGCTGCCACCTATGCAGAAGATGGCTAAAGTGAAGCACAGCAAGGAACTTCAGTAGGAAATCGAATCCTGTAGAATGAAGGTAACGCTGCTGGAGAATGCGTTACAACCCCTTGTTAATGAAGCATTAGAATTGAGCAATACTGCGGAAAGCCAGCTTAAAATTTTGAAGACCTATGACACTTTTGCGCAGGAAAGGGCTGACACAGACTCATCTTTAGTATTACAGGAATTGGTGGAAAAGGAGAAAGCCACTGATGATATACTACACAATCTCACCAACCGCTTCCATATCCTTGCGCAGAAGATTCTCCCACCAGAGTCCCCACAGAGTGTCCCGGGACGGGCCACTAGTGAGTCTTAGGGGCCTGTTGGGGCGCGTACCCTAAGGATTATTAGTTTTGGTAACTTCGCGGCTGTTGGGAAGCGGAGTTATGGGTCAAAATAGTCTTAGGGGTATCAGGGTAAGTCAAAACCCCTTTTTGTAATAAACCTGTGGTTTAAATCCAGGGTTTGGGGTTTTTGGGTGCCCATGGTTTGAAGCCATGGTTTTGTAATAGCGCGATGTATAAATAGGTATTTTTGTAAATAAGAAAAACTTAGGCTTTTTGATGTAAAGAAAGATTAAGGTGAAGTTAAGGTTGGTTTTGTAAGGAAAGGTTAAGTCCCAGCTGTGTGCGTGGAAGACCTTTGCAGCTGTGTGCGCAGAGGGTTTTTGTAAGAAGAGAAAGAAAGACCTGCAGCTGTGTGCGCAAGGGCCTACTGCTGTGTGCGCAGCTTTTAAGGACTGAAGGGATCTGCAGCTGAGTGCACAGATCAAACTGTGGTTTTGTAGCAAGTTGAATAGAACATAGTTTGTGGATGTAGCCCCTACACTGGGGGTGAATCGCGTTACATCCGGTGTTGTGGTTTCTTGTGTTGATTCTATTTCTATTGTCTTTTATGCATTAATAATTGTATACATCTGATTAGTTAGATCACTGCTAATATTTACTTCGCTCTGAATTCCCTGTAGTGGGTTGAGCAAGTCACGACTTTTTATTTATCTGCGAAGTTACATGTGAATGAATGGTAAAACATTATAATTATTGACCAATAAGGTAATTAAAGGATAAGGTACAGTAATACCCCTCTCTGCTTCCAGAAACCTGATTCTGTGGCCCCCCATTGCTGTTTCGGGTGAGACTGCAACCTGCGCGCAGGTTGTTGCCGAAAGGGCCAACACGGTGGGTATTTTGTTGGTGTGACATATAAGGATTAAACCCGGGTCTGCCCTATTGCCCAACATTTAAACCTAGAGTAGATAGTCTTAGCCACCACCCTCGCTGACAAACTTGCGAAGTGTTCTCATAGGTTGAAGGGTTTACCACCTAACTTTCCTCTTTCTGTGGAAGGAATCAAAGGGGAAACCATGGAATGAACAGCTTCTACTGATGATCATATAGAAAATACTTCATCTACTGGAACTGGAGAAGAATTCTCTATTTATGATAATCCTTTGGTCCAATTGCCTCCTACAGCTGACACAACATTTCAATTCCCAATGGAAGGTTAAGCCGACTCATCAAACTAGATATTCAATCACCCACCCGATGAAACTATAGAGGCAGAATATTATCCAAGTTCTCCTTTTTGGAGAACATCCCTAGTCCAAGACATTGCTTAATATGGAACTACTACAACTGAGCTAAAGCCATTTTTACTCACCCCTTTAAGAAAACTCATTCAAATTGCTCTGTAAAATGAAATTTTTTCAAGAATCTATTAATCATTTGTGCCAAAGCATTGAACAGTTAAGAATAACAAGTGTCTCTCCTCTTCCTAGTCTTTCAAGAACAACACCACCTGGGTATCATGTCCTTCTGTCACCTTGAGTAGCTAATGTCTCAGGTTCACTAGCCCAAAACTTGGTTACTCAAAATACAGTTCAAACCTCCACTCCCACCCCACCTAGTCAAAACTCCCCATTAGTTTCAACTGCTTCTATAGTTTCTACACCTGGGTGGCATTCCCCATCCCAAGTTCCATCACCTACCAGGGGAACCATTTCTAGCATCGGAAAAAATTTACCAATGAGATCACCAACAGTAAAATCCCATCCTCCTAATACCACTACGGTTGTAGCTCCTTTTGGACAGGGAGGATCTTCATGGGTCCAACCCTCCGTTTGTCCACTTTCATGGGGATATACTTATCTTGGGAATAAACCACCTACGATTCACCAAGATTATCAACAAGCACTGTTGACAGCTGTTTATCCTGGAATGACGTAGCCCAAAAATGATTTGGTCCCTTAGGGACAACCAAATTGGTCTAATGTCCCATCCTATGTAGGATATTATGTAAACAATGTTGGAGATTATGGAGGTCCACCTGGAGGCCCACCATCTAGAGGATATGGAGGACCTATTGGACCATCTAGAGGACCATTTCCTGGACACCCACCACCTAGAGGGCCACCATCTAGAGGACCTCCACCTGGAGGCCCATTGTCTGGAGGACCACCACCTGGAAGACCACCTTATGGAGGACCACCATCTAGAGGAGCCCCACCTGGAGGACCACCACCAACACCTCCTCATGGAGGCCCACCACCACCTTTTGGAGGCCCATCCCCTAGAGGTCCACCTTTCTCAGGTGGTCCACTGCCTGGTGGACCTTCCAGTAACTAATCACCAAATCAACCGGTCGCGGGGGAATCATATATACCCGTTTATCAATGTTCCTATGGTCCTAGTAGACCACAAATGCCATACTTGTATTACCAATATCCTCAACCTAATCAAGAATTTCCATTTATGGCTACATTAGATCTGTTGGATTTGTCCAGATTGATTAACGATCCTATACATCATGATCCCTTCTAGACATCCATTCCAATTAAGTTACCTTCAGACATACTAAAATTCAATGGAAAACCTGGTGAAGAGCCTAAGAACCACGTGATGAATTTTCATATATGGTTCTTATCAAATTCTTTGATGGACAATTCAATCCATCTAAGGTTATTTCAGAGAACCCTCACCGGGGTTGCTACGAAATGGTATATAGAGCTACCACGACACTCTTTTTGGGATTTTAATTCTTTAGAAATAGAATTTTTAACTCATTTTCAGTTACTAATTTTGTATGAGACAGGTATAGACCTGTTAACCTTATTTCTACAAAATAATTCAACCCACATCTTCCATCATATACATGAATGGAGATGAATACATAGGTTAATTAAGGCTCATATTCCTGATCAGTTACTCGCTTATTTGTTCACAAAATATTTACTTTCCCCCATTTCTAGAGACGTGTTGTTACTAAGGAGCAAGCTATCAGTCGCACTCAATACCTAGACTTGGTTTATTCCCAGTTAGGTACTCTGTATGATTTAATTCCTCATGCTATGCATCCCACATTGGATCTGTCAAGACCTGCAACTAAACCACCTGCAGACGACATTCTTGGTTCAGTTCAAACTCAAACGATGAAAAAATATACCAAGATGAAAAATCAACCTGCCACACCATTAATTCAACCAGCACCCCCCCCCAAAACTACACCCCCTCCTGTTGCTTCCGCTGAAGTAAATGCGGTTCAATCTACTAAATATTTGGGTGGAAAAAATAAAGGTAAAAACAAATAATAAAAAAACCAACAATAAACAAGAAGGTAATATACCAAAAGATCTTGATGTCGATTCCAAAAATAAGAGAAATTTAAACTACCCCTTCCCAATTTGTGGAGGTGATCATCTCACCAAAGAGTGTCCTGATCGAGAGGGTGTTAATTGTTTTTGAAATGTTCACCCACCTCGATAATTCTTATGGGCCCTTTCCCCACCCAACAACAATTGATTGATCATCAGTATTTGTATGGGCCTTCTTCATCCATTGATGAAGTAAAAAATCATGTCAAGTGAGACGATCAATCTGAATACAAGAAAACATAGTGATGACCCTCCTCCAGAGAATAAAAATGATGAGATTCCACCTGATAAACCTTCATATTCCACCCTCCCAAGTAACTCTATTGATATTGACAAACCTATGTCTGATGCAATTTTTCTTCCACCCAAGACTACCCTTTGTAATTCCATTATCAATCCTAACACATGTGCTTCCCCATACTATAACATAGTATAATATTTGGCCTAGGAACCTTGCACTATGTCGGCTCTAGAAGTACTCCAAACTTGTCCCACACAATGAAAAAAATTGCTAACAACATTTGGAGCTATGGATCCTGAGATTAGTAACATCATTGCTTTCAAACTGGATGACTTTAAAAGTAGGCTCTCACATTAGTCGTATTTCTAGTCATCCACAAAGGTTACTGGAAACAACATCCATCATACCATATTGGATGAGGGAGCCTCTACTTCAGTCATGTCTCTGTCTTGTTGGATATCCATTGGTTCTCCTGAAATTAATTTTTCACATACTACATTAAATGCCTTTGATGGTCATGGATTTCAACCATATGGATTACTCTCCAGATTGAACTAGGGGGAAAATTATTTTCCATCCATGCTGAATTTTTTGATGCTCCTTTGGATTACAAATTACTCCTAGGTCATAACTAGTTCTATGCTATGCAAGCTATAGCTTTTTCATTATTTCGAATTGTCCAGTTCGCATTCCAAGGAAGGATTGTTATGATAGATCAGTTATATTTTATTACACCTAATTCTATTTTGAATGATGCAGACAATGTTCCACTTCTGACTACCCTGTAGTATTAGAATATTGGAGTAGGCCTTCTTAAATGCTTTTCACTTATGGGAGTCTTCCCATTGTCAAATCCTCCTCCTACTTCGCAGACCCAATCAATAAATATGATCTCTACCTCTATCATAGACAAAGGAAAATATATTGTTGAATCAGCACCACTTAGTCCTTTTGAGTAATTATACAATGCCATTCAAACCACCAATGACCCTACCATCAGCGATCATGTGTTGGTGGCCTCTGATCCGTATCACCTACCATATTGTCTAGAACCCCCCACACCCCCACCTCTAGATTATATTTTGCATACACTTCCCTCTGATGAATCCATCATGGAAGTTATTTACCTAGAAGAGAAGCCTTGGAAAGATCATCACCATAGATCTTATTTTCTTCCCCCTTGCCATGTGTTAGAAGAGAAATTCATGTCCATGATTTTGTCTGATATAGTCACAGACCCTTAGTCCCCAACCCTCATTCCTGGTGTCGAATTTGAGGGTAATTTATGTAATATTACCAAACCCATTCCGGTGGATATATCAATGAAACCTAGTGTTTCAGATATTATTTAGATAGGTTAGAACTCTTCACCTTTAGAGTTTCAGTCATATACGACCCTTTCAAGGAATTTAGAGATGTCTTTACTTGGACTGTCACGTCCCCATGCCTTCGACCGGCGTAGAGGACGCGACCCAAACTTCAATCACACGGGCTAAGAGTCCCATGAACATGTACAGGCAATAAAATTTGCATAAACATAATGTTGAAAGAGAATACATTGCAGTATAACATGCACAATTGCAATTGTTTATCATACACAGCTATAATTATTCATCATGCACAGCGGAATCCACATGCATTCGCACAAGCATTCATTTTAACATGTTCATCATATCATTAACAGTAAAGATGGTTGTAGGAGTAAAATGGACAAGATCACTTATCTTTGTGAAGAAGTCGATCCACAACCGGCTATGTCGCTGCAACGTTCCACCCAACCATAGGATAGCGTGCTCCTTAATCTCTCAGCAACGCTGCCACCCCTGAGATGTGCATGATTCTCCAAGGAATAAGGGAACTAGCAGGCTTAGACATAGCCAAGGGTATACAAAACATAGCCAAGCCAACACAGTTGGGTTTATCAGGCCATCTAGGAGTTGGGAAAGGCTAATTGCTAAGCTGGTGAGCTCATTACAGAGCCAAGAACACCTACACCAGAGCTATCCCGACCTCTAAGACACCCAAACACACCCAGCACAAGGAATCAGTCCCTTCTCTGCTACACAGTCCTTCAGGCCCTGCATTCCCTTCTAGTGCTATTCAGGGGTGATGGAGAAGAAGGCCAGCCCTCTAGCTCTGTCTGTGTGGTTTTCAGCCACCGGGTTTATCAAGCAAAACTAAGCCCCCATCCTTTCTCCCATTACAGTCCAAAGACCAACCATTTCACTCAGGAAATTAATTTAGCTGTCACAGCTTAAACAGGGAAAATGAATTCAAACCGTCTGCAGCAGCCTCAGGGCATAAAAACAAACACGGTTCACAACATGGGGAAACAATAGTCCGTTCCTGAATAGATAAGCAAATGGATAAGAATTACTCAGACCAAACAGTTATTGAGCGTGAAATGGCCTCCTACAGGAAATTGTGTGTGACAAAGACCAAACAGCTCCCAGTTTCCCGCATGAATAACAACCACCTAGAGCCCAGTGCGTGAGAGGAAATCCACACTGAAACCCAAATACGGGTCAAGAACACCCGATTCCACGCTATGGGAAAAATGTGAATGATAGACCAAACCGCCCCCAATCCTTTTTCAGGCTGCGTGAGACCAAACCGCAAGGAGCCTGTGCATGAGAATAATTCAGACAATGGAGGCAATGCGTGAGGATGAGCAGGCTACAGGGAGAACGCGAATTGGAAGAGCATGGGTGTTCGACGCAGACGTGGAGAAGAGAGATCCCTGCGTGAGTGATGGTAGTCATCTTTCCTAGCCATAGTGAAGTCAACCATGGTGGAGTGTACGTGTGGGTGAGGACTGACAGTCCTGCCACCCCACTCCCAAAGACCATAACTGCCTCAAGCACCAGCAGCCTTTCTTAATGAAAGTGGTTGGAATAAGACAAGGGAAGAAGACACATGGGTTATTTTCTCTCATTGGCCATGGTTTGACAAATTCCCCCACATCCTTATCCTTGTGAAAATCATGCCCCTTTCGATTTAGTTGTCGTGATCGTAGTTGGTCGGGTTCATTTAATTAATTATAGATGCATATTTACATGATGACCAACACAATATATGCCACATGCCCCAATGTACCATCGGTGACAAATTTAAATCCAAGACATAGCATAACCAACCAATGGTGGGGCCTTGGCCTTTAGCTCTGCACCATGATTATTACAATATATACATCATGTACGTTTAATGCAACAGGGTCAAAACTGGGGTGTTACATTCCCCTCCCACTTCAATAGCACTGTCCTCAATGCTTTACAAAATTTGAACAAATTCTACACTGGTATCGCCTCAGTGTTCCGCAAAATTGAACAAAAATGGATGTGCCAATCGCATGGCATCCTACAGCTCCCATGTAGCCTCTTCAGGTCCGAAGTGCTCCCATTGCACCTTTACTTGACCTATGGCTCGGTTCCGGATCATTGTGACCTTCCTGTCGAGGATGCACATTAGCTCGATTCGGAACTCTCCCTCTGGTTCCACCTGAATCACATCCCAATTTATCACATGGTTAGGATCATGTACATATCTCTTAAGCAAAGAAACATGAAAAACAATATGAGGTCTAGTGCTAGTAGGCAATGCAAGTCTATATGCAACTGGCCCTATTCCTTCAAGCACTTCAAACGGCCCATAATATCTTGGTGACAACTTGGCACAACTTCCAAGCATCAAGGAACTCTTCCTTGCCCTCACTCTGAGGTAAACATGATCCCCAACATTGAACTCCCTGTTCACCCTATGCTTGTTTGCATAACTTTTCTGTCTGTCCTGGGCTATTTTCAGCTTCTGCCTAATCTTTATGACCTCTTGCTCCATTTCCCTGAGCAATTCTAGCCCAAGCACAATCCTATTCACTGGATTATCCCAGGTCACTGGTGTTCTACACCTTCTTCCATACAAAGCTTTGTACGGACTCATCCCCAAGGATGCTTGATGTCCATTGTTATAAGAAAACTCCACCAAGTGCAAATAATCTTCCCACTTGGTTGGTTTGTCCATTACGTACATGCGAAGCATATCTTCAAGCACCTGATTAACTCTCTCTGTCTGACCATCTGTCTGAGGATGGTATGCAGTGCTAAAGTTTAGCTTTGTACCCAAATCTGCAAACAACCCCTTCCAAAAATTGGAAGTGAACTTGACATCTCGGTCAGAGACTATTGCCTTAGGAAATCCATGCAATTTGAAAATCTCCTTCATGAATATCTTTGCAATGTCGCTCGTCTCATACGTTGACTTAACCGGTATAAAATGTGCTGCCTTATTCAACTTGTCTACCACAACCATGATAGAATCATGTTGTCTCCAAGTCATCGACAATCCTGTAATAAAATCCATGGAAATAACTTCCCATTTCCATTCCGGAACTGGCAAAGGCCACAACAAACCTGCTAGATGTTGATGCTCAACCTTTACTTGTTGACATTTCATACATCTTGAAATGTACTCAGCCATATCCCTTTTCATTCCTGGCCAGAAGTACTGCTTTCTAGCTGTAGCGATTGTTTTCTGATATCCTAGGTGACCAGAATACGGAGCTTGATGGATTTCATCCATGACAACTCTCCTCAAATCTGCTACATTTGGAATATAAATTCTGCCTTTAAGAGTGAGAATCCCATCTCCTTCCAATTTATATCCCTCATACCTCTTCTCAAGATTTTGCTGCTGCAATTTGTCTTTTACTCGCTCATACAATTCATCTTCAATAGCATGACTAACAATCTGCTGCCTCAAATCCAATTGGAGAATACTAAGAGATGCCACATGCAATTCCTGTACCTTCCTACTGAGTGCATCAGCTACCTTATTTTCTTTTCCCTTTATGTGCTTGATTTCAAAATAAAACTCACATAGAAATTCCAGCGATCTTGCTTGCCTAGCATTTAGAGTAGGCTGATCGAACAAATACTTCAATCCACAGTGATCTGTTCTGAGCTCAAATCTCCTACCCATCAAGTAATGCCTCCACATATTGAGAGCATGTACTATGGCTGCAAGCTCTAGGTCATGAGTGGCATAGTTCTTCTCATGTTCCTTCAGCTTTCTTGACTCATAACATATCACGTGGTTGTCCTGCATAAGGACTCCTCCAATCCCTTGTCCGCATGCATCGATACATACCACAAAATCTTTCTTTGGATCTGCAACATACTGGTGCACTGGTGAGAATATTCTTCAACTGCTGGAATCTTTCTTCACACCTCTATGTCCATTCGAACTTCATCCCCTTCTTTTGCAAAGAAGTGATTGCATGTGAAACTTTGGAAAATCCCTCAATGAATCTCCTGTAGTATCCTGCAAGTCCCATAGAAGATCTTACATCTGTCACATTTCTTGGAGTAGGCCAATTCACAATGGCTTCTACCTTTTCAGGGTCCACATATATACCCTCCTTTGAGATAATGTGACCCAAATATTGAATTCTATCTCTATAGAAGTCACACTTGCTTAGTTTTTCCTACAACTGCTGTTCCCTGAGCAATTTCAATGTCAATATCAAATCCTCTTCATGTTCTTCCTCATTCTTAGAATAAACAAGAATGTCATCAAGTAAGACAAGAACACACTTGTCCAAATACCTGCTGAAGACACTATTCATACGGTACATAAATGTAGCTGACGCATTTGTGAGACCAAATGGTACCACTACAAACTCATAATGCCCATACCTTGTCCTGAAGGTGGTCTTATGAATGTCTTCATCCTTGATTCTCACCTGATGGTAACCAGAACTCAAGTCAATCTTGGAAAATACCTTTTATCCTCTCATTTGATCAAAGAGGTCATCAATCCTAGGAAAAGGATATTTATTCTTCACGGTAACCTTGTTCAACTGTCTGTAGTCAATACATAACCTGAGTGTCCCATCTTTCTTCTTTACAAACAAAATCGGTTCTCCCCAAGGAGACACGCTCGGTCGGATATACTTCTTGTCCAACAACTCTTACAGTTGCATCTTCAAATCTAGCATCTCCGGTGTACTCATCCTGTAGGGTGCCTTGGACACTAGTGCTGCTCTTGGCACAAGTTCAATAGTGAAATCAATGTCCCTCTTTGGAGGAAGCCCTAGAATCTCATCAAGAAACACATCCCTGAATTCCTATAACACTTGATAGTCCTCCAACTTAGGAGTTTCATCTCTCGTTTCCTCCAAAATATGAGATGCATACAACTGGCAACCCTTCCTACAGAACTTCCTTAACTGCATTGCTGAAATCTGCCATATTGAAATCACCTTTGGAATGCCTTTCACAACTACTAGGTTCCCTTCTGCATTCATGCATTCAAAAGTCTTATTGTAGAAATCAAGCTTCACCCTGTGAGCTTCTAACCAATCCATTCCAATGAGAACATCATAGGAACCAAGCGGTATAACATTCAGATCCACACAAGTGACCAATCCATTCATGACCAATTGACACTTCTCTACCACTTCATTGACCTTTCTCTTAGTTCCAGTGGCTAGCTGAACTAACCAAGACTTCCTATGCTTTACTTTCTTAAAAGCACAAATCTCCACTACTCTAGGAGTAATTTAACTGTGCATCGAACTAGGGTCAATCAAAATAGAAACAGATTGCTCAACAATCTTACCTACTACTTCAACTACAGTTGACTAGTGATCTGCTTAACGGTCCTCCAGTGCTGCATAGATCCTAGGAACTACCCTTGCTACTTGACCCACTGTTTCTGCCTCTTGAACGTTATAAGCTGGTCTTGCACTCTCATTCTCGAGTGGACAATTTCTGCGCATGTGGGGTCGTCCACATTTCCAATATTGAAGTGGCCCTCTATTCTGTTGTGGATCCTTAGGCTTTTCTCCTGTCACTCCAACTGGTTTACTCGTAGCTTGAGATGGCTGCTTCTGCTGATTCCTGAAGTTAGAAGGTTTGAAACCTTTCTTTATTTGTTCAAACTTCTCATTCTTCTTGTCCTTCCATGCCTTATGGTAATCCATCTTACCTTTGCTTTGCTCATAGCAATACTTAGCCTTCCTTATTGCTTCTTCAAGAGTTCTAGGCTCATAAAACTCAATTCTATCTTTCTAAGACTAGGGTAATCCACTCAAAAAAATTTGGACCTTCACTTTTTCATCTCCGATGTTTCGGACATACCTCAACAGCTCCAAACACTTATTAGCATACTCTTCCATGGTCTTCTGCCCCAATCTCAGCTCATGGAACTCCTTAATCTTATCATCGTAATACCTATCAGAGAGGTATTTTTGGTTGAAATACTTCTTGAACTGTTTCCACTTAAGTCTCCTTTCACTGATCCTCTTAACTCGCTTGAAATGTTCCCACCAAATGGATGCTCTTCCATTCAGATTGAATATGGCAACTCTTGCCTTCATGTTTCCTGAATAATCATGCACTTGAAAGTACTTCTTAATACCAAGAAGCCAAGCTTCAGCCTCTTGCCCAGTCTTTATCTCACCATCAAAAGTAGGAGGTTTAGCTTTCTTAAATTCATCTCGAGAGCGATCCCTATGGTGTCTTTTTCTCTTTCTTTTACAAGAAGAAGAGCTTGAATCCCCACTGGATTCTTCAGAATCAGATGACCCACTAGAATCCCTTCTCCTTCTCTGAGTGCTGCTCTTACTACCTTCTGGCCTTGCTGTACCTCGTCCCAAGTCTACCTTTCTATGTAAGTCTGTCAAAATTTGCAACATAGCAGCATTCAACTGATGCTGCTCTTCCTGGGCTTTGATCAAGCTTCTCATAGTGGCTGCAAAATCTGAAGGCTTCTCTTGGAACCTCCTTCCATTAGACTCTATGTCATCATTTCTATTACGGACATTTTCTCCCATGGCATCTTCTGCTTGCTCATGGGAATCCCGAGCATCATACCCATCATGGGTTCTCATGACTGAACCGCAACTTACTTACCAAACTGCACTACCTGGAATACTTCTCTTGAAGGTGAATATGATTCTGCAAACGTGTTAATAACACAATTGTTAGATGCATAACATTGATATAAATCATAATCACTTACCTTTTTCGGGAATAACCATAAAATAACAATTTGCCCAAACACACAAAATTTTCTTCATTAAGAACGTCTATCTGAGGGGGACGACGGGGGTCAAGGGCAGCGCCCTCGATTTTTTTTTTTTTTGGTAATTCATTGGTTTTCGTGCAATCTGGTGCATAAGATCACTGCCACTTTCTCACTTTCATCCCTGGAAATCCATTGAAAAAACACTGAAAATTCCTCTGAAAAATAGCTGAATTTTCCTTTGTTCAATCGGGTCTCTTCCCCAAATTATTCTTCCACAGAATCGGCTCTCGAACCACTTTCTCTTCCGCAGAATCAGCTCTCGGACCACTTTCTCTTCTGCAAAATCGGCTCTCAAACCACTTTCTCTTCCACAGAATCGGCTCTCGGACCACTTTCTCTTCCGCAGAATCAGCTCTCAAACCACTTTATCTTCCGCAACGGTGGCTCCTGGAATGCTTTCCCCTTTCGATCCGCGTCGGCAGCCTTTCTGGTTGGAAGCCGTAATGCTTCTGCTTCCACAATGGTGGCTCTCGGAACCATTCTTTCTTCCGATCGGTGTTGGAAGTCTTTTTACATCGGAATCCAAATGACTTTGGCTTCCGCAACGGTGGCACTCCAAACAATAACTTCTTCTGATCGGTGAACTGACTTGTCCGGCATCGGCAGCCTTTTTACATCGGAAGCCAAATGACTTTGGCTTCCGCAATGGCGGCACTCCAAACAATAAATTCTTCCAATCGGTGAATTGAATTGTCCGGCATCGGCAGCCTTTTTACATAGGAATCCAAATGAATTTGGCTTCCGCAACGGCGGCACTCCAAATAATAACTTCTTCCGATCGGTGAACTGACTTGTCCGCCATCAGCAGTCTTTTACATCGAAAGCCAAATGACTTTAGCTTCCATAACGGTAGACGCACGAACACTTTCTCTTCCGACGGACGTCAAAACACTTAGAAAATTCCCGCGATTTTCTTTCTAACTGTGCTTCGTTGACAGGCTTCCTCTAACTCTTCCACAACGACGGACGGGAAACCACTAACTCTTCCGCTATATTGGAAGTCCACTTCGTGAACTCTTCCGCAACGAAGGAAGTCCACTTCACGAATTCTTCCGCAACGGCGGAAGTTCACTTCACCAACTCTTCCGCAACGGCAGAGTTTTTCCACTGGCTCTTCTGACTACTCCAACACTTAGACCATTTTCTGAATTTTACAGTTGGATTCTGCTGGGTAGAAAGGAACACTACCTCTGTCACTATATCATTCAAGGCTCATTCAGGCCCATGCTTGCAACATGGGCTCTGATACCATACTATCATGTCCCCATGCCTCCAACCGGTGTAGAGGACGCGACCCAAACTTCAATCACACGGGATAAGAGTCCCATGAACATGTACAGGCAATAAAATTTGCATAAACAGAATGCTGAAAGAGAATACATTGCAGTATAACATGCACAATTGCAACTGTTTATCATACATAGCTATAATTATTCATCATGCACAACGGAATCCACATGCATTCACACAAGCATTCATTTTAACATGTTCATCATATCATTAACAGTAAACATGGTTGCAGGAGTAAAATGGACAAGATCACTTATCTTTGTGAAGAATTCAATCCACAACCATCTACGTTGCTGCAATGGTCCACCCAACCATAGGCTAGCGTGCTCCTTAATCTCTCAGCAACACTGCGACCCCCGAGTTGGGCATGATTCTCCAAGGAATAAGGGAACTAGCAGGATTAGACATAGCCAAGGGTATACAAAACACATCCAAGCCAACACAGTTGGGTTTATCTGGCCATCCAGGAGTTGGGAAAGGCTAATTGCTAAGCTGGTGAGCTCATTACAGAGCCAAGAACACCTACACTAGAGCTAGCCTGACCTCTAAGACACCCAAACACACCCAACACAAGGAATCAGTCCCTTCTCTGCTACACAGTCCTTTAGGCCCTACATTCCCTTCCAGTTCTATTCAGGGGTGATGGAGAAGAAGGCCAGCCCTCTAGCTCTATCTGTGTGTTTTTCAGCCACCATGTTTATCAAGCAAAACTAAGCCCCCATCCTTGCTCCCATTATAGTCCAAAGACCAACCATTGCACTCAGGCAATTAATTTAGCTGTCATAGCTTAAACAGGGAAAATGAATTCAAACCGTCTGCAGCAGCCTTAGGGCATAAAAACAAACATGGTTCACAACATGGGGAAACGATAGTCTGTTCCTGAACAGCTAAGCGAACGGATAAGAATTACGTAGACCAAACAGTTCTTGAGCGTGAAATGGCCTCCTACAGGAAATCATGGGTGACAAAGACCAAACAGCTCCTAGTTTCCCGCGTGAATAACAACCACCCAGAGCCCAGTGCATGAGAGGAAATCCACACTGAAACCCAAATACAGGTCAAGAACACCCGATTCCATGCTATGGGAAAAAATGTGAATGATAGTAGAGGCGCCCCCAATCCTTTTCTGAGCTGCGTGAGACCAAACCGTAAGGAGCCTGTGCATGAGAATAATTGAGACAATGGAGGCAATGCGTGAGGATGATCAGGCTACAGGGAGAACGCGAATTGGAAGAGCATGGGTGTTCAGCACAGACGTGGAGAAGAGAGATCCCTACGTGAGTGATGGCAGTCATTTTTAACAACCATAGTGAAGTCAACCAGTGTGGAGTGTGCGTGTGGGTGAGGACTAATAGTCCTGCCACCCCACTCCCAAAGACCATAACTGCCTCAAGCACCAGCAGCCTTTCTTAATGAAAGTGGTTGGAATAAGACAAGGGAAGAAGACACATGGGTTTTTTTCTCTCATTGGCCAAGGTTTGACAAATTCCCCCACATCCTTATCCTTGTGAAAATCATGCCCCTTTTGATTTACTTGCCGCAATTGCAGCTGGTCAGGTTCATTTAATTAATTATAGATGCATATTTACATGATGACCAACACAATATATGCCGCATGCCTCGATGTACCATCCATGACAAATTTAAATCCAAGACATAGCATAACCAACCAATGGTGGGGCCTTGGCCTTTAGCTCCACACCATGATTATTACAATATATACATCATGTACGTTTAATGCAATGGGGTCAAAACCGGGGTGTTACATGGAATTACAAAGGAATTCCAAGGATTGATCTTTCCATTGTTGTTCATGATATTAAAACCTACCCTAATGCCAAGCCAGTTTGCCAAAAATTACACCATGTACATCCAAGAAAAGTGTAGCAGGGATTTCTCCCTTACTACAGGGCAGGAATGGATACCTTCCATCTATAGGATGGAAGGGTAGGGTTCCTAGTGGTTATGCAAGAAAAATGAAATATAAATGAAATAGAATAGCAATACAAAGAAAACCCCTTTGCACACAAGGTTATGGGTTTAGCTCCAAGACCCTGCATACAACAATGGAGACCTGCAAGAACATGTTAGGCCATAAACCTGCAATCAAAGATATGTTAGAAAAACTCAAATAAACAAAACAAAACAGAAATTATACCTTCTTTTGGTGGAAATGGGACAACATGCCCTAGCTTGGAGAAGCAACTCTCTTGAGAATGGGGGAGCTATGGCTCAATGGGAGGATGGATGAGAGGGAGGGTGAATGGCTTGAGAGGAAAATGGTCTCAAGGCACTCACTCTGGAAATATAACAATATGCAAGGAAGGAATGTTTTGAGAGTGACCCCCACCCCTCTATTTATAGCTTTTTTAAGGTTCTAAGCCCCTGGTGAGGGATTTAGCCCCCTTTTTGGGATTTTAGCGCCTTTCTCTAAATATTTAGCTCTTTTGGGGGTTTTATGCTCCTTTGAGGGGTTTTATCCCCTATGAGAGCTATTTTGGCTCTTTTTAGGGGATTTTAAGCCCTTTTGCATATTTTTGAGCCTTTTTGAGGGTGTGCGAGTCAAATGGGGTCAAATGAGGGTCATGTATGGGTGTCCTTAGGTGGTGTAGGCCATGTAGAGATGAGTGAGGGATTTTTTGGGTTAACATATTTCCCCTTGATGTGTGAGGGTAGGAGTGCATCGTATGGCCGATGGACATCATAGGTTTTTCTGGAGAGAGGTGGTTCTTCCTGGGCTGGGGCATGGTGGCTTTTGGTTTTTGTATTAATATGGTTCCCATCAATGGGTGAGATACAAATAATGTGTGAAATGTATATGGACTAGGTGGGCATCCCCATGCTCATAACAATGTCAAAAGAACAATGTGATTTATTCTCTATAATGCAAGAGCCGATCATGTACAACTGGTGATACATAGTGGTTGCCTCAATGAGAGGCTGAATACAATACTGATATGAAGATCTGCTACATTGGACCCATGGAATTCTCATGGAATGCTATATCTTCATGACTGATAGCCTGCTAGATCTGGAACATTACATAGCTATATGGACTCACTGATGGAGATTCAAACTCTTTGTGGTGTAGGTATGCTGCCTCAATCATAAATCTATATAGAAGCACTACTGGGGATTTTGAACACTATCTCCAACACAACCTAGAAATCATAAGGGACATAAAACTATTTAGATCCCTCGAATAGGCTCATCAATTTTCTAGAGTCAGGTAACGTACGGGGTCTTCAACTAAATACTGCATGGACCAATACCCTGTACGAATCTCAACAGTGTGATGATGTAGTTGGAGTTGACCACATGAGAAACAACCATCCTGAGAGGCATTAAGGACTCCTCTCAAGTGGTCCAAGGAACTAATCAATAAGGTTAATGAAACCAAGATATAGGGACCTTTGGGTATATCCTATGGAATATGTGTGTTGTCATCGATAGAGGGAGACCTGCCCCAGGGCAAGGCAATGGTGTTTCCTTGACCAGAAGCATGAGGCAGATAACCAAAAGATGTGAGACAATTTGAGGACTAATCCACTGAATGGGGGGGGGGGGGGGGGGAGAGGAAGGGAAAGAGTTGAACAGGGGTAGAGGGAGTATAGTAGACTCAAACTTCCTTTCTTTAGAGTATGATGGTAGGGAGGACCAGGAAGCAAATGAAACTGACTCATGGGAATGGGATCATAGATGTAATACCAGGAAAGTCACTACAGATGGGAAATACTTGAGGGAGGTAGATAATTTTGGTACTAATGGGATCTAAGGAAGACACATTGTAGAGTACTCTAAACAAAGGTGACCCAAAGTGGGAATGCTACCAAACTGTTATCTATAGGGTGGTGTCTAGAGACACCGTTGTGGTACGATCTCATGGATTTTTGGCGAGCCTGAGAATGTAAATGCTTGATGGTGCTTTCAATTTTAGGGAGTCTGAAAGCATCAAGAAGACTCCAATGGGGGTTGTTTTTCATTGGTAGTCTCATGTGCCCAAAAAAGGGTAAACGTATACATAGGAGAGCTTTCCCATCCTTTTAGGGGATGGGATACTTCTTTACTGTTGGTAGTCCAGTCAGGCTAGAAAAGCTTAAACCTATAATGACTGGACGGTCATTCATATACTTTTACGAGCATCAACAAAACCAAGTTTTCTCAGTGATATTTTCTTGATGAGAAGGATGGAAAAGAGCTTAATGACAACCCATGATGAGATTTTTCGTAAAGTTTGGCCCCTCTCCCTGAGAAAGCATAAAAGTATGGAGAGGGGAACGGTCTTGGCTTGAATGTTCCAAGGTGGTAATTTTCATTTGATGGTCTACATAGTCCGCAAAAGGAGATAAACAAGATGATGTACACACACTTTCCTATACTTTAACGAGTGGGAGAGGAAGCAGCTGCGCTCGACCATCTTTTCATTCTTTTAGGAGTCAGAAAAGAGCTTAAAAGAAACTCTAGTATGGTCAACCGATTGTGGTGGCACAGGTGGTGCCCCTTGTCGGGACAGTGGATAGTGGTCTAAAGGTTTTCCCTGTAGTATGGATGGAGCATGTGGCTCTGAAACATATCAATACATGCATGGGATAGATCACGACAGAGGCACACGAGTTGGTGCAGCAGATGCATGCAAACCGAGGTGGCTCTCGGACAGAGGTCAAGAGAGGTGTGTGTGAGTTGTGGTGGATGGAATTGACTACATGTGGTGTGAGTGCAAGTCTGAAGGCAGTTATATGCAAAATGCATTCAAAGGAAATGATCCGTCTTCTAGATGATGGTCTGGAGATCTACATAAGGTGTGGTGGATGGAGTAGACAACTATATGTTAAAAATCAAAATGATGTGCCTTACGGGCGGTGGCCTGAAACTCACATGAGTGGTGGTAGGAAAGCATGATGCAAGCACAGGTCCAAAGACACTTGCATCATGATGTTGTGACTCTTAAATTGAAGTAACTTCCAGGAAGTTGTCCCGAAAATTACTTTTTAAAAATGAGACGATAGTATCATTAGGATATTTGAGCCTAGAGGTGTGAGAGGTGTCTCGAATAGGCTCTGGGTGACTCTGAACTAGTAGCTAATGGTGTTGCCCCTAAATGGGGGGGTTTATGAGTTGTGGTAAAAATGTTGCAAAACAAAAAGGGAGAAAACTACGCTATAAGGGACTCATAGTGGTGGTATTAGGCATAGGCTCTCTTGAGGTGGAGCCCATTAAGCGGCTTCTTCAAGAGTCGACCATTTGATTCAGCGAAGAGGTATCCCCCTTACCGAGACAAAGGTCATTGGTAAGGTGGGGTGACAGAATCTGGTGTTTTATGGAAAGAACTAATTCCACACTATGGTTTAAAGGGAATGGGGTAAAACTGAAGGTGGTCTTATAGATATCCTCGTCATTGCATAAGTGATGCCAGGGTAGATCAGGTGGATCTTCCAGGTCCGATGAGATGGAAGGGATACTAGTGCTAGCGATCATGTAAATGCTATTGGTTGTGGTTTTGGTGTTCTTTCCCCCAATCTCTATTGGAGAAAGAGGGGCATGCCTCGAGATGGGAGGAGTCTTTGATGGACCTGGATGTAGGTGCAACATCATCTCAATTGGCTAGACATGAGTCAACACATCTTGGGGCCTCATAGGTAGGGTAGGTGGTTCAAGGTACCACACAGGAACTCCTAGTGTGAAATCCTGTAAATTGTGGGTTGCCAAGACATACTTACTCACCATCCCGGATGGTAGGAAAAGGAAAAGGAAAAGAAAAAGGGAAAGGATCATGTTGATTGGGAATGAATGCCATTGTTTCCCTAGTAACTGAGGTTGTGGCTATGGATGGAGCTGCGGTTGCAGAAACAACGAAAGAGACATGTCTGATGGACCATTGGTGGTGGTGGAGACAAGAGGGTTTGTAGAACTGGACATCATGTATATGGATATGGTGTCTGAAGAAAAGGTGGGGGGTGAACTTCTTCGATCAGAGTGATCTCAAATTCAAGGGAATGTTATCAAAGGTTGGCTAGAGACATTCAGAACTCAAACAAGTCTTGGTAGTGGTGAGAATAGTGTCCATACAAACCGTAGAGGGCACAAGCATGGTTTGTTCTCAATGACTTGTTTCTCACTATTGGCTCACTTGGAAGTTCAACCATGTGGATATTTTTCATTGTATCCATGGCATCCAAATGTCCACGTATTATGGAACCTCAGGGAATTTTTGAGTTGGGTATCCCTATGCTTTGTAGATGGCACAAGGTGGGATCTGTCAAGGCTCAACGGTAGCTTTCACATTTTTTCCCCTAGCCCTTTTTGGGTGGGGCGATGCAGGTGCGGGTGTGGTGGTTGGTTTTTGAGTTCCAGGTGGAGGATGAGATTCAACTGCAATGGGTTGCACAGGGGTTAAGACTACCAAGGGTATTGGTGGTTGGTTCGGTGGATCAAGGTACCACACAGGAATTCCCAATGTAAAATTGGGTAAGTTTAAGGTAGCCATTACTGGCTTGCTCATGACACCAGGTGGGGGAAAGAGGAAGGGAATTGTGTGGACTAAGGAGGAGCCCAGATAAATTCCTGATGGTTGCATGTGGGGATGATTTTATGGTGGTAGCTGTGCATAATGCTGCGGCTACTAATGATGTTGCGGCTGCTGATGGTGTTTTGGCTTTGGATGGTGTTGTGGATGTGGATGGTGTTGCGGTTGTATTTGGGGCTGCGGCTATGGTTGATGTTTGGGTGAAATAGTGCTATTTGAGAGAATGCACAAATATGCAGTCTCATTTGGTGTCAACAATGGTGACACTAAGGGGAAAGAAGCCATCATGGTGGTATCAGAAAACAACCCAGGACCCACATTCAATAATGAGGTTGGTATGTTTTCAACTATGGTGTTTACCATAGGCATAACATTGGCAGGTGCGGTTAGCCCTTGTGGATCAATGGTGTTGATCATAGGGATAACGTTGACGAGTGCCGTTAGCCCTTGCGGATCATGATAAGTCAGTTGATGAACCGTCATGATTTTCCTTCATGGGGGAACATCATGAGATGAAAAATAGTTGATTCTACGACTCTCATGGCGTACATATAAATTCTTCCGAGGAAAAGGTTATAGTCCAATTGAGCATTGGAAACCTCTATGTCAATCTGTATTGTTTTCTCAGCCAATGTGATGGGGACATGGTGGAGGATTCCTTGGGATTTAGTGGGATGGCCATCATAAGTCCACAGAGTAGTAGATGATGGTTGCAGAATTGGGGATCCAAGTTTCTACCAGACTAGGGTAGACATAATGCACGTGGATGCCCCCTCATCCACTATGCATTGGTACACGATCAAATTCTAGATAGACATCAGGATTTGGAAGGAAATGGTTGAAGGCATCCGTGGTTCTCCATTCTCCATGTCGAATGTGATCAACTTGGAGTTAGAGGGGTCCATGGTACCAAAGGCGGCTAGTAAGGATTTCTGTTGCATTGGGAAAGTTTTGAGTACTTCAAGAGTGGACATGGTGGTAGGTGTTTGGGCCAAATCATCCACGACATTGTAGCTGACAATAGCTCTAGCTATGGCGTTGTTGGAAACCCAGCATGTGTGGGGCTCGAGAAAGGGGGTAACTGAAGAGGTGCATTGGTTGTTTTAGATGTAGATGCCACTGATGTGTCAGTAGGTTTGGTGTTGGTTCTGTACTGATTTCATCTAGATTGTAAATTGAACTCTTCAGTTGTCATAGCTAGCAAGTGGTAGACACATGTTTTTGCTATCGAAGGTGCCCCTAGGGTGTTGGGATTGGGATGGGGAGGAGGTGCAGTTGCCACCAGTCCTTGGACTGGTAATGGGTTTTGGACCACCATAGGAGGAGGTCTTGGTGGTGCTGGGTTGGGTTGGGCTTGGTCTATTTTATTAGTGCCATGTTGAGCCTCGTTCCTAATGGCCTGCTTAGCGTGACCTATGAAGGGACACTCGTATGTGCAGTGCCCATAGACATTGCATAGTTTACACGGTTGGTTTCTATGCAACGGAGCATTGTGTCTCGATACATTTGGTCATTGAAGATTTTGGGATGGTCAGTTTTCCACGACATTGTTGGGAGGATTTGGTTGTTGACCACCTCCTTGCGGTTGATTGTTGCCTTAGTTCTAGGGTTGGTTATTCCTGGCTTGCCCTTGTTGGTTATTGGGGGCTAGCTGGTTGGGATGGTTTTGCTGTATAAACACCTGTCCCAATGGAGCAGGTGGAGCAGGGGTGGGGTCTTGCACAACTTGCATCGATGGTGCATAGTAGACTTGGGTGGGTGCTAGTGCCACAAATGTGGGAATTTATCCCGCGTATTGTTGTGTTGGCCAAGCTAATGCATGGGCCTGCTGCGGTGGTGCAGGTTGTGCATAAGAAGTTGTGGCTCCAGACAAGGACATCATTCTTGCATAGTCCAGAGTTTGGTTTTGGTAGGAAACACTAGGGGTTTTGCTTGGTTGTGGTGGTATTGTAGGTGGTATCGAATGGTGCTGTGGTTGATGGGAGATAGAACCTATGATGCCATCTGTTGCATGGGATGCCCCCGGTGCATCCTGGGAGGAGGTTTTTACACAAGGAGCATCGAGAATGATAGTGTAAAGGTATCTAGACTATGCATAGATCATATCAAACTACTGGGATTTCAAGATGGCCTCCTCTTTTGATTGGGGATATTTGGATGCAATGTCCTTTGCTATAGGTGGTAGCAAATTTTTTAGGAACCAATCTAGGAAGATCCTGTCATTAAGTTGAATATTGCACAAACTACATCATTTCTGCCACTCATGGATGTGGTAAGTTATGTGGGTTGCAGTAATCTAGCAGAAATATAACAATACCTCCACCCCTTTGTCGTATTTAACGAGGAATTGGAAATATTGTAGTAACATGAAAGCCAGGGAGTTGAAATCCAGATACTTGGCTTGTGGTAGCTCAATGTACCACTTGGCTACAGCACCTATGAGGCTGCGTTGGAATAGTATGAGCCTGATTGAATCATCTACAATGCTATTTGATGAGCACCATAGGTGAAACATCATGATGTGGTTTTGGGGGCACTCCGCTGTTTTCCCTTCAAACTTGGGAATGTTTGAGAGAATTTTGGTTGGCATGGGAGGCTAATAAGTTTGATGGCGGATAGGTTCATTTGTTAACTGAGCCAAGTTAGGCAAGTTTAGATGTGCCATGAAAGGAAATTTTGACCCAAGTTTGATGTGATATGCGGCAGCCATGGTCGTGGGGTTTGCAGGGACATGATGCACCTGCATAACGGGGGGTACTTGTGGCACCATTGTGGATGGGGCCAGTGCCCCCAAGTGTGGTAAGAGGGGTAGTGTAGGTGAAAGGGAAACTGCCCCCATGTATCCCAAGTGGGAAAATGTGGGTGGAAGGTATACTCCCCCCATGTGTTACAAGTGGGACCACTTGATTGGTTAATGAGGGTGGTGGTATCTATCTTATGATGGTTTACATGATCATGCTGAGGCCACTAACAAAGGTGTTGGTGGTGGTGTGGGGTGTGGACATGGGTCCACTACCAATCACTATGCTGGAAAATGGATCTGGGTTTGTACCATCCATGGGGCTTGATGGTGCAGTATGCAAGTCTGGCTCACATTGGTATGATTTTGAGTCTAAATCAGATGTTGTGTGGCCTTCTGATGGTGTAGAGGGTCATCAAGAATGGTCTCGATAATGTTGGTTCAAGGACATGAACTGTGGTGGGTTTCTTCTCAGGTATGAGGAAGAATGTGGGGGATCAATCGTGTCTGATTTGTATGTCAAAATGGTGAAATATGGTGATGATTTTTGGAGCCCGGTTTTAATGGCTTCCTATTGTCTTCAGGTGGTCACTCAGCCACCAAGATTGCTAGAAGATAGTGCTTGGATTTTTCCTCATGGTAGTGCTAGTCAATCGGTGGGGGTCGTTGTCTGTTTCGCTTGGCAATTCCTCTCGGCGGCCAGCTACTTTGGGGTTCCCGTGGTACTCCTCATAATGAGTTTCTAGGTTGAGCGCAAGTACTTCCATGGTTAAGGAAGTTAAGGACTTATGTCCTCAAATACTGCAGATGTTTGACTTAGTGTAAATTGTAAATTTTAATGGCTCACTGAGAGCCAAAAACTGAGTTGGGTTGGTTTATATGGTATGGTTTGTGTGTATGTATTTTGTCTTTCTGTTATTCTTAGTGGCTAATTAAATGGTTTATGAATATTCTACAGAGTTGAGAACATTGTCAATGAAAGCAGTAAATGATAATCAGAAATTTACACATGTACCATTTGTGAATCTGAACTATGATAGCCTGACTAGGTGACTACCTTACACCTATATTTCTCTTCAACCAGGAAAGGGTGTTGGGATTTCAACACAATGAGACTAAGCCCATCCATAGATCCATTGGTCACCCTCTGGATGCAAGGTTGTTCAACAGCGAGGATGCTAAGCATCATGAGAATCCCTCCTTCTCTACCCCCTCTACCTTCCAAGTCACCCATTTTTAGTGGCTTTGAAAAATGATAGGTGAAGTTCCTATTACTATATGAGCTTCACCCTTCATCTTATCCCAGAATACCCCAAAGGGTGATGAATGGGTAGAGGAGGAAGGGCTAGGCAAGATGTTTATTTTAATTACAGTAATTTTTAATCAAGCTTTGATCATGTTCATTAATCCATTAACCATTTCATTTGTCATTGATTTACACATGCTGCAAATAAACTGAACAAATACTAAATAGAAACAGAAATAGATTTGATGGACAGAGGTGACTGAGCTGCACTAAAAGTCCTTAATCTTTAAAAAATAGAATCTGAGAGACAGATCGCTCTTTTTGGGTCAAATGTGGCGAGGGGGTCACCAAATTTTCCCCAAAACAGGTGAGGGGGTTTCTCAGAATCTACAGATAGAAGTGAGCTAAGTTCTGGGAAGGGGTTGCACCTTTCAAGGCAAAATCGATGACCTGGTCGCACCTGTTGGGCTTGAATTAGCAACCTGGTCTCCTCTTTCAGCCCGATAAGAGTGACCTGCTCCGGAAAGTGAAATCTTTTTGATCCTGAGCTAGATCCACCCAACAGTAACCTGTACTATGGCCAAATGGACTCGGATTGGCCTTGAGGAGGCTTGGAAGTAACTAGAAATGCAGAAAAATAGATATATAAGCTATATTTGATAGTGAAGGGACTGTCAGAACCCTAGTATGACATGTAAGTATTGCAAGTCCTATGAACATATTATAGAAGAGTGTCCGATCTTGATAGCCAAGATTAGGGAACCTAAGCCAACAGTACACCAGAACATCCAGCTTATTGCTGCTGAGCAGAAAGAGCCAGAACCAAGAGTCAATATTGTGACTCGCAGTGGTGCTTCTACTAGTAGAACATCGCAGGATGACGCAAAGAACACAGGTCAGGAGTGGGTGTGCAAAGCCACTAATAAATCAACACCACTCGACCTGCAGAAGAACAAAGAAACATTTCAGCAAGAAAAAACTTTATTTAATGACCCTACACCATCAGGATCGTAGGTACTACCGTGCAGGGGCATACCGCAACAAGAACCTTGTGGCGTTAGTCCTGTGTAGATATCACAGGCTACCACATCGAGAAGGTGCAAAGAGGATGAGTCGACAGGAAATGTACAATCCTTCCTGCGGAGCTTCTTGAAACTTGTAAGAAATGAGAAAGCTATCAGAGAAATTCAGCGCATCATAGATCAGTGTCAACCATCTTCTTCCATGAGCAGTGCACAACGTGCTGTTCATAATATTATGGGACATACAAGAACAGGAAGAGAGATGAGACTCACAACACAAGTTGGAGAATTTGAAATGGACGAGGTAATCCTAGATTTAGGATCAGAGGTAAATGTTCTGACTAAGCATACATGGGAATAGATGGGTAGCCCTAAGTTAGCTAGATCACCTATCCATCTGCACTTAGCCAATCATCAGAGGGTATCACCATTGGGTCGATTACCACAGGTGCCAATTGATATTGATGGAGTTCGCAGCTTTGACAATTTTGAAGTTATAGAAATCATTGGTGGCAGTAGACCATATCCATCTCTACTCGGTATTGATTGGGCAATCGATAACATGGCTGTTATTGACTTAAAGAAACAACAAATGACCTTTGAGGATACACAGATCCAGGTCATCGCACTGTTGGATCCTTTTCAGGGTCCTCGCTATATTGAACCTATCTAAGCAGAGGAGGAGGTGCATAATATGGAGAGCCTCTATCAGATGATATCTAATCAGAGTGATTACATCAATCTGACCGCAGAAGGAAACATTAGTTGGCAATGCAATAGCTCATGTGCATCAGACTCGGATGTTGGTCTAGAGAACTGGCAAAACATACTTTACGAAGTCTCAACTCGCAGATGTGCGTTTATGACTAAGTCACTACGATGGATTGGCACATAGATTATTGATATTCCATCGTTTCATGGCTTACCAGATGTCAATGAATTTTTACAACATTTTGAGCAAGAAATTCCTCAGGAGCAGAGGATGACAACTATGGACCTTGCAGTAAAAGCCACACCTGCAAGATAGTGGCATGCACATAAAGAACATATCACATCATGGGATGATCTTAAGAGACTGATGGCGATGAGATTTTCTAACGACAAGGGGCCTTTATAGTAGAAATACATAGGAGAGAGTGACCTTAGGTCACATATTCAGATTTGCGAACAGAGTTGGTTGGATATTCCAGAGGATGAATGGGTTCACCTATTCATTCACACTTTAGACACAATTCCAAGGAATTGGTACACTGAGACAGAGTTGCGCAGAGGAACCATCACATGGCCACTTATGATAGACAGCTTCCTACTCAATTTCACTTTTGAATCTGAGTATCCAAGCATTGATCAGGGTCTAGATGTAATAAAGACTAAGGTATTTGACGACTGTACCCTATCAATGCCTGCTCAGCCTAATTGGACCAGCTAGTTGGAACATGCGCTAGAATGTTACAACTTCACAGCAGAGATAGATGATGAGGATGAGAATCCTCACAGTGTCAACATTCCTGAGTCAGAAGGGACTCACGACGTTGATGGACCCAGAATAGAAATTCCCGCTATCACAGAACCTATCAAGATTAAAAACATCAATATTGGCACAGAAACAGAACCTAAGTTTTCCTCTATTGGAGACTATTGGGATGATGAAACAGTAGGACACATCACAGATCTCTTACATGACTATCAGGACATATTTCCCACTAAGTTCATAGAGATGAAGGGAATAGTAGGATATTTGGGAGTCATGTGCATACCATTGAAAGAGGATTCTAGGCCAGTTAAGCAGCATCCATACAGATTGAATCACCGCTATAAAGAAAAAGTTAAGGATGAAATTGATAAAATGCTAGTAGCAGGCATCATTGAGCCAGTAGAAGAAAGCAAATGGGTTAGTCCCATGGTTATGCAGGAAAAGAAAACTAAAGGAGACATCAGGATTTGTGTCGATTTGTGCAAACTCAATGATGCATCACTTCATGACACATTTTCGACACCCTTTACTGATGAAGTTTTAGACAATGTGGGAGGATAGGAGGTCTACTCCTTCACTAATGGATTTTCAGGCTATCACTAGATCAGAATCCATTCAGAGGACTGACACAAGACCACTTTTGCGATAGAATGGGGCTCATTCCAGTATACGGTAATGCCCTTTGGTCTTAAAAATGCACCAGCTATATTTTCTAGAGTAGTAGTTGTTGTATTCAAGGATTACATCCATAAATTCTTAGAAGTCTATTTTGATGATTGGACTATATTTGGATTAATCAACAAGCATATAGGAGATTTAAGGCTCATGTTAGAGAAATGTAGGCAATATCAGATTTCTCTTAACTTGAAGAAATGTATATTGTGTTCACCATTTGGTATTTTTTTGGGTCATATTGTTTGCAGACAAGGTTTGATGGTAGATCCTGCAAAGATTACCATCATTGTACATCTCCCAGCACCCAACTCAGTCAAACAATTGAGAACAGTGCTCGGTCATACCGGGTAATATAGAAAATTCATCAAAGGTTATGCAAAGATCACAGCACCTATGGAAAAGCTGTTAAAGAAAGACGTGAAATTCCTATGGAATGAGGAATGCCAACAAAGTTTAGACACACTTAAAGAGAATATGGTTATAGCACCCATCTTAGTATTCCCAGATTGGAACAAGCCATTTCATGTACATGTGGATGCATCTGGAATCGTACTGGGGATCGTCTTAACATAGCCAGGAGAAGGAGGTAATGATCACCCTATCGCGTACTCAAGCAGAAAGCTATCTACCACGGAAAAGAATTACACCGCCACAGAAAGAGAAGGATTAGCTATGGTGTGTGCTCTACAAAAGTTCAGGCACTACCTGTTGGGTGCCCCATTCAATATGTTTACTCACCATTCTGCTTTAAAGTATTTGGTCAATAAACCAGTATTAGGAGGAAGGATCTGCAGATGGTTACTCTTATTTCAGGAGTATGATTTTGAAATTATTGTAAAACCAGGAATATTAAATGCTAGACTTGATCATCTGTTGCGGATAGATTCAGGAGAAGAACCAAGTAATTTAGAGGATAATCTGCCTATGCGCAATTATTTTCTATCCAGATCACAGATGAGTACTATGAGGATATTATTCACTTTCTCACTACAGGGTGGGCACCTGTTGAGTTTACTAAACAACAGAAGAAACAATTAGTTGTGAAAGAAGCATACTTCACTTTGATTGTAGGACATCTATATAAGTTAGGTCTAGATGAAGTCCTGCGCAGATGCGTGATGCCTCATGAGAAATAGACCATTATCAGAGAAACACACTTAGGTACCGCAGGAGGTCATTTCGTAGGAAATCCCACTGCTCAAAAAATCCTGACTGCAAGGTTATGGTGGCCTACTTTGCATAAAGACACTAAGGAGTTTTGCAGATGTTGCGATATCTGCCAGAGGGTAGGAAAACCTTCGTGGAGAGATGAAATGCCACTGCGACCATAGATTACACTGCGGGAATTTGACAAGTGGGCTATAGATTTTGTGGGTCCTATCAACCCACCAGGGAAACGAACTGGTGCAAGATACATCATCACAGGAACAGAATACTTCACCAGGTGGGCAGAGGCTAAAGCAGTAAGGAATTGTGATGCTGCTACAACTGCACAGTTCATTTTTTAAAACATCATAAGCAAATTTGGATGTCTAGTAATATTGATGAGTGATCAAGGCACACATTTTCTGAACCGCACTATTGAGGCCTTGACGGAGGAATTTCAGATCCAACATCATAAGAGCACTCCCTACCATCATCAAGCTAATGGTACGGTGGAGGCCTTTAACAAGATTCTAGAAAATGCCCTTACTAAGATCTGTAACAGCCAAAGAAATGATTGGGACCTTAGAGTTAATGCTGTATTATGGGCTTATAGGACTACATGCAAGAAACTTATATGACACACACCTTTCAACTTGGTGTATGGACAAGAGGTTGTTATGCCTATGGAATATATTATTCCTAGTTTAAGAGTTGCTCAAATTACCAGGATGGCTGATACAGATACAATGAATGAAAGACTATCACAGCTGCTTGCCTTAGAAGAAGACAGATTCATCGCAGGATTTCATCAGAAAGTCTAGAAGGCACGAGAGAAAGCTTGGCATGACAGGCACATCAAGAGAAATATTTTTGAGACAGGAGACTTCGTTCTCCTTTATGACAGTAAATTTGTTAAGTTTCCAGGGAAGTTCAAGACGCATTAGTTAGGGCCATATCAGGTTCAACAAGTTACAAATGGAGGTGTCATTCAGCTCAGCAAACTGAATGGGGAGCTTCTTCCCACTTTGATTAATGGTAGTAGACTTAAGCTCTATAGTGACAGCCACTCCACCTCTCCACCCTAACCTAGACAGCTTTGAGAGTGCAGATGCCCAGTGTAGTTGAAAGGAGGCATCGCACCAGTAATTAGTCTACACCGGCAGGTAAAGAGTTCTAAGTATTCTAAGTATAAGGAATTGCATGTGGAAAGTTTATTTTGCGCAAGTCATAGGATTCTTGCGGAGGAAAAAAAAGGGTTATGTTGCGCAAGTTTTGAACGTTGTGGAGTTTTATGCCAGCATGTATGTTCATAATGATGCGGTGTGACATCGCAACAATGCGATGCTCCCCGTGCCATGTAGACAAGTTTGAAAAGAGACAGAGGGCCAGTCACTTTGCCTTCTGACAAGCAGTTAATCCAGAAATGACCGGTATACGTTACCCTAGATTTGGCAACAGTATAATGATTTTTCCAGATTTGCTAAATGTTGGTCGAGACCAGCGCCTATACACAAGTTTTGAGGGAAATTTGATCGGATTTTTCAGCAATTAATAAGGATCAAAATGACGGGTATTGTCTTATCCATGCAATTAATACCACCGACGGGTCTAGCCAAATGATCATTGCTTCAAAGAGTATCACCTTCGTTATAAATTCAAAAGATTATTCACTTAGAAGGGTTACTTTTGCGATTTTTGAGAGTTATAGAGCAATTTGTAAGAGTTTCCCCTATGAAGAGATACTGCAGTTACAGAGTGCTAGTTTTCACCAAATTCACAGCCATTTCCAGTTCAAATTATTGCACCGAGTGGTTTCTGTCCAAGACGGAACCTTTAGAAGACATTGTGCAAATATTCCAGCGTGGTGGCCTTGTGTCCGCAATGATGACGCTGCCCAGGGTTACGAAAGTAGGTACATCACAGGTCAGACAGCCGCCAAGGATGAGGAGTCAATCTCAGATAATAGAACAGTCCAGCCCAGAGCTGGAGGAAGAAGTTCATATGGCAACAGAATACATCATGCCACGAGTTGAGGATGCAACAAAGGTAACCATTCCCAAGGGTGCTAAGTTTCCTGTTCCCCTTCCACTGATTGATTCTCGTGTCAAGGAAGATGGAGATATATTAGGATATGCCCCTGTTCTCAAATTTATAGACTATAACCTTGGAGACAGTAAGACATATCCTCAGTTTCACCCAGATCAGTATCTTACAGTTCAAAGGAACCCAAGGACCGACACAGATGAGTTTGTTCCTATGGAACATGTCCAGATTCTTGAGCAGTTAGGCCTACTCAATGAGCAGAAAAGAAGAAAGACAAGAAGATCACTGAAGATAAGAAAACAAAGCAGAAGAATGATGAGAAGAAATCTACCGACAAAAAGAAAGAGGAAGAAAATAGAAATGAGAAACAAAAGGTAATGGGAAAAGGAAGATGACCTATCTCATCAGCTAAGAGAAGAACAAGCGATTGCAGTGGAAAAGAAATGAAAATATGAAGATCATACATACCGTGAATACCTGGAGTGATTTGTTGAGAAGAAAAGTAAAAGGGGAAAACAAATCATACCAGCAGATCTTTAGCATGTAGACAAGGGCTTGTTCTCGGAATGGAATTCATTGTTTATATAGCTTCCGTATGGAAGGATCCAGACTGAATAAAATGTTTGAGAATGATGGAAGATACATATTTATAGTTTCCTCATGATACAAGTTCTAACCCAGATAAAGAGGGAAGGAAAGATAAGAGAGACCTACGAACTAAGTTTACAGAAGACTCCATCATTAGTCAAGATATGCTTGAAGCGGCATAAGAGTGTGTCGAGGTTATGAATAAAGAAGTCGCAGGACTTCGTGAGAGACTTACAAAGACTTCGCAGGAAGCTGAGAAGAAGCTATAGCAAGAGAAACTAGCTGTTAGTGGCTTAAGGACGAGCCACAAGTAAGTGTTAGGGGACTATTGGAGCAGGGCCTCGCAGCTACAAGAAAAGTTGCTATATCAAAAGAAGAATTCAAAGGAAACAGTACCCAAATGGCTAAGAAGAGAGAGCTCAACCACTACACTTAAGGTAGCGACAAAGACAGGAGGGATCAGCTACCCTCATAAAGGAAAAGGATCAGTGGGCCGAGGTATTGAAGATAAAGGACAGAAGAGGACTGTACAAGAAGTGGCACCCATACCCACGATCAGTGTCGGGAAGCGTGGAAGACTGTAGGAAGCTGTGGTGTGACAGTAAGCCGCAGCCCATGGTACAAATGTGCCAACTGTCATAGTTAGGGTTTTGGGTTATTGTTGGGAAAGGCCCACAGTTTTGTAAGGGAAAGACCTTCGGGCCGCCTATATAATCATGTATTTTGTATTGTAAAAGGTTAGACAATTGGGTAGCTGCTTAGACAGTTAGACATAGGGTAGCCACTGAGTCATTTAGCTAGCCAAGTGTCTCTAGAGTCTCAGTATTGTAAGAGTCGATCTCTGGTCCTGTTAATCCATCTATATTATCTTACTATAACCAGTAGCTTGCTCTTTGAGCATGTATGTAACAATCCATAGGGATTGAACAATCTGCAGGGATTGAGAGAGAGAGGAAGAGTATATTGTAAGAAGGCAATATAAGAAGAAGAAGAGATCTAAGAGAGAAGGGCTCCCGATTGTGTGTGTGGAGCTTCCCAGAAGATCTCAGGCTACATAATAGGTTGCAGCGGAACTATGTTTACTCTCTCAAGATATAATAGAAAAACTAGTTCCCGTGGACGTAGCTTCCCCCCTGGAGGTGAACCACGTAAAATCCGTGTGTTGTGTGACTATTTCATGTGTTTGTGATTTACTTATGTGTTATCTGTTATCTGTTACATGAATGTTGCTTATTAGTTGATGGATGTATGTATGTTATGCTTCAGTTTATAGCACATAGAGGGTTGAATGCAAGTTGAAGGTATTAAGTAGCCTGTATATGATATTATCAGTGCTTAGTTCATAACAATTTGACAGTTACAGTGTTAAGTGACTTCGGTATATGAGTTCCATGAGTTCAGCATAGTTGATGTTAGCATGTTAAACTGTAGAAGGCCGAGTGAAGTGGTTTAACACCCTGGTGAAGGTTAACAAAGTTATTAGACCCAGGAGGGAGGTCGTAGGACCTTGAAAGTTGGTACGCATATCGATCCTCATTATAGGACATATTATAGAGTAGAAGGCGATATCGCATCGTTTGGGGAAATGTGGTGTGAGATATCGCAGGGAAGGAGCTCAGTAGGAGAGTAAGGTTGTGCATCGCCTTAGAAGCTACGATGAAAAAGAGTCCGCTCCCTATCAGCACCAGCTAGAAGGAGAGATCGTCCTTGCAGAGAGATCCTGCTGTCTAAGAAGAGTCGCGATACCATAGGATGCTACAAAACCCGATTGAGGACACCTGAGTCTTCAGCCGACCCATCCAATATCACTTCGGGCGAGACTTCAGGATGCTCTGCAGTCTTTTACCGAAAGGGCTAGTGAGCTAGGGGTTTTGTTGGTACAGTAAAGTAAACCCGGGTCTGTGTAGTGGAAAACCAATACATTCTTCCGAAGAGTACTCTTAGGTTGGCACAAAATCATGTCGAGAGTAGGCTTCTCGATAGATAAGGGGATAGTAGACGAGGATTTCAAGAACTAGTAGAGGGAGCTTTCCCTAAATAAGAATGATATTCTTTCTTATCTACGGGTTTGTCATAATTCTGACTTCAAGTTTGTAGATTGATGGTATCTGAGGACATCATACGAATTTCCTTTGATGAACTAGAGTTACCGTGATTAGACATGTGGTCTATCAGTTGTTGTTGGGAGGGAAAATGATTCGTAAGTACTGCAGGTGTGGGATTGGACTTCAAAAACTGGGAGATTTCATCTTGACGAGGACACTCCTTTGAAAAATGGTCACCACCACATAGCAGACAAGGATATTTTTCCTTCCTTTTCCCTTTATCGTTATCGTTGTTGGTTGGTCTTGGAGTCTCCTGTTGGTTTCCAAGTTTTTTATTTCTATTTTTACCTTTCTTTTTATTATTACCCAAGGTTTGAGTACTTTGAATAGAATTGAACTTGATAGGAAACCTTAGGATTCAAAGGAATAGGGATGGCAGTTTGGGGTTGCTTGGCAGGATTCACTGTTGATGGGGACTGGATTGAACCAACAATCCCATCAATAGGTACTTATGCTGGTGGCTTAAAGGGATTGGTGCTAGGGAAAGGAGCTTGAGGAATCAGGTCATAAAGAGTTCCAAACTAGGAATATACCAAGTCTAGGTACTGAGCCTGACTGATAGCCTGCTCTTTGGTAACAACACTGCCCGTAGCCACATCTCGGGCAATAGGAGGCAACAAGGATTTGGTAAACCAATTAGCTAGTAACTGATCCAGAATAGGGGCCTTAATAAGCCTTCTCCACCTTATCCACTCATGAATATGATTGAAAATGTGGTGGATTTGTTCTGTCGCAGAGAGGTTAAAAGGTCAATGCCCATTTCATAATGAATAGGGAGATGAAAGTGTGTAAGAAACACAGTTGCCAATGAGCCAAAATCCACAAACGAATGTTGTGGGAGTTCAATGTACCACTTCATAGTTGTACCAATCAAATTTCACTGAAAGATTCGTAACCGAATGGAGTCATCCATGAGGGAGTTGGAAGAACACCACAAACGGAATGTCATAACATGGTTCTTTGGATCGTCTCCCTGCTTCCCATTGAATTTTGGGATATCCGATGGTAACTTTACCAGAATGGGAGGCCACGAGGGATTGTGTTGAATGGGGCCATTAATCAACTTGGATAAGTCAGGCAAGTCCACAGTTTCTAGGAAAGGTAGCAAAGTGTCATGGGTTGTGTGGTGTTACTGCATGATCTATAATCAGTTCAATGGATCTCATAGAATTGACAAGTGAATGATATCCCACAAGAACAGATGTGGAACATGATGGTATTGGGCCCAATATTTCATCTATTTGCTTATCAATCTTCTGTGCATAGAGAATGGAAGCACGGTATTTCCTATGCTCTTATTCATCTTCAGAAGAGTTTAAACGGATTCCAAATGAGGCAATGGCCTATCCTATAGAGGTATCCCAAAATGGAGCATTGGGACCAAAATCCGAATGGGTTGTATCATCAACATGACCTTCTGTGGGAGAATGGAATGAGGTATTTCCTTGAGAAGGATGTTGGACCAAGGGAGGCGAGTGTGAAGAATATGGTACTCCACTTTCTGCAACCACATTATCTCCCACTTGAGAGGTGGTAGCAGCTCCTTGGTCAATAGCTTCCATTGGATTTTCTCTTAAAGCAGGAGTAAAATCGGGTGGCAAGCCCCGTACTCTTCTGGACTCTCTTAACTCAACCAATTTGTACAGTTTATATCTAACCTAGGGTCTGAAAATCTAGAAAACACACCAAAAAATTTCCCTACACAAGCTATAAGTCAAAACAAGCACTCTTAAAATGATAGGAGGGGTTCAAAAGTCAGGTCTCTCACCAGGATTGTCAAGAAGGTTCAACTCACATTATACCTCGAGGGTACGTGTGTAGTAATCTCCCCGAATGCTATTTTCAGTGTATGGCTCCAAGAAAGATGGCCAAAGGGATTTTCTCAGATAGATAGGGTATCCTAGTGGGGTCTCCTGATATACTCAAGGTACGTGGGAGCTCTAATCGGTAGTAGTACTGTCTAATTCATAACTGTACACAAGGTTCCTTCTAATATACAATCGAGTACATGTAGTACCTTTCTATATACGTCAAGGGTACGTGAAAGGTTGTTCGATATACTGATGGTACGTGGAAGAACCACACTAGTCTTGGGATGTAATGCAAACAAATAACGATAGCTCCTATGCTTAACGACTCCTGAACAAGTCTCTAACCTTGTTGGGGCTCTGGCCTTAAAGTTCCTTAGTTTTGGCAACTCCGTGGTTTTGGTGCGAAGCTTGTAAGCGGAGTTGCAGCACAAAATAGTCTAAGGGGTGTTGGGGTTGGGTCAAAGTCCCTCTTTTTGTAAATAACCCATGGTTTAAACTCATGGTTTTTAAGCCCATGGTTTAATTCCATGGTATTGTAATAGTGCACTTGTATAAATAGGCACTTATGTAAAGGAGTGAGGTTAGGCTTTTGAGACTTTAATGTATGATGATTTGATGCGAAGGAAGAAAGACTTGTTTTAGGGTTTAAGGTTAAGTCCCAGCTGAGTGCGTGGATGACCTCTACAAACCTATCACTCTAGTTGCTACGTAAATTTTATCCTATAACTACCATTAATTTTGAAGTGGACGGTTAGGTGAATGCATGATGTTTTGACAGAAAAGTAAAACCATGCAATATGCTTATGCAAAATATTTCACTTTACCGTTCAGTATGCCTACTTATGGGAGGGAAAGAGAGTATTTTATTTTTGTTTCAAAACCAAAAATATTTCCAAACAACAGTCATGAACATAAAATCAAAGACAAGCAATACTTTTCCAAACTGATTTCTCTTTTTTGAAAGCAATGAGAAGGAAAAGAATCTCTTTTCCTAAAAGAAAAACAAGAAGCACACTATATGAAAATGCACTCTATTTTTTCAATTTTCTCAAAACATAAGCAAATCTAACTTAAAACTACCATATTTTTTATTTTGATTGAGATAGTTCTAAATGCATAAGAGACGAAAGAACATAAAGAGCCTGAAAGCTTGAGAAGCAAATCAGAGAACCAATGTCCAACACTCAATGATGATAACCTAGTCTCAGTCAAAAAATTTGTTTTTTAAAGGAATAAAAAATAAGTTTACTATGCAAACAAGAAATGAAACCTAGAAGCTAATCTAGTGTTCTTCTTTTGGTCTATATAACATAAACGAAAAGAGATCTTACTAACACCCTAAGATTTAAAAAAAAAAGAAATCCTTTCGCAAACAAAACCAACAAGCATAGAAGTGGATGAACAATCAAAAATCCTAATCTAGCTCTTGAATTTATGAATCAAACCAATCTTAAACCATAAAATTTCATGCCACAAGCATCGGATTCTGTCACACAAGTATGATAGTGCAGAACTAAAAGCAACACAACTCAATTTTTTACAAAAAAAAATGTGAAAAAGGGGTCTTGGAATGATGCCTACCTGGCACCGCGCTTCTCTGGTGTTGACAGGGTGGTTCTATCCTAGCACCGCTTCTTGCCAACTGAATATAGGCAGTGGAACTGTGTACTTCCCACTTTCTTCAGGCAGTGGCACCACTCTTCATACACTGCATAGGCACGACTCCCTGTAGAAGACCAAAACACAAAGAGAATGATAAATCAAGTAAAAAAAAGACTAGATCAAGGTGAAAACTGCTAGATTGAGTATGGAAACAAAGCGTAAAAGGTCAAAATGAATCAAATATGAATAGATCTAGAAGTTTCAAACCCAAATAGATTAACTTAGAAAATAGATCTAACTGAAGAGAGTTGGAGAAGGAGCCTGGATTCGGACAAGAATTGCAAAACTGAGGAATATTAGAACAATTGATGCATATATATATTCCCCAGCCGAGTCACTAGATTTGTTAGCTAGAATATTTCACCTTCTACAGATAGTAAGGCGTTCCACTGGTCTAAATTGTTCAAATCTAGAAGAAATGAAGGACAGAGGTTGAAGACTCTCCCTGGATGCTGTAGATACTTGGAATGTGATGCTTCGATAGTAACTTTGTGTACCTGCAATAAGCTTAAACATGCAAACACATAGAAACTGCTAGAATATAATCTACTGATCCATGTTAGTGACTAAGAAATATAACAACATACATGCAAAATCAAACAACAACAATATATGTGGGACATAAATCAACTTGCATTAATATATAAATTTGAAGAAGTTTACAACCAAGCCTTAGTGTTGACATGCATCTCCATGAAACCAAACATTCTCATACCCATAAGCTCCAACTCTAACTCTCTGTGCTCTCCAATGGTATTTGGCCAAGTGATCAATCCAACAGCATAACAATATATTAAGAGTTCTCCCTCTCAACCATGGATATGATCTTGTATTTATAAGGCTCAATGGATAGGGATGGTTGAGAGATTAGTGGATGAGGTGGCCTCTAAGATCCTAGGATGAGGGATCTCGAGCTCAACTGATCCACAATGATAGAGATAAAGGAGGACATGAGGCCTATCATATAGAAGCCTTGAGAAACTTCTCTTTTTCCGTTTTTACCTAGGGTACCGCGTTTATCCTTCAATGACAGAGCGGTTCTGGTAAAAACCGCTTATGGAATAAGGGCCATAAGTGGTGGCACCACTTGTGGACAATAAGGGATAGGCAGTGCAAACAAGGTACCACTCCTAGATAAAGGGGAAAGTGCGGTACTGGGAATTTTCATGGAAGATTGACAATTACCATGAGTTTCCACTCCAAGAGCTGTGATTCAGGGAAAGTAGGTATGTCAAAAGTCTTATCACATGATGGTGACAGGATTTTGGTATAAAACTTGGGGTTCCTATCAGGATGGACATGCCCAATATCTTCATTTTAAACATTAAAATGGATTAAAAACTCTTATACATATGTATATATCTTTATGATAAAAATTCATAAAAATTTAAAAACGTAAAAATTAAAATACCTAACGCTCCCCATACTCCTCCTAGAGGGAGGAAGAGATCATTTTCACCTTGAAATTCTAAACCAGGCTATGGAAATTGCTCTAGTGCTGGAAACTGCCTCCCCCACCACAAGTAGAAATTGTCATCATACACGCTCTAAACTGATCCACTACTACCCTGGTGAAGGAAAATATTTCCCCACCTGGTTAGTCTAGGTTGACGAGGAGAGAATGTTGCAAGTGGCACCACAGCACTAATTGTGGGAACTCTCTCAAAAAATAAGGCCACTAATACAATTGAAAACCCAAAATTATTATGATGGCCTCTCTTACAGTCAAAGAGTTTTTTTTTCATAATCAGGATTATTCCCGAGCACCAATCAAACACAGTTCATTGTAATCAATATAAAACAATCCTCATTTGGTTCCAAGTGGTAAGATGAAGTGATGAAGATCCTACAACACTCACTATAGTACTTACCAATACTTGTAGTGGGAAGTTAGTAATATGCACAATAGGGATGCATGATCCATTTTTCTGACTCCCATGGGTGCAGTAGGTGTCCACAGAATCTTAGACACTCATGGGGTCACCACCCCTACTAGTACCTTTGATGTTGATAGGAATTCCCTATCGATACAACCCCATGATGAAATATATGTCTTCCAAATCCAACTCTAAGATCTCACCTTGAAGGTCAAAAACTCCAAGATCATGGTCCCAGTAGCCAATCAAGTGTTCGAGAAAGAGGACATTGGCCTGCATGGGAAAAGTGAAGAAGAATTTCAGTAGCCCACTTTGTTGTAATACTTGCACAGTGTGTAACCAAGAATATTTCACCTTCTATGGATAGAAGTTGTTACACTAGTCTAAATGGTTCAGATCCAGAACAAATGAGTGAACGGAAAAGGATGAAAACCCTCCCTGGATGTCATAGACACCTAGAATGTTGCTTTGATAGTGAACCTATGTACGTACAACCAGATCAAACCCGCAAACACATCAAAGCTACCAGAACATCATCTACTTATCCATGTTAGTGACTAAGGAATCTAACAACATGTACATGCGAAATCAAAACAACAGTAATGTGGGATGAAAATCAGCTTTGCATTAAGATGAATGGAGAATTTTACAACCAATTAAGCCTTAGTGTTGACATTCATCTCCATGAGACAAACACTTCATCCCCATAAGCTCTAACTTTGCTCTCTATGCTCTCCAATGTCTTATGCCAAGTGGTCAATCCAACAGCATAACAATACCTCTATAGTTCTCCCTCTCAACCATGGACATGAGCTTGTGTTTATAAGGCTCAATGAATAGGAATGGTTGAGAGATTTGTGGATGAGGTGGCCTCTAAGATCTTATTATGGGGGATCTCAACCCCAACTAACCCACAATGATAGGGATAAGGGAGGACATGAGGCTCATCATCTAGAAGCCCCGAGAAACTTCTCTTTTTCCCATTTTACCCAAGATATCACTTTTCTCCTCTTATGACAGAGTGGTTTAGATGGGAAATGCTTATGGAAAAAAGGCCACAGGCAGTGGCACCACTTACGGAAAATAGGATGAAGGTGGTACGAGCAAGGTACCGCTCATGGTTCATAGGGAAATCATGGTCCTGAGTATTTTTGTGTATAATTGATAAACAACATGGGTTTCCACTCTAAATACTGGGATTAACGGAAAACATGTAAGTCAAAGGTCTTATCACATAGTGGTGACAGGATTTTTGTATAACAATATGCCCCCCAAAGCATGAGTCTTATAGGAATACGATAAATGAGAGCTTTGAGAAAACAAGTTGTCACTCAGAGATGAAAATGTCATCTCGATCAAAGAATGTCATCCAGTAGGCATCTGTAGTACATCAATTTTTTTTAATCATAGACGCAAGTAACCAACTCATGGTTTCATACCAATACAAGGCAAATCCATGGGAGGAATAAAGAAGCATGTCTACTAGAATATAGCATAGATCCATGTGATAGATGACTCAAACTTGGACATAGCTACCAGACATACAACGTAGATCTATGTTGTACAGACACAAATTTGAGTATAACCACAATCATACAAATGTGGATCCATGCCAGATATACAAAACTCCATTGCAACCTGGGGAAAGCAATGAGTGCTTTAAACAAATATCCAAGTTCTTCGTCTTGTCTTCCACAAAGTATGATTCTATCAATGTGATTACAATGATCTAAAGTTGAACATAATAGAAACCAGTTGATTACCGGCCAATGATGTGAACCATTAACAAGTGCGAGGGAGATCACCATTGATGTCAATGATTCCCAAGGTACCCTAGTAAAATCTACTGAGTGTGAATATATGTCCTGATGTCGAACACCCAATCGATTCTATCGATAAAAGGTCAATGATGTGAACCTATGTCGAGAGCGAGAGAATCTGTCATTAAGGCATACAGATGTCAAGGTACTAATTTTTTGTTTCTAATACTATTTCCCAGATGATGAGTTGATGTCGACGGGAATAGTCTCATCAAAGGAGGGCCATGATGAGTCCCACATCGATGACATGAAACTCAGAACATAGTTATGGAATGATGTGAATGTAGTAACCACAAGACTGACTCAAAAGTACTGACACAGAGAATGTTTTGACTGCAAAGGTAAAATTCTTCAACTTCCCTTTGAACATCGGGTGGCATGACAAAAGACTTGTCAGCGTGACTAAATGGGACAAACACACAGTGCGATAGTGGACAATGCATTATTTTGATAGACTCAAAGGAGTGGCATGACTCATGAAAGTGGATTGTCACGGAGATAAGATGAATACCCAATTGAATGAAATGATATGCATACAAGTGCCATGTTCAAATGTAACGACAAACTACTACCATTTATTTGAAAAAATGATTCCCTTCCCATTTCCCCCCATCATGATCAATGAGTGCCTATTTTCACTTTTACGAGATCAAAGAGGGTAACAAACACTCGGTATTACTTGTCCAAAGACAATTCCAAACTCATATGTTTTAGGAACCTGAGAGAGGAGGGGTTCATTCCCAAAAATAGGTCTCTCAATGTTTAATTTAACGATCCCAATGAAAGAAAACTCAGTATCGTTCATGTTTAGAGAGTCTGAACGATTACAAAAGAAGACTCCAAAGGGGTCCTTTTTCGTATGATTTAGTCCCTAAGGCCCGAAAAAGTGTAAAATCATACCTTAGAGAATTCTTCCAGTCATGGTTGGATGGAGTACTCCTTTTTTGTAAATAGTCCATCTGAACCGAAAAAGAGATAACCTACAATCGAAAAGATGACTCTTCAAATTCTTTAACGAGCATGAAGAATACAATATCGATCAACAATATTTTCGTATTTAGGGAGCCTAAAAAGAGTTTAAAGAGGACTCCATGAGGTTTCTTTACACAATGTTAATTTTTATGAGCCTAGAAACAATCAGAAATGGACTCGACGATCTTTTCGTATTTAAGGAACCTGAAAAGAGTTGAAAGAAGAATCCATGACATTTCTTTACACAATGTTAGTTTTTATGAGCCTGGAAAGAATTGGAAATGGACTCGAACCTTTGATACTAGGTTTCAAGAGAGTGACCAAAGTGTCATAACAAATGCTCATCGAATTTTTTTGTTTTATGGTAGTATGAAAAATTCAAAAATGAACTCCCAAGACTTTACTGCTACTGGTATTCTATCTTGCAACAACTCAAAACAAGTGTTAAATGCCCCAATAACTAACATTAAGGGATTACAACAGATAAGCTTCGAATAATAAATGATTTTAAATAAAAAATATAGCATGTCAAACCCAAAAATGTGTATGAAAGTCATGTAAATAGTGAAAAATGAAATCATTTTACTATTTACCCATAGTGGAGAGCATTTGGAGCACTTTCCTAGTCAGATCTTCAGTTGTCGATATTGAGAGTTTCCATCGTCGGATTTAAGTGCCGTTAGTTCTCGATAACAGTTCAAACCCTACTCTTCCTTTTAATTGTCTCAATTTTGATTTTAGATGGTGTTTTGGGCTTATATGAAAATCCATAAAACCATGGGAACAGGAACCGCACTTATCCCTTCTGGGATACACGGTACCTCACTAGAACCGCATCGAAAACAAAACACACAGGTGGTGCCACCACCTGTCTTTAACAGCGCATTGGCGGTATCCGGCTGTGAAGATGTAAAATTGTTAACACAAGCAAAAATAGATCATTTATTTATATTTAAATGATTAAGAATGATTCTAATAGGTGTTATGATTGTTTTTTGCAGGCTTTTGCTGAGAAAAAATGGTGATATGGAAGGAAATGCAACATGATAATGATGACGCTTTCACTGAAAGGAATGCGGGTTGCATAGCCACATTACAAGACTGTGGACTCCTAAAATTCTTTTGGACTCCCAGTATGGTATCACATGAGTGTTTGTTTGAGCATATACTCCGGATGTGGAATCCGGAGCAACCACAATTTGAGGTTGGGGCTCATATTCTGATAGTACATGCAGAGGATATCTACTTCTTGACTAGAATTTCAAGACAGGGTGCCCCCATCTCATTGACACGTTCTTGAGGAGGGGACATTACCACACAAGAGTTGATAGACCATCACTATATCCCAGGGACGAGGAAATCGGGAAAGAAAATACCCATAAAGACAGTGATGGAAGGACCTCTATGGACTATCTTGTTTATGATGTAGAGAGTGGCCGAAAGAAAGGGAGTGCACCAGGATTCTAGGGCACACATGCTATATTCCATAGAGGCCATGGAACCTACAGTATTCAACTGGGTGGAAGCTCTACTTTCGATATTCAAGGATAAGCTAACTAAGTGTTGGCAGGGGGAACTGAAGCAGTTTGGTTTTGGCTCCAGTCTAGCCTACTTCTTCTTCGAGCAAGTACCACAGATGAGACCCAAGTTGGTCTTTACAGAGCTGAGAGCACGAGAACCCTGCATGCAAAAGTGGGTCCGGATTATGGCCCATACAAGAGCGGGAAGGGGGAAGGTGAAGTTTGATGACCCATTCTTCCGATGTCTCAGAGATCAGATCCTCATGGTGGAGGATTATGCTTATGCAGGTACGTAATTCAATGGAGACTCTGACCTACCACTCCCACTTGGTGGACAGTGGGGTGACATCGGTAAGAAGCAAGAAACCATAAAATGGAAATAATGTTTTTATGTTTTTTATTTTTTATGTTAAGTAACGAGACCTGAACTTTTTCATATAGATGTTGGAGCAGCACAACCTGGGGGAACTTCCCCATTGGATAGATGAGATGGAGCCTGCTTTGTACCGCAGGGCAATGATGTGACCGAGGATTTAGATGCAAACCTGGAGAGGTTGACCTCAGACATTTTTGACGCTTCCATTGATGACCTCCCTCTGAGGTATTAGAGACCTACAATAGGAGTACCGGGTCAGTTTAGTAGACTGCTACGTAGAGTATCTTGGGAAATGATGTGTTACCACGAGCATCACTAGACGGTGTATGCGTGATGTATCTACTGAAAGCTAATAGCTTCAGGATTTTGTATGGTGATTTTTGCCTGAAATCCTACGTGCTTCAGATGAGGTCTCGTGACCTATTTTTTGTAAAAATGTTCATATATATATATATATATATATATATATATACAGACTTTTACCTGCTGTTTATTTGTCTCAAATGGTGAATGTATTTTACATGAGTTTTATGTGTCTTTAAGTGTTTATTTACAATGAACCATGTTTGATTTCAAAATCATGAATGGGCAATATGCCAATCTAGGATGTAATTAGCTAATGAGTCAACAACTACATTATGTTCCCTAGGGATATTCCTATAAGTAATGGTTTCAAATGACCTTTCTAACAAGCGTACCCTCCAGAATAGGGGAAGAAGTACAGGATTTGTAATGGTGTAGACATGGTTTAGATGACAAACCATGAGTTGTGAGTCCATCAAGACTACCAGATTGCAAACATCTTGGGAGGAATCTTCAGTCATAAGACCTATGACTACTCGATACTCAACGATGTTGTTGGTAGTAGGACTGATACAAACTGCTACTGAACTAACCAAATATTTAGCTGGGGAATAGAGGACCCAAGTAGCTGAGACGAGATTCAAGGTGTGGTGGAAAGCACCATCAGTGAAGCTATAGAAAGCCATCTTCTTTGCATGACCATAACATGGTATAAACAGATGTGGACACTAAACTGAAAACCATATTGAAAATACTAAAAGCACACTGAAAGTCAAGCAATATACATATATATAAGATAATATCCAAGAAAGACCTAGGAATAGTACCTCTTTAGGTACAACCCATTGCTACGCTACCCTAATGGGATTCCATCATAGTCAATGAGCTCATAGGTCCCTTTCTCTAAAAATTTATAAATGATGAAAGGACCGTACCACATGGACTCAAACTTTCCTTTCCTTAGTTTGTCATATCTCTAGTCGTAAGTCAAAACTAGGTCACCCTCATTAAAAGCACAAGGTTGGATGGATTTATCATATTGCGCCTTGACGCATTTCTTATGTGCCTCATTAGCCAAGGAAACATCTCTCTGAGTCTCGTCAAGGTTATTCAAGTACAAAAATATTTCTTCCTCTATGGAAGTGTCTAGGAGAAGTTCGACAGCAAGTTGTAAATATGGAATCTGAAATTGAATTGATAAGATAGCTTCGAGTCCATAGACAAGCTGGAAAGGTGTGAAACTAGTAGCTCTTTTCACCAAAGTCTTGTAATCCTAAAGAGCAGAGAAAAGAATGTGGTGCCAGTTGGATTTATGATCTCCAACCATCCAACGAAGCATAGTTTTCAAAACTTTGTTAATGGCCTCTACCTGACCATTAGCTTGTGGATAATATGGTGTAGAGTTTTCATGGAGAAAACCTAGCTTGGCACTCAGTTCATCCTTCATTTGATTACAGAAATGTGATCCATGATCAGTAACAATGGACTGCGGGAATCCAAATATAGCTATGATATGATTGAACAGGAAGAGAGTGGCAGTCTTATCATCTTCTGCATATGTAGGCAGGCCTCAGCCCATTTTGTAAAATAGTCAACGGCTACGATGATGTAACCATGCCCCCCAGTTGAGGTATGCTTAAAATGCATAAAATCAATCCCTGATTTGGAAAATGGGTCAACAACAATGACGGGGTGTAGTGGAGCAAGATGAGTGCACTTTTTGGGATAAAAATGTTGACAAGGTGGGAATTTCTTAACAGCCTCATGACAGTCTTTGAAGACTAAAGGCAAAAAAATAGCTAGTGCGAAGGATTTTCTAGGCTGTAGCCATCCCATACAAATGACTGCCACATGCTCTAGAGTGGCAATCATTCAACACATGTTTAGCTTCCTCATGGGTGAGGCATCGCCGGAGAATAGAATCAATCCCATGTCTATACAAGGTATCATTCAGGATGAGGTAGTATTTCGCGTGGTGACGGATACAGCAGCGATCGTCATGGGATAGATTTGGATGAATATTTGTGTTTGGAGATAAATAAGAAAATCTCCATACCATGGGTTAGTAGTGCTTATTAGGAAGAGAAATTCATCAGGAAAGGAATCACTGGGCTCAAATTCCATCACAACACAGGGAATATCACACATGAGCTTGGAAAAAACCAAGGATTTCTTTGATGTGGCTTTGGCAAATTCTAGATCAAACTCCTATAGTATGACTATCCATCAGGATTACTTGCCCCCAAGCACCTAACAAGTCAGGATGTAAGACATAGGGTTTTTGTCTTCCAATACAGTGGTTGTGCGGAGCAAAATGTAGTGACAAAAGTTTTGTACAGCAATGATTGTGGCCAATGCTAACTTCTCCATGCGTGAATATTGGGTTTTCAGAATCCATAAGATTCTTACTAGCATAGTAAATCACGTGCTCCTAACCACTGGGATTTTCCTTCACCAAAACCATAGCAATGGTAGTAGCGGAGGAAACAAGATACAAGAGAAAGTCCTTTGAATAATCTGAGGGGTGTATCACGGGTGAATGAGTTAGAGCATGTTTGAGAATATCAAAGGCATGTTGGGATTGGTCATCCTATAAGAACAGAGTGTCCTTATTGAGGAGATGCATATAACCATGTGTTTTCTCTGCAAAATTGCACATGAAATGGCAGAGAAAGTTTGACTTCCCTTGCAAACTGGGAAGGCAAAATTTAGAGTTCAAGGAGATTAGTTGGGGCTGGTAGAGCTAAAATGGCAGCAATTTTCAAAGGGTCTATCTCGATGCCATCTTTAAAGACCACAAAACCTAACAGATGTCCCGTCTCAATGCAAAAATACATTTATGCGGATTGAGTCGTATATTATAAGGATGAAATCTCAGGAAAATATCTCTAAGATTACAAGGGTGGTCCGCCTGTTTCTGTGAATGAGCAAGGAGGTCATCAAGGTATGGTTCAACAATATGTTTAATATCATGAAACACATAGGACATCACATGCTGGAAAGTGGCTCCAACATTTTTCAAGCCAAAAGGTAACTTCCTATACTTAAAGGTTCCCCATGGGGAAATGAATGTCATCTTGTGCTGATCCGTGGGTAATATCTCAATATGATTATAGCCAGAGAAGCCATCCATGAATGAAAAGATGACACTTCCAGCACAGTTTTTGATAATCTGATCGATGTGCGAAGTAGGAAAGTTGTCCTTGGGACAAGATTTATTCAAATCCCTAAAGTTGATGCAGAATCTAATGGTGCCCTACTTTTTATTGACAGGGACAATGTTTGATTTTGATTTCGTCAGAAGTACGGGATAAATAAACCCAACTTTGAGAAGTTTCTCTATCTCAGCTTTAATAGCTGCGGCCTTCTGTGGATGGACTTGCCTTAGTTTTTTCCTAATAGATTTAGCCGTGGGATAGGTTTTAATCTCGTGGACCATAATGGATAGTTCAATCCCCGACATTTATTCATAGAACCAGAAGAAAATATCACAGAATTCTTTGAAAAGTGCCTTATATGCTTCAGATTCATCTGTCGAGCAGTTCTGCCCAACATGAACATGCTCGATGGTACTGAGCTTGGCTGATATGTCAATTGAATTCATCTGAGTAATGCTACAAAGGTTTCCTTCAGAATCTATGTCTTGCAACAATATGGGACTTTGGGGTACATTGACAATATCAGCAGGAAAAAAGGATGCATAATCATGGTTAAACAAACTTGTATTGGGGAGGAACATGGATCTATGGTGGTGATCCTCCCAAATGGACTCATCTGTACTCATGATCTCCATAATGGACTCATTGGAAGGAAAAGTCTCAGAGAGATAATCTAGAACATGAAGAGATGGTTCTAACTAGTAAGGTAAGTGGTAAGGATCCGAAGCCACTAGATGAAGGTCATCAGTGTGATCATCAGAAAGGGTTTGAATGTTGTCATACATTGCTTCATTTGGACTCAAAAAGATGGACTCAACAATTTTTTTTCCCTTAGGATCATGGTCAAATGACACAATCATATGTACTGTTGCGGTATTCGTGTTAGCAGGAGTGGATGGAAAAATCCCCATAAGGGATGAAGCCTTCAGCATGCCTACCCCAATCGACTAGTAAGGAGGAGGGGACTAGCCTAACATGGGGATTTTATTAGTCATAGAGGTAATAACCTCCGACGAATAGAAATCAAGCTGGTCAATGGTAACTATTATAACTCCAGGAAACTACTCTAGGTTGTAACTCGAGGATGCCTGGTAAATTACAATGTTTTGGGGGTTTTCTGATATGGATCAAGTCATTTGACCTATATAACCTTTCCACTCTCAAGGAATGCATAAAACTCACTCATTTATAAGGCTTTTAGTTACAATTTCTCAAGAGTTTGACAATAAGGTGCAAGGATGGAGAACTCACAAGGCTAGCAGATTTACATACAAAACACATGCATATGAATGGATAAATCCTTATGAGGATGGTATTTATAAATAAAATCATACTAAAAAACCAATAGGATGATAGCTATCATCTTTTTAATCAATCTGAAAATGACCTAAATACACATTCAGGCATAAATACAGTAAAAAGAGATGATGGCTGAACAGATCACAACAAAAGAGCTTCTATCATGAACAAGTAAAATGAGAAGTGTGAAAGCATTATAGGATTATAAATCCCAAAATTTGAACCCTTATTATAAAATTGATCTTAGGATTTATAGCCTTCTACAAAAAGTATAGATCCCAAAACTTTGATCTGTTTTCACAAAATTACTCCAAAGTGGTAGTTTTTTTTAAATTAGGGTTTCAAACCCTGCCTAACTATTTGTCTAACTATGACAAATATCTAGTTCACTGAGTGAACATTGAATAACTGAAGTAGTTGCTAGTGATCACTGTTTCCATTCCACTATAAATTTTCCACCAAAATCCAATGTTTCGGCGGTTAACTGACATGATCTTTCTTGCTTAATCCGCTAGAATTTTCTACCCTATCTCTGCGGGTCGGTGATCGAAAGCTCTAACCTGAACGATCAGAACCTCAAACTTGAATGCAACTGCAGTGTCATTGATTTAAACCACTACTGGTGCGACAGTTAAGCATCGACGATCAAAAGATATAACCACTAACTCGTCGTCGATCGAAACTCCAAACCACTAAAACATTGGAACCTCAAGACTGAATGCTGCCTCAGTGTCGATGTTTCAAACAACTGACGTCGCAATCGACGATCGAAAGATCTAGCCACTAAGGATTGGAGATTTACACCTGAATTTTGCTGCAATGTTGGTATTTCAAGCCACTAATGTCACCATCGGTGATCTAAAGCTCTAGCCACTAACCCATCAAAGCTTTAAACCTGAGCGTTGCCGCAGTGTCGGCGATTCAAACCACTAACTTCTAAGCATCAGCGATCGGAAAGAATAACCACTAATTTTTCAGTGATCGGAAGCTCTAGCCACTAACCCGTCGAAGCTTTAAACCACTAATTTTTGGAGATCAGAACCCTAATATTGATCATGTCGGTGCTTTAAACCGCAAGTTTTTCATAGTGTCAGCGGTATAAAGGACTTAACCTCCGAAACGCTGACGTCATAGAGTATTAAACATCCGACCTTCTGTAAAAAATGTTCGTCTGTTGGTTAGTGTATATTTTTCACTCCTTCTTAATCTACCGAGGACAACCCTTTTCAGTGGCTAATGAGATGTTCTGAGCCTCACCTAAGCCATCGAAATCTACAACTTGTGAACTTTTACCCAAATAAAAAACAAAGGCTTTCAAACTTGTCAGTGATATTCATATCCTTCATTGAATGAGTTAAATTCTTCATACTATCAAAATAAATTATTTTGGGAGATAACATCTGGCTCCTACCTTGGGATGGGAACCTCCTAGTGAGGTCCCAAGAACCCCAGACCAAAATGCATTTCCAGAAAAAGAATAATTGAAGCTATCTTCTAGTGTTCCATTGGGCATGGAGCTTATTCTAAAAGCAAAACAACCTACTATCTACTAATTGATAATAATAAGGCCTCAGAGTCTCAAATAAAATAGATTTTCAAGAATTGCATGTTCACTGGGCCATCAAATACCTCTTCACCTTCCAGATTTTACAATTTGAAGGTGTTATTCTCATATACCTAGTCCATAACAAAAGGGCCAATCCACAAAGAGTCAAATTTTCTGTGTTTTCCTTTGTCCTGTCTGACAACATCCCACTTGAGGACCCAATTTCTGACTTGAAAGTTGTCTGATTTTTCTCTTTTGTCAAACATTCCCTTTATCCTCTATTAATGAGCTTCTGATTTTCCTACAACTTTCTCCCTTATTTGTTGTAACTCTACCAAATCCATCGTCCTTCTCATCGTATCATTTGGTTCATCCTTCTCTTCCTAAAAGAAATTTTCCACTGGAAGGATGAGCTAGATAGGAAAGATGGCCTCAGTGCCATAAACTAGCTTGAATGGAGAATTCTCGATGGATCTTTTATCTGTTACCCTATCATCCCATAAGGAAAATGTAAGATTTGAATCCCAGCTTTTCTTATTTGTCTCCAGTAGTTTCCTAATGATTCTGACTATGCTTTTGTTGGATAACCCAGCCAGGCCATTTCCTTGGGGATAGTAGGATGTGGATTGCACCAGTTGAATACCCATTAATTTACACATTTTAACTAATGCCCCATCCTTAAAAGATGGTGCTTTATAAGTTACTAATATTACTGGGAAGCCAAACCTACTAAAGATATTCTCATATAAAAATCTCATTATGACTTGATGAGTGGCATTCCTGGTAGGTACTGCTTCTATCCATTTTGTAAAGAAGTTAGTGGCTACTAAGATCCATTTATGTTGTCCACTGGAGGATGGATTTATTTCACCTATGAAATCTAGACGCCATTTTTGGAAAGGCCCATTCACTGTAACATGCCTAAGGGGCAAGGATTTGAGTTTATGCTTCCCTATAAATCTTTGGCATTAGTCATAGGCCCTTACAAAAGTGTATACATCAGCAAAGAGGACTGGCCAATAGTATCATGCTCTTAAGATATTGTGGGATGTGATTTTCCAATAGTGGTGGCCTCCACATGTGCTAGAATGAAAGTGATGCATGACCTGCTCTGCTTCCTCTTTATCTAGACACCTTAGCAAAACTCCAGACCGATCTCTCCAGTACAACATTTTGTCAATTATGCAAAATTTAATAGATTTCAACTGAAGAGCTCGTGCCTGGTTAGGAGTGAAATTAGGAGATACTTCTAATTTTTGCAAAAAATGAATGATACCTGAGTACCACTCACATGAAGATATGTTCTCAGCTACTGATGGAATGTCATTCTGATCTTGATTTACTTATGTTTCTGCTGCTAACACAGTCTACACCTTTACTGATTTGACACATGTAAAATTTATTCCCATCAGTTCATAGTTTTCTTTGGCCATGAGTTTGTCCATACCTAATCCCTTTACCATATTGGTGGGTTTCACCTCTACATCAAACTCAATGAATTCGACAATCCACTTAGCTCTCTTACCACCAATGTCAAGCTGAGTCAAAACATCCTTCACAATAGTTGAAGGGACATATGCAATGACCTTTGCATGGAGAATGTAGATTCTAAAAGTCTTCAAAGAATTTATGAGAGCATAATCCTGCTTCTCAATTGGGTCATGCTTCAACTCAACATCTCTTAGGGTTCTGCTGAGGAATGCAATTGGATGATCAAGACCTTCATCATTCTTTTGTAATAGTACGGCTGCCACTGTTTCATAAGATGCAAAAGAGAAAATGTAAAAACCCTTGGTGTAGTCAGGACTAATCAGGGTTGGGGCCTCCATTATGGCTTTCTTAATGTCTTCAAAAGATTTTCTTTCCTGGTCAGTCCATTTTTTTTCTACATCATTTTTTAGCATGACTGTTATATGCTTTACCAGCTCAGAGAAATTTGGAATGAACCTTCTGAAAAAGTTTATCTTGCCTAAAAAGGACTGAATATCTCTTTTTGACCTTGGTATTGACAGCTTTTGGATTGCTTCCACCCTCACCAGATCAATCTTTACACCTTCAGTTGAGACTATGTGTCCTAGGAGATTTCCTTCGTTGAGTTCAAACTAAAACTTCTTGGGGTTCAGTGATATTCCATACCTTCCGCACTTCAGAAATACCTTCCTTAGATGCTTTAAGTGGACATAATAGTTGTGAGAGTAAACTATTAGGTCATCGAAATATATCAGCACAAACTTATCTTTTATCCCTACAAAAGCTAGGTCCATATCTCTCTGAAAAGTATCCCCAACATTCATTATCCCAAATGGCATTTTAGCATACATGGAGGTGCCCTAGGGGGTGGTAAACGCATTTTTATCTTGGTCATCTAGGTGCACAACAACTTGGTTGTATCTAGAGAAGCCATCAAGGAAGGACATAACCCTAGCCCCTGAGACTTTCTACAGCAGGTGTTCCATCTTAGGTAGTGGATAGTTGTATTTCTTGGAACACTTGTTCAGGTTTCTAAAATACACACACAACCTGATTTCTCCATTTTTCTTTCTTACCACTACTAGGTTTGCAATCCACTTGGAATACCTGAGGGGAATTATGATCTTGGCTTTGAGGAGCTTGTGGATCTCTTTTTCAATCACTAGTAATAGGAGAGGATTGATGGGTCTTAGCTTTTGTTTGAAAGGAATGGTGTCCTTCTCCAAAGGAATCCTATGTTGGATGATGTTGGTGTCATATGTTTTTAGGTCACTATACTCCCATGCAAAGACATCAACAAAATCTTTTATCAAGCTGTAAAATTCATACTTCTGACCAGCAGTCATCCCAGTGGATAGATTTATCAGTTTTGGATGGCTTTGGCTGCCTATGTTTTGCTCTTGGATAGCAGGATCTAGCTCCCTTTTGGAAGGCTTGAAAGGGATTTCATTGTGATCAAACAGTTCTTCCAATGGTACTAGACCTTGGGGTATGTAGTTGTTGGGAAATTGGACAATGTTTTGATCAGCCACTTTATCTTTTAACTTGGGTTGTTTGGATTCCTCCATGTTTAGGTTTTCTTGGTCTATGTGTATGTCAGAGAATTCATCTACTAACTGAAGGAATTTACTAAGCTCATCATCATTCTCAAACACCCTACAACATTTTACATTATCTGGAAAAGAGGGTTTGTACTTGACATGAACATCATAGCTAATATTAGGGGGTAAAGGAGGAACAAACAGACTTGTAGAGACAACTAGGGAATCAGCTAGGTGATGCAAAGCCCTAGGAATATATGATAGTTCAAAAAACATAAATGAGTCTCTGAGTTTCCATACCTCATCCCTGTAGGCCTTCAGTCTATTATTTTTTTTCTAAAAAGTGTTGTTGACCTGTTGTATGATGAGTTCCATGTCTCCAAAAAATTTATGCACATGATCCCCATCTCCTTGGCAGCTTTAAATCCTAGCAACAAGGCTTCATATTCTGCTATGTTGTTAGTGGTTTTAAAATCAAGCTTATAATATAGGTGGATGTTTTCCTTAGATGGGGAGATCAATAATGCACCTGCACCTGATGAGCTTTGAGTGCTAGCCCCATCAAAATACATGGTCTAGATTGTTTTGGTTACTTCTTCGGGCTGTTGACAGGTGGGATGAGTGATTTGGACTAATGTCTGCTAAGAATCATCTATTTGCAAAATGCATGACCCAAAATTAGTGTCCACTGCATATATGGGGTGATTCATTGAGTTGCTTTCCTTGCTTATAATGTATGCTAGCTGATTTTCCCTATACAACCTCTTAGTCCCTCCTCCGAACATGGGAATGGTAGCATATGTGAGATCCATATGAAGGGTACCACCTAGTATTTTAATCCATGACCGAGACAGGAAGAGGCCAAATTGGAGGGATATCAACCACTACAATGTCCATCATGATGCTTTTCAAAGGTAGCTGAGTTAGGTTCATAGAAAGGTCTTTGATGAGGCCCAAGCAGTTAACCTTCCTAGAGTCAATGGAGAATAAATCATGGTAGGGATTGGTGATTCTAAGGCCAAGCTCTTCCATCACAACTTTTGGCATTAGGTTATGAGAGGCTCCTAAATCTAGCATGAAGTTATGGAGGATTTTATCATGTATATTCAAGGATATGTAGAATGGTGGGCATGAGTCCTTTAGGTCTTCGATCATGGGTGTTGTAAAGGAAAGTATCCTATGGCTAGGGTTTAAGAGGCCATCAACATACTAGGGTTGAAAGAGAGATGCACAATGTTCAGCAAGCATATATATAAGCAAGATGAGAGATGAGAAAGGTCCACACCTGACTAACTGAAGGCTGGTCCAAGCTTTCTCTTCAATCCTCTTCTTGCTCCTCTCGCTCCAAAAAACCTGCAAAACAAGTTATACCTTCCTCAAACCATTATGACCACATATAAAACAATGGTAATCAAATAAACATGAAACAATGATCTGAATAACATCATCATATGATCAGAAACAGAGATTCAATCACACATTGAACAATGATTTGGGAAGAAGAAGGACATCACATCTTTATTAATCTTGAAAACAAGTACAAGTATACCTTCTCTTCAAGTTTGGAACCTCATGAAACCTTGATTTGGTTCTGCTGCTTCTCTTCTCCAAAGAATTCAGCCTCCAAGCTCTGCAACACAAGGGGAAGACCTGTAGGGAAAAGGTGTGGGCAAAGAGAGTCCCAATTCCTCCAGCATAACAATGCAGAAATTCAAGTCTCCTCTCATGGACCTCCCTACCTCTATTTATATGGTAAAGGAAGAGTTAGGGGTGAAGACAAAGTGGTTACAACTGAAGGAGTTAGTTGCATAACTACCCAAACTAACTTAAATTATGTATTTTTATTTTTTGATATTTTAAAAGGCATTCGCGACTTTCATAACTGGACAGTCGCGAATCATTCGCGGGTATGCCGTAAGGAAAGTCGTGAATACACAAAAAATGAATTTTTAGGGTATTTTTGGGCATTTTTAGACTTTGGTGTATTCTGGAAAGTTTTATCTAACTGAAATAAATTTCCAACAGTGCAAAAATGAGGTCAAACGGAGTTACAAAACTCAAGATATGGGTCCTCCAAGATAGGTGTTTTTTCAGTGACTTTCATGAAGTATCGACATGCGACGGAATCATGGGAAAGTGGTCACAGGCAGAGATGTGTCATTTTGGGCTATAAAATATGCCCCCTAATGTGTGAGGTTAGAGGGGAAGATGATAGCTGAAATACATTATAAAGGAAACAGCTGAGTATGGAGAGAGCAGAGAATCCAAGATCAAAAGGCTCGAATGAAGGTACCTGTAAGAGAGATAAATGTCAGAAAAACTGATCTCTGGGACATACATGTCCATATACAAAACATTTCCATAAAGATACAGGCAGATCCAACATATGTATAACTGATGAAACTATCATGGTCACTCAATATGCAAAAAGGCACCATATCAAATCTAAAGGAGTCATGGCCACAAATGAACAAGGTGGATCCATACTCAACAATCGATCATAGCCACAAAAATACAAGGTGGATCTATGTATAAATAAAATGTCATATAAAGTATAACAAGGTCTTGCGCAACTCGGGCAATAGCAAAATGAGGATGCTACTGTCGACCCAAGGTCTTCAATCCAAACCGCCCAACAAAGGTACAAATCCTAACCATGCGAATAAAGGGAGTTGAAGTTGAACATGGAGGAAGTCGTTTGATTACCAGTCAATAATGAAAACCATTAACAAACGTGAGGGAAACCACCATTAATGAAAATGGTCCCCAAGGTACCGAGTACATTCTAACAAGTGTGATTACAAGGACTTGAAGTCGAACACTTGAAGAATCCATCGAGTAGGAGACATTAAGGTATTCCCACTACCCAATAGCGAGAGAAATTTCCATTGATGACAACAATCCCAGAGGTACTGTCATAAAACTCTAAATCTCATCCCCAGAGCAAGATGTGTTGCAGTCGATAGGAAGAGATCCGTTGGAAGGAAGGAATTAAGGCATCTTTCATCATCCAACACGAGGTAAGTCAAAGACTAATTGGATTTGGAATTGGTACTAAATTTCACGACAAGGAACACTAAATGCATGATGTAATGAACTGATACCAGGGAATGGCCGACACAAAAGGTCAAGGAAACTGTAGAATGGCCGACAAAGGTTTAATCCTTGAACAGTGAGCATGACACAAAAAGTGACTTAGGCAGCGTTTGACACAAAAGGACCAACGAAACAAATCTGCAATGTAGGAGACATTGACAGATTCCCCATATAATTGGAAAAAAGACCAACTGGAGGAGTAAGAAACTCTGAATCAGGATAAGGTCAAAATACTAGGACCCAACTGTTGATAGACTCAAAACTGGTGCTTTGTTCAAGGAAACAAGACTTGCTTCCATGATGTAAAAAACATGTGAATGAACTTCTCTTCCCCTCTTTCTTGTAAAGGTTTAACGAGTCCAAGAAACAAAACTCAGGACCATCTTCATTTTTGGCAAGCTCGAAGAAAAGAAAGAAGAATGCTTGATAAAGCACTGATTCTTGGATTTTACAAGCCCGAACTAGTACATGCTCAATGGTGTTTTCATAGTTTAGAGGGTCTAAAAACTCCAAAGAAGACTCCAGGGGGGTCCTTTTTCATACAATTTAGTCTCCTGAGGCCGAAAAAGTATAAAACAAACCAAAGAATAACTCTCTTAACTTCCGAAGAAGAAAAGGCGCACCTTTTTTGTACTTAGTCAGGAAGGTCCGAAAAAGGTTAAATTACCACCTACCCAACGCTCCTTCAAAAGCAGCATATAGCCTGAGTTTTACGAGTGTGAAGGAAGGAAAGATCACTTAGAAATATCCATTTGATTACGAGAAATGGAGCTTACAACAATAAACTCGATGCTTTGTTCTTTAGGGTTTAACGAGCATGACAAAGACATAAAGTACACTCGGAATATTTTTCATGTTTTGGTCTAGAGCACGAAAAAGAAAAAACTAAGCTCATACCGAGGGTTCCTTTTCCGTAATTTTAGTCCCTCAGGTCCGGAAAAGCGATAAACCTATGCCTAAGAATACTCTTCTCAATTCAAAAGAAAATAGAGGGATCCTTTCTCGTATTATTCCACATGGTCCGAGAAAGAGATAACCTACCACCAATGTGGATGCCCATTCACATATTCTTAATGAGCCTGAATGGACAAGTTTACTCGACAGCCAAGTCTATTATAAGGAGTCGGACTTGGGCCTAAAAAAACTCAAAGTATTCCCCGTGAAGTTTTAACGAGTCCGGAAAAGTCAACTTGCGGCCTCCTTACTGTTTTTAATGAGCTCGAAGGAGAGAAGAAAGAGTGCTCTAAATGCGAGGAGACGAGTGTCATAAGCAGGAGAAACTAGTTCCAAGCGCAAGGAACAAACCTATGCAAAATTCAAGGAAAGTGAGCAATATAAGGACACTCGGGGAACGTCTCCTCAAAGTAAAGGGTGTCAAGTTGCAAAGGAAAAATGATACCAGGCTTAGCAATGATGAGAACAAAGATGAGGGCTTATACAACGAGCTAAAAGCGTGGAAGCCGACATCAGGCTCAAAAGCACAAGCAGAGCACATGCAAATGCAATTACAACTTGAAGCACAAGGCGAGGCCAGTAAACAGTTGGGAATCCAACTACAAATCCTGTCTCCAAGAAACAACAACATCAGGATCATATTCAGAAGAAATGATCCGATGCGGGTCACTTTGGTAGAAACACATGTGACTTTGCTATCTTCTATAAAAGGTAAAGTCAAGGTAGAATCAACCAAAGAAGATTATATATAACCAAGGCTCGAGGGTTTATAATCAATAAGATCAACCTCAGAAGGAGAGCAAAAATCAACAAGGGAGATAGAATCTGCAGGAACAAACTCAGTATCACAGGAGTTGAAAAATTCATAGGAAAAATCAAACTCATTAGGATCACTGACTTGTTGTTTGAAGGAAGAGTCAAAAGACTCAACAAGACCAATATAAGAAGAAAGGTCAGACTTACTAGGAAAATCAGGGTTAGACTTAGTCACAACTGAACCAACATCCAAAAGAAGGTCAGACTGTATCAAAGACTCTAGGAAGACTCCATCCAAACGAAGGAGATCATCCAAGATAGGACACATGTCTAAACTTTCAAATGGATTGACAGAGTGGAGAGAAGGCTCTATAGTCTGTATAGGATGACTCACCAGGTCAACTACTGGGACCAAGTCCCAAGAAGTTAAGCATGAAAACAAAGGCTGGTTCTCAGTAGCAAATGAACACAAAGGACAAGAGGCCACATAGCTCACCTGTGGTGGGGTAGTGTCTATAGAAACACTCGGAATCAATAAAGGAAAGACCTAGTCTCTAGTTGAGTCAGGAGACGGATCAAGAAAATCCAACTGATCGATAGTGACAATTTCTTCTCCATGATTAAAGTACATCACATGAAAGAATGTTGACACCACATCTTGCATGGCATAGACATAATCACGTCCAAGGAGCATATTGAATTCCAAGGGGTCTTCTATCACCATGAATTCAACTGAGACAGTCTTCCCACCCAAAGTAACAGGTGTTTAAGCAAGAATTCCCAAGGCTACACAAGTTCTTCTATCAAACACCAGTAACTGACTAGCAGTCGACACAAGGCTGGGAGATCCCATGCTTCGCCAAGCATGAGCAGAAAAGATACTAGCTGAGGCTCCTTCATCAACAATACAACGAGTAATCGTATATGGTTCAACTTTGACCTTTATCTGGAAAGGTGCATTAGAAGGAAGGCGCGGCTCAACTAGGCTATCCTAATCAAAGGAAGTAATTCAAGAGCTTGGTGGGGGTTGATCCGAAACAAGTTCAGTGCCCCCTTGTTCAGTAAGTTCTAAACCGATAGTGAAGAAAATGTGACTAGTAGACACTTCACTCTCCAAGGGACGAGTGGGGTTGATCGATACTGGAATCGATTCAACCGCTTCATGAAAGTCACTCTCCATAGGGAGAGTGGGATTGACCAAAGATGACATTGGTTCAATCACATTAGGATCACTCTTCGAAAGAAGAGTGGGATCGACCAAATCTAAGATTGGTTCGACCACTTGATCAACCAAAGGTTGAGTAGGTTGTTGAGAAACTATAGGTTGTTCAGGAGAAGGAAAATCTTGATTCTTGGACCGCACTCTTCGCACCTCTGCGATATTAGGGAATAGGTGAGTAAGATGATCTCCCTTGCATAACATACAGGGGAACTTAAGTTTGCACTTCGAATGACTAGTTTTCTCAACGGTGTCAACATTACTAGCAGTGGACGATTGTTTTCTCTCAGCATGACCTACAGAGGCTAAGAGTTTTCCCCCATCATGAACAACAGAGGATGGGTGACTGGGTCCAACCTGACTAAGAGAGGCTGGTTGTTGAGAGACTTCAGAATGTTCAAAAACAGGATGACCATGACTCCAAACTCTTCACACCTCCGCAATAGAAGGGCATTTATAAGTAAGGTGGGCTCCCTCACAAAGCTTACAAGGAAACTTGGGCTTGTGTTTTGAATGGGTAGTCTTTTCAACAGTGTCAACATGACTCGCAGTGGTTGATAGATTGTCTTCAGCATGAACCACAGAGGCTGAGAGACTGCCCCCAACATGACTTACAGAGGTTGAGAGACTGGATCCAACATGGCCTGCAGAGGTTGGATGGGCACCACCAACATGAACAACAAAGGTTGAATGGTTAGGATCAACATGCTTTGCAGCATTTGAGTGTGTGCCCCTAGCATGAACCATAGAGGCTGGGTGGATGGATCCAACATGAATAGCAGAGGTTGGATGGGGAGGATCAACTTGAACAACAGAGGTTGAATGAGTGCCCTCAGCATGAACCACAGAGGTTGAGTGACTGGATCCGACATGACCTGGAAAGGTTGGAAGGATCCCACCAGCATGATCAACAGAGGCTGGATGGTGAAGATCAACTTGACTTGCAGAGGTTGAGTGCTTAGATCCAACATGACCTACAGACGTTGGATAGGTGTTCCCAGCATGAAACACAGAGGCTGGTTGGTGAGGTTCAACTTGACCTGTAGAGGTTGAACGGGTGCCCCCTTGCTTATGTGCCTTCTTCCTATTCCTCCTTCTTTTACTCCTTTTAGACTACCGGTTACTAGTATCAGTACTTTCACCACATGAGGTAGAAGGAGGAGGAGAATCGACTACAGGTGAAGGGGAAGCAGTTTTTTGATGCTCTTGATATAAAGAGCTTACTTGAGAAGCATCAGGAGCATTAAGGATAGTTGGAGTGGAAAACAACCACACCGATATCCCTAGGGTGAATCCAGGTAGATTCAGGGTGGCCATCAAGGGAACAACAACATTCCCCATGAGAGGAATAGTACAAGGAGTTCCAAGCATGGGGATCTCTTGGTTGGTATTCAAAGGGGTGCTAGCCATAGTTCCAAACTAGGTGATGAAGTCTTAGGTTGATAGGCAACCAAAATTACAAAGCACACACCTAAAGGAACACTAAGTACAGACAAACCACACATCACTCACTAAAAATTTCTAAAGCCAAACAGACAAACAGGTATAAGATATACTTTCCAGAAGAAAGCTGATAGACAATTACTTGGCATCCCTGTAGATGTTCTTAGGCACAAACGGAGGAATCACCGACCATCCTCCCACACTTTCTACCGGGGTTACCTTCCAAGCCCATCTAAGGTCAACTAGAAATAACCTTCCGGTGTACCTGTGTATGAACCCTAGATTTCAAAGAGACTAAAGGATACCTTAACTATATTGACAGTCTGAGGGGATAGTCATCAGCCGAACTCGTACTCATGGACAGGGTAACTGAGCCCGAAACTCTGTCTAGGACAGAATCCTCAGATGCGTAAAAGTCCTGAGTTACGTTTTGACAAGGATTCAGAGGATTATCTTCTCTGTCCAAGCCTCCATGCGGCCTAGTTCTTAACTCCCATTTGAGAGGAGCTTCCCAGATACAATCAAAGTAGAAAAGGATTTACCTAGTGATAGGCCAACTACGTCTGAAATTTAAACACTTGTGGAGAGTTGAAACTCCCTAATTCACAAGTCTAGCCTGAGCTAGTTGGTGTATGACCCTATAAAATAAAACTTACTAATGATTTTTAAATTATATAGTTTATTTTAAGGGTTGTTTCTTAGTCAGAGGGTAAATGGCATGAAACTTATGTGGTGTTTTGAATCAAAAGTTGAAACAAAATGACTAAGCAAAGAGAAATGAAATGAAAAAAGCAAAAACTACTCTCTTTATTTTTCAAATGGTAAACTTGAAAGCCAAAAAGGAACAAATTCTTTTTATTTTTTCAAAAACAATGATATGCTATGCAATCTAGACTAAAAACCTAATCTACATGCATATAAAGCAAACATGTGTTTTTTTCTTTTTCTTTTATAAATGCAAAAGAAAAATCAGCCTATCAACTAATGCAAGCAAGTACTGTAAGCAAAGCAAATAGACAACTACTTTATACCCCAAAAACAAACCTTAGGTTTCCCTAAAGTTAGATATCAACCTCACTTGAAAAGAAGGCTTACAAAAGTAAAAATGCCAACAAATTTGGAATGAAGAGACTAAGCAAAAAGACTGACATAAACAAAGGTCAAGAAGTGCCAAGAATCAATCTAAAGCTATAAAAAAAGGCTGCTCAGTACCTTGTCAAACAAGGTCAAACCAAATAAGGAGATGGGGGGCAAGCAGCAAAAACAAGTATATGCTCTTTTTAATTTTCTTTTATAAGTGCAAAAGGAAAACTACCTACAAAGCAAAGCATGCAGATAATAAGAACAAAGCAAAAGGAACTTTGCTATACAACCACCTAACAAACTCTAGAATGCCCTAAAGTCAGTATAAACCCTACTTGGGAAACAAAACAAGAAGGAAAACAAACACCAACCAGCTTCTGAAATCAAACAAAGATCACTAACAAAGGCTGACCAGAAACATAAGCCAAAAATCAAACCAAGAAAAGGAGGTGGGGGAAAGAGCAAAGAGAAAACCCTAATGCTACAAAAGGGGTTACCACATAGATAAAGAACAACAAAAGGGATGACACTAACTCCTTGGAGTCATGCACCTGCAGAGGACTCCAAAAGACCTACCAAAACACCTTCAAACAGAAGAAAAATCACAAAAGAGGAAAAAACACTGTTTAAAGGGGCATTCGCGGGTTGCACTACTGGCAGGTTGCGTATCATTCACGGGTTGCAAATACAGCAAGTCACAAATATAAGCATTCATGAGTTGTATAAAAATCAAGTCATGAATCACTCGCGGGTTGCCAGTATAAGCAGTCGCGAATACAAAACCAGATACGCGACTGTTCAGACAAGCAAGTCGCGGATGGGTGGAAAAATCCCAAGAAATGTCAAAGACTGCCTAAAGAAGGTAGGGGAGGTGTTCTATCACAATATAAAGTGTTCCTAAGTGGAAATAAGGACCTAAAACAATGCAAAAGACTAAAAGAAATCAAGAGAAACGCCAAACAGACAAGGCTCTCCCCAGCGGAGTCGCCAGTTCTGTTGTACAGGAAAGTATCCTATGGCTAGGGTGTAAGAGGCCATCAACATACGAGGGTTGAAAGAGAGATGTACAATGTTTATCATGCATATATATAAGCAATATGAGATATTAGAAAGGTCCACACCTGACTAACTGAAGGCTGGTCCAAGCTTTCTCTTCAATCCTCTTCTTGCTCCTCTCGCTCCAAGAAACCTGCAAAACAAGTTATACCTTCCTCAAACCATTATGACCACATATAAAACAATGGTAATCAAATAAAAATGAAACAATGATCTGAATAACATCAAAATATGATCAGAAACAGAGATTCAATCACACATTGAACAATGATTTGGGAAGAAGAAGGACATCACATCTTTATTAATCTTGAAAACAAGTACAAGTATACCTTCTCTCCAAGTTTGGCACCTCACGAAACCTTGATCTGGTTCTGCTACTTCTCTTCTCCAAAGAACTCATCCTCCAAGCTCTACAAAACAAGGGGAATACCTCCAGGGAAAAGGTGTGGGCAAAGAGAGTCTTGATTCCTCCAGCATAACAATGCAGAAATTCAAGTCTCCTCTCATGGACCTCCCTACCTCTATTTATATGGTAAAGGAAGAGTTAGGGGCGAAGACAAAGTGGTTAAAACTGAAGGAGTCAGTTGCATAACTACCCAAACTAACTCAAATTATGTATTTTTATGTTTTGATATTTTAAAATGAATTCGCGACTTTCATAACTGGACAGTCGCGAATCATTCGCGGGTATGCCTTAAGGAAATTCGTGAATACACAAAAAATGCATTTTAAGGGTATTTCTGGGCATTTTCATACTTTGATGTCTTCTGAAAAGTTTTAACTAACTGAAATACATTTCCAATGGTGTAGAAATGTGGTGAAATGGAGTTACAAAACTCAAGATATGGGTCCTCCAAGATAGGTGTTTTTTTAGTGAGATTCAGTGACTTTCATGAAGTGTCGTCATGGAAGTGTCGACATGCGACGAAATCATGGGAAAGTGGTCACAGGAAGAGATGTGTCATTTTGGGCTATAACAATGGGGCTTAGGGTTACAACAAGTTTGTCATATTGTAGGTTCACAAAGTCAGTGTTAATATGCACCTTGGGTTGAAGGGAATTTAGAATGGAGGACTTGAATGCATCATTCTTCATTAGCTCAATTAAAGGGAAAGGGATTTTCAATTTTTGAATTTCAGACTCAAGGTTGAAATAATAATGCAGCCTATCTGGAAACCTTACCTCATGAACGTAAGGTTTCAGTTGGACTTGATTAGGTGTGGCTGAAGGTGCTGGTTTTGGCAACGCTTTACATGTGATAGCCACCTTCTTTGGTATGACAACAACCTTTCTAGCTGGTGCAACAAACTTCTTGATAGGTATGACATTCTTCTTGGGGGGAGAAACCAGCCTAGACTTCAATTTGTAACCTCCCTAACCATCATCCTGATAGATAGTCTCTTCAGTGATCTGCTCATTAATCAAGGCTTCCTCATATTTTTCTTGTGTAAGAAAATAACAGTCCACCTCATCCTCCATGCAGTGGATATTGTCTTTAGCTTCTCCTTCTTGTTCAATGAATTCTATCTCTTCTTCTAATACAACATTTTGACATGGATCTCTTATCCTCTGGTCTTCCCCTTGATTCCTCTCCCTTCTAAAAATATGAACTGGGGGGTTTCCTCTTCTATAAGGAACAAAATTTGTGTTTTGAGGAGCAAAGTCACTTATCCCTTTACCCCTCACTGGTATACATCCTTGGTCCTTCAATTTAGACATTTTAGTAGTCACGTTATCTAAAATTTTGGTCATTTTTTCAATCTTGTTCTCTGATGCAGAAGCCCCACTAGAGTCTACTAGCTTCTTTTTCCTATCTACCTTCCCTTTGACCTTCTGAGATGCCAGAATGTTTGAGTCTACCTCCAAGGCAGCATCCTGCATGAGTGATAAGGAGGCAGGCCTCCTTTCTCTGAGAAGTAGGTAGAATTCAGAGTCAAAGGAATTTGCGTAAGTTATCCTAGCTGAGGTATTGGTGGGATTAATTTCAGTGGGTATTGGTAAAGTTGGACACAGACTCCCCATTCTCATTTTTTAGGTTGCTGAATTCTATGATATACTAGAGGTGGTCTCTCCTTTCTCCCCAATGTTTTAGGAAAATTTCATCTAGGGCCTCTATGCCTGCCACCGATCCAGCAGGAAGTTCCTTAAACCACTTCCTAGCTTGGCCATCTAGGCTTTGCACAAAAACCCTAGTCCATACATCTTCTTGTTCTATGTTAATATTTTCAGCATAACTGTAAAAAGCCTCTAGATTTTCTTCAGCAGTGAAATCCCCTTCCCTTGTAAACTTAGGCATATACTTGAGATAATCCCCAGTAGGCATGGCTATGAGAGGATTTGGAAAAATTAGGGGTGCATACCTAACTACTAGGATCCTTTCCATCTTGGTCAATTGAGGGGCAGCCATATTGGAAATGGGTATGGACAGGGTTGTGGAAGGCAACACTGATCAAGATACTTGCTGAGAAGGCGGTGGTATACTTATCCTAGTGGAGTCATCAAGGATCGGATCTTCACAAGCAATAGTGCTTGAATATGCCTAACCCCTAGATTTTTTTGATGTATCTAAAAATTCCTAGGAATTAAGAATTTCAATAGAAGAAATAATAGCAGAAATATTTCTTGAAATACCTGATATAGCTTTTTGTGCAGCATTGTTGGTCTATATTAGTAAATCCCTAGCTTTCCTCAAAATTTCTTCTGGATCTGAAACTAGTGTTGCTAGTGGCCCCTTTGGGTTTTCTCTGTTACTTGGTCTTCTTGAAGCCACCTTATATCAATGGAGTCACTAGATAGATGATTACAATTGTAATAGTGTCCAAGATTTGTCTGTCATCAAAGCATGGATCTATGTCATCTCCCAGGGAAGCTGAGCTTCAATCTCCTCTCCCTGGAAACAACACCAATTTGTTATCACTCTAGGAAACTCCTCTAGGTTGTATCTCTAGGATGCCTGGTAACTCACAATGTTTTTGGGATTTTTTGATATGAATCAAGTTAGTTGACCTATATAACCTTTCCACTCTCAAGGCATGCATAAAACTCACTCATTTAAAAGGATTTTAGTTACTATTGCTCAGAAGTTTGATAATAAGGTGCAGGGATGGAGAACTCGTCGGGATGGTAGACTTCCATACAAAACACATGCATATAAATGGATAAATCCTAATGAGGATGGTATTTATAAATCAAATGATACTAACAAACCAATAGGATGACATCTATCATCTTTTTAATCAATCTGAAAATGACCTAAATACACATTCAGGCATAAATACAATAAAGAAAGAGATGATGGCTAAACATATCACAACAAAAGAGCTTCTATCATGAATAAGTAAAATGAGAAGCACGAAAGAATTATAGGATTATAAATCCCTGAATTTGAACCCTTATTATAAAATTGATCTTAGGCTTTATAGCCTTCTATAAAAAGTATAGATCCTGAAACTTTGATCTATTTTCACAAAAATACTCCAAAGTGGTAGTTTTTTTAAATTAGGGTTTCAAACGCTACCTAACTATTTGTCTAACTATGATGAATATATAGTTCACTGAGTGAACATTAAATAACTGAAGTAGTTGCTAGTGATCACTGTTGCTGGTCCACTATAAATGTTTTGCCAAAATCCAATGTTTCAGCGGTTAACTGACGTGATCTTTCTTGCTTAATCCGCCAGAATTTTCTACCCTGTGTCTGCGGTCAGTGATCGAAATATCTAACCTGAACGATCAAAACCTCAAACTTGAATGTGACCATAGTGTTAGCGATTTAAACCACTACTGGTGCGATGGTTAAGTATCGGTGATCAAAAGCTATAACCACTAACTCGTTGGTGATAGAAACTCCAAACCACTAAAACATCAGAACCTCAAGACTGAATGCTGCGGCAGTGTCGATGTTTCAAACCACTGACGTCGTGATCGGTGATCGAAAGCTCTAGATACTAAGGATTGGAGCTTTACACCTGAATGTGACCGCAGTGTTGGAATTTCAAACCACTAATGTCGCAATTGGCGATTGGAGGCTCTAGCCACTAACCGATTGGAGCTTTAAACTTGAATGCAACCGCAGTGTCAGCATCTCAAACCATTAATGTCACGATCGATGATTGGAAGCTATAGCCACTAGCCCTTCGGAGCTTTAAACCTGAGCGCTGCCACAGTGTCAGTGATTCAAACCACTAACTTCTAAGCATCGGCGATTGAAAAGACTAACCACTAATCTGTCGATGATCGGAAGCTCTATCCACTAACCCATCAGAGCTTTAAACCTTAATGCTGCTGCAGCGTCGGCATTTCAAACCACTAATTTCATGATCGACAATCAAAATATCTAGCCACTAACCCATCAGAGCTTTAAACTTGAGCGTTGTCGCAATGTCAGCGATTCAAACCACTAACTTCTAAGCATCGACGATCGAAAAGACTAACCACTAATCTATCGGTGATCGAAAGCTCTAGCCACTAACCCATTAGAGCTTTAAACCACTAATTGTCGGGGATCAAAACCACAATATTGATCGTGTCGACACTTTAAACCACAAGTTTTTCGTAGTGTCAGCGGTATAAAGGACTAAACCTCCGAAATGCCGGCATCGTAGAGGATTAAACCTCTGACCTGCTGTCAAACTTTTTATTTTGGTGGTAAGTGTATATGTTGCACTCCTTCTTAATCTACCAAAGACAACCCTTTTCGGTGGCTAATGAGATGTTCTGAGCCTCGTCTAAGCCACCAAAAGCTACAACTTGTGAAATTTTTACCCAAATAAAAAATAGAGGCTTTCAAACTTGTCAGTGATATTCATATACTTCATTGCATGAGCTAAATTCTTCATACTATCAAAATAAATTATTTTGGGAGATAACAGTAACAATTATCCCTAGATGCAAAAATTGGACTGTTCAGAATACTATCGAAGCGATAGCAGTCATGGCATAAAACCAATTTCTTCCTAGAAGGAGGTTGTAATCTAACGGAGCATCTACCACTTCTACTTAAATAGAAACAGTTTTTCCCCCAAGATTGACTACGAGGGCTGATATGAGACCATGGGGCTGGAAATATCGTCCATCAAAGGCTTTCAAAGTCATAGGTGATGTTACAATCTCGGGAGAGCTGAGAGCTTTCCAACAAGACAGAGACAAACCAAGGTCGAAGCTCCTTCATCTAATACCATTCTAAAAACCTTCTTTCCATCTACTTTCATAATGATTTGAAAATCAAGTTTATGAGGTAGCCTAGACTTATAGTTGTCAATATTGAAATGAATCAAATTAGTATTATCCAGGTCTAAATATCCTAATGCCGTTAACATAATTTTGTGTTGTATAGGACAACTTTGGAGTACTTCTAAGGTAGACATTGCACAAGGTTCCTGAGTGAGATCTTCAACTACATTATAAAATTAAGAAGCTCTTGCATTAGGGTTAAAAACATCCTTCCTAAGAGTACTCTTGGGTGGACACAAAATAATATCGAGAGTAGGCTTCTCGATGGTTAGGGGGACAGTAGACTAGGATTCAGGAGAATCAGTAGAGGGAGCTTTCCCTGAAGAAGAAAGATCTTCTTTCTTGTCTGTGAGTTTGTCATAATTCTGACTTCAAGTTTGTAGACTAATGATATCTGAGGACATCATACAAATTTCCTCTAATGAACTAGATTTTCCTTGATTTGACATGTGGCCTATCAGTTGTTCTTGAGAGGGAAAAGGACCCATCAGAACTGCAGGTGCGGGATTTGATTTCAAAAATTGGGAGATTTTGTCCCGAGGGGGACACTCTTTTGTGAAATGGTCACCTCCGCATAGCATACATGGATATTTTTCTTTTGTCTTCGCTTTATTGTTATCATTGTTAGTTGGTCTTGGATTCTCTTGTTGGTTTCTAGGTTTTTTATTATTATTTTTACCCTTCTTTTTATTATTGCCCAAGTTTTGAGTACTTTGAATAGAATTGACCTCGACCAAAACCTTAGGATTCAAAGGAGTAGGGGTGGTAGTTTGGGGTTGCTTGTTGGGTTTCGGTGCTAACAGGGACTGGATTGAACCAACAATCCCATCAACAAGTACTTCTACTGGTGGCTTCATGAGATCGGTGCTTGGGCGAGGAGCTTGAGGAATCAAGTCATAAATGGTTCCAAACTAGGAATAGACCAAGTCTAGATACTGGGCTCGACTAATGGCTTGCTCTTCAATAACGACACCGCCCATAGCCACATCTCAGGAAATTGGAGGAAACAAATATTTGGTAAACCAATCAGCTAATAATTGATCCAGAATAGGGGCTATAATAAGCCTTCTCTACCTTCTCAACTCATGGATATGATCGAATATGTGGGTGGAGGTGTTCTATTGTAGATAAGTTAAGATATCAGTACCTGTTTCGTAATGGATAGGGAGCTGAAAGTGTGTAAGAAACATGGTTTCCAAGGAGCCAAAATCCACAAACGAATGTTGTGGAAGTTCAATGTACCACCTCATGGCTGTACCGGTCAAAGTTCTTTGAAAGAGTCATAACCGAACTGAATCATCCATGAGGGAGTTTGAAGAACACCACAAATGGAATGTCATGACATGGTTTTTCGGATTGTCTCCCTACTTCCCATCGAACTTTGGAATGTCCGATGGTATCTTTACTAGAATGGGAGGCCACGAGGGATTGTGTTGAATGGGGTCATTAATCAACTTGGACAAGTCAGGAAAGTCCAAAGTTGCTAGGAAAGGTAACTGACGATTAGGTTTCGCATACTGGTAATATTTATATGGCATATAATTACTAGTAGAAACGTAAGTATACTGATAGACAAGTTGTTGTGACAAAGAACTACCGAAAAATATACCCATAGGCGGTTGATTTCCACGATTAGGACTGTTAGGACCACCAAGGGCTCTGGGAGGAGGACTAGTAGGGCCTCCAGGACCACCAAGACCATTGGGACGACCAGGACCACCAGGACCACCAGGAGGCAGACCACCAGACCCTCCAGGGCCTCTAGAAGGTAAACCTCTAGAGCCTCTAAAACCACTAGGAGGAGGGCCACCGGACCCTCAAGGGCCATTAGGGGGAAAACCACCAGCCCCCCTAGGACCATAAGAAGGAAAGCTAGCAGGCCCTCTAGGACCATTAGGCCCTCCAGGGGGAGGACCTCCATAAGGCGGTCCTTTGGCACCTCCCACAGTATGTATGGGTATCTCCCCCATAGATGGCATGTAGGACCAGCTAGGTTGCCCCCATGGCGCGAAAGTATTACTAGGATATGGAATTTTGGCATAATGCATTCCTATAGGATTGGTTGGATAAATAATGTTCCCTATAGGTATTTGATTTACTGTATAACCATAACCCCAAGAGGTTTGACTGGTTACAGGATCTGCCCCCAAGGGCTGACCTAAACTAGATGGGGGAATAACCACAATAGTGTGGGTGGGAGGGACATAAACTATATATTGTTCTATACCAAAGGTCTATCCTTGACTAGATACAATTCCGATGCCAGATAACATAGGTCGTGTCGAGGGTTGCCCCCAAGCACTAGAAGGTAATGACGAAATGGGAATTGAAGGTTGGGCCCCAAGTGTGGAAGACCTGGGAGGATTGGCAATAGACATATAATGGGAGGTGGTGGGGTTTTTAGTTTGACCAGGGTTATGTGGTGTTACTGTGTGATCTATAATTGGTTCAATGGGTCTCATAGAATCGACAACTGAATGATATCCCACAAGAACGGCTGTGGAACATGATGGTGGTGTGCCCAATATGTCATCTATTTTCCTTTAAATATCCTATGCATGGAGAATGGCTGCATGGTATTGTCTACGTTCTTCTTCATCTGGAGAAACTTCTTCAGAAAAGTTTAAATGGGTGCCAAATGAGGCAATGGCCTATCCTATAGAGGTATCCCAAAATGGAGCATTGGGACCATAATCCGAACGGGTAGTATTATCAACAAGACCTTTTGTGGGAGAATGGAACAAGGTATTACCCTGAGAAGGTTGTTGGACCAAGGTAGGAAAGTGTGAAGGATATGGTCCTCCACTTTTTGCAACCACATTATCTCCCACTTGGGAGCTAGTAGCAGCTCCTTGGTCGATAGCTTCCATTGGATTTTTTCTTGAACCAGGGATAAAATCGAGTGGTAAGCCATGTACTCTTTTGGACTGTCTTAGCTTAGCCAGTTTGTACAGTTCCTATCTAACCTAGGGTTTGAAAAACTAGAAAACACACCAAAAAATTCCCTACTCAAGCTATAGGTCAAACAAGCAAACTTAAAATGATAGGAGGGGTTCAGATAGTCAAGTCTCTCACCAGGATTGTCAAGAAGGTGCGACTAGCGACATACCTCAAGGGTACTGTGTACTAATCTCCCTGATTATTTTTTTTTGTGTATGGCTCCAAGCAAGATGGCCAAAGGGCTTTCCTCATATGGATAAGGGATCCTAGTGGTGTCTCCCAATATACTCAAGGTACGTGGGAGCTCAAATAGACAGTAGTGCTGTCTAATGCATAACCATACACAAGGGGCCTTTTGATATACAATCAAGTACATGAAGTAGCTTTCTATACACCTCAAGGGTACATGAAAGGTTGTTCGATATACCGACAGTACGTGGAAGAACCGCACGAGTCCTGGGATGTAATGCAGATGAGTAACGATAGCTCCTACGCTTAATGATGCCCGAACACATCTCTAACCTATCACTCAAATTTCTATGTAAATTTTAACCTATAACTACCATTAATTTTAACATGGATGGTTAGGTGAATGCATGGAGTTTTGATAGAAAAAGTAAAACCATGCATTATGCATATGCAAATATTTCACTTTACCATTCGGTATGCCTACCTATAGGATGGAAAGAGAGTATTTTATTTTGCTTCAAAACCAAAAATATTTCCGAACAACAATCTTAAACACAAAATCAAAGACAAGTAGCACTTTCCAAACTCATTTCTCTTTTCTGAAAGCAGTCAAAAGGGAAGGAGTCTCTTTTCTTAAAATAAAAACAAGCAGCACACTATATGCATATGCACTCTATTTTTTTATTTTTCTTAAAGCATAGACAGATCTAACTTAAAACTATAGTATTTTTATTTTGATGAGATAGTATAAATGTAAAAGAGACAAAAGAACATAGAGAACCTAAAATCTTGTGAGGCCAATGAGAGATCCAATGTCTTATGCTCACTAATGATAATGACCTAATCTCGGTAAAAAAATTTCCTTTTAAAACAAGCAAAAGGAATTCTTCTATGGGAACAAAAAATCAAATCAAGATGTTAATTAATTTTTTTTATTTTAGTCTATGTAATAGAAATAAAAGAGATCTCTCTAACACCTAAGATTTCGAAAAATAAATCCTTTCACAAAGACAACCAACAAGCACGGAAGAAAATGGACAATTAACAAACCTAATCTAGATTTTGGATTCTTTGAACAAACCAATCTATTACCACAAAATTTCAGACCATAAGCATTAGATTCTAACACACAAGCCTGACAGTGCAGGGCTGAAAGCAAATCAACTCAAAACTTTTGAAAAAATGAGAAAAAAGTGGTCTTGGAATAAGGCCTACCTAGCACTGCACCGGAGGAGTCTTGATAGAGCAGTTATGGCCTAGCACCACTTCTGGATAATAAGACTCAGGCGGTGGCACCGCTTCTCGCCAATAGCATAAGAATGATTCCCTATATATATCCAAAACAAAAAGGAGAATGACAGACCAAGTTAGAAAAAGATCAGATCAAGGTAAAAACTGATAGATTGAGAGTAAAAGAGAGTATAAAAGGTTGAAATAATTCAGATCTAAATAGCTCTAGAAGTTTCACACCAAAATACACTGAGTCAGATAGCATATATGATTGAAGAGAGTTGGAGATGGAGCCTGGATTCGAACAAGAGTTGAAGAACTGAGGAAGATCAGATTAACTGATACATGTATCTATTCCACAGTGGAGTTGCCATATTTGTAACCAGGAATATTTCACCTTCTGTGGACAGAAGCTCTTCCTCTACTCTAAATGGTTTATATTCAGAACAAATGAGTGAACGACAAAGGATGAAGACCCTCTCTAGATGTCATAGACACCTAGAATGTTTCTTCGATAGTGAACCTATGTACCTGCAACCAGATCAAACACACAAACACATCAAAGCTACTAGAACATCATCTACTTATCCATGTTGGTGACTAAGGAATCTAAAAACATGTACATGCAAAATCAAAACAACAGTAATGTGGGATGGAAATCAGATTTTCATTAAGATGAATGGAGAAGTTTACTACCAATTAATCCTTAGTGTCACCATTCATCTCCATGAGACAAACACTTCATCCCCATAAGCTCCAAATTTGCTCTCTATGCTCTCCAATGGCTTAGGACAAGTGGTCAATCCAATAGCATAACAATACCTCTATAGTTCTCCCTTTCAACCATGGATATGAGCTTGTATTTATAAGGCTCAATGGATAGGAATGGTTGAGAGATTTTTTGATGAGGTGGCCTCTAAGATCCTATGATGGGGGATCTTGAGCTCAACTAACCCACAATGATAGGGATAACAGAGGAAATGAGGCTTGTGATCTAGAAGCCTTGAAAAACTTCTCTTTTTCCCATTTTACCCAGGGTATCGTTTTTCTCCTCTTACGATAGAGCGGTTTATATGAGAAACACTTATGGACCAAAGGCCACATGCAGTGGCACCTATTAACCCAAAAAATCCCTCACTAAGCTCTTTATGACCTACACCACTCCATGACCCTCCATTAGACCCCCACACCCTCAAAAATGCTTAAGGATGAAGAAAAGGGCTTAAAACCCTCAAAAAGGAGCCTAAAATACTCTCCTAAGAGCTAAAATTAGGGCGAAAGGGGATAAAAGCCAAAAAAAGGGGCTAAATCCCATACCAAGGGCTTAAAACCCTAAAATCCCAAAAAAACTATAAAAGGAGGGTGGGGGGTTACTCTCAAAACACTTCTCCGTTGCATACTGTTATGCTTCTCGTGAATGCCTTGAGACCCTTTGTATCTCAAGCCACCCACACTCCCTCTCCTCCATCTTCATTGAGCCATAGCTCCCCCATCCAAGAGAGGTTCTTCCACAAGCTAGGGCATGGTGGCCCATTTCCACCCAAAGCATAGGTATAACTATGTTTTCTTGTTTTGTTTATTTGCTTAGTAGTTTCTTTGTTTTCTAAGCCATGATTTCATTTGCAGGTTTATTTCCTAACTTGTTTTGCAGGTATTTTGATTTCTTATAGTTGTTTGCAAGTTATTGGAAGCAGAACCCTAACCTTGTGTGTAGAGGGATTCTCCATCTTTGCTGTTGTTTCTACTTTCTTTCATTCCATTTTTTTTTCAGTCTTTTTCCAAGCAGGAACCTACCCTTCTGTCCTATATACATAAGGGAGCCATTCTTTCCCCTGTAGCAAGGAGAAATCCCTGCTACATCACCTCTTATGGAAAACAGGATGAAGGAAGTGCGAGCAAGGTACTGCTCATGGTTCATAGGGAATGTGCGGTGCTGAGTATTTTCATGTAGAATTGACAAACAACATGGGTTTCCACTCTAAATACTGGGATTAAGGGCAAACATGTAAGCCAAAGGTCTTATCACATGATGGTGACAGGATTTTGGTATAACATAGTGGCACTATAGAGTGCATCTTGGTACCTATCCTTGTGTTCTCTCTTCCTCCATTCCAAAACCATGGTTAAACTTGCCCATTTGACCAAGATTTAACATTAGAATCCATCAAAATTATTTGAATTTTGGCCATTTTTTTACTTTTTCCATGTCGTGAAGTACACACAACTATCATTTTAGACAGGTCACGTATGACATGTGGGTTTCCTTCGAGCAGGTCACATGTAAAACGCATGTATACGACTATGTAAGTATCCTACCCACGTGTACTGCATGGCCTCCCTAGGGCAGGCTTAAACATCAAATGTTTGCATAAAATTGAAAACTGAAATGGTTAGAATGGAAGAGAAAGGAGAGTTAACTTACCTAGAACCTGCGGAATCCAAAACTATCCACTGGTTTGTCCACATCGAGCGATTGAAGTTAGAGGTAAAAATTGCCTAATTGGGTAAAAAACATGAAATGGTATATTTGATTTCTATTTTTGGACTATATATAAGGAAAATTTCAATTTGTGGGTTTTTAGCGTATAGTTTAAAAATTGTTTTATAAATTGAACTAATGCCATGTCATTTTTTCCTAATGCAACAGGTTCAACGTCATTTAAATTCATTATTCACTCATATAGGGTAGGATTTTGGTCATTCACATGCATTTTTTGCATCTATATCTAATTCGATTTAACCCCAAGATCACTTCTTTGACCACAGACTATGGTTTTTAACCATTGTTACCTTGTCTATAGCATTGTTCTTCCATGGATAGGGCCTTTCTTCCATGGGTACCCTAGTTTGGAACACCTTTTTGTCTTTTGGTACTCATGCCGCATTTGTCATAAGTTCAGGGGATCCTTCTTAGCTATTTTTCATGCTAAATTGAACCTCATTTTGGTATCTTTTTACAAGCTATCCCCTTTATAAGACTCCCCTCCCTTATGAAGTTTATTTAGGCTGATATATGACTCCTCAAAATAGACTCGACTGCCGAGTAAAATTTTCCATTCAAGCTCGTTAAGAATATGTGAATGGCCATCCACATGGGTGGTATTTTATTGCTTTTTCGGACCATGTGGAATAATAAAAAAAAGGAACACTATATTTTCTTCGGGATTATGAAGAGTATTCTTAGGTATAGGTTTATTGCTTTTCCGGACCCGAGGAACTAAATTTACGGAAAATGAGCGCCTAGTATGAGCTTAGTTTTATCTTTTTCATGCTCTGGACCTAAACATGAAAAATATTTCGAGCATACTTTATGCCTTTCTCATGCTCATTAAACCGTAAAGAACAAAGAATTGAGTTTACTATTGTAATCCCCATTTCTCATAACCAAATGGATCTTTCCGAGTGATCTTTCTTTCTTTTACACTTGTAAAAATCAAGCTATATGCTGCTTCCGAAGGGGCGTTGGGTAGGTGGTAATTTAGCATTTTTTGGATCTTCAAGACTAAGTAAGAAAAAGGTGTGCCTTACTTATTCATAGTCTAAGAGAGTTATTTTGTGGTATGTTTTATACTTTTCTGGCCTCAGGAGATTAAATTGGACGAAAAAGCAACCCCCTGGAGTCTTCTTCGAAGTTTTTAGACTCTCAAAATATGAAAACACCAACGAGCATGTACTAGTTTGGGATCATAAAATACATGAATCAGTGATTTTATCAAGAATTATTCTCCCCTCTTCAAGCTTGTCAAAAATGAAGAGAGACCTGAGTTGAATTTCCTAGACTCGTTAAAATTTAACAGGAAAGATAAGGAAGAAATATTATTTTTGGGTTACAAATGGTGGTAGCATGTCTTCCTTGAACATAGCACATTTCTTCCTTAAACATAGCACTCTTTGAACTTGTCGATACTCATGTTTCAGTGTACATTTTCAACTCAGCTATTACTTCGGGATTCTTACTCCTCCACTTGTCCTTTATACATGGGGAATCTGGTCACGTCTCCTACATGAAAGATAAATTTAGTTGTCCTATATGTGAAGTTAAAAGCTGCCTTGGGTCATCTCTATGTCGTGCTCACTATTCAAGGATCTATCCCTGCATCTTACTATTATCATGATTCCATCATTATCCTATCTAAGTGTCACTTGTGTTTACCTTCCTACATCTAGTTCCTAGTCACTCTTATGATCTACTGGAGGATCTATTGCCTTCCTCATCATAGTATGGTTTCTCATTAGCACTTCCTAAAGACAAAGACCTAGAGTTTTAACGATCGTACCTTAGGATTCACTACCATTATTGGCAAACTCCTTTGCTTCAGTTGTCAGCTTCACCTATTTATTGACAATCTGTTGAGTCCTTTCCATGTTCGACTTCAACACATCTATTCACATGGTAAGAATTGTACTAGTTCCCTTGGATTTCTATGAAGACCTTAGGTTCACCTTTATAACCTAATTTGTGCTATATTTTTGTTATGTTTAGTTACAGAGATTCTAGATTTTGAAGACTCATAATTGTATATTGTGGCTTTCATCCACCTTTGTAATATACGTGGTCTTGTACCCGTTGTTTTCCTTAAAGTCTACTACCTAGACTACAGGGTCAATAGTGTTCAGGCACCTCAAGTAAAAGGCTATTTTTTTATAGGCTTTGTTTGGATAACAATGCAAATCAAAAGTGTAGGGATAACAAGGCAGAAGACAATGTTTGAAAAATTCAGCAATACAGATGTAAAAGGAAAGAATCTCCCAGGAATGAATGACAAGTATAAAAGGTACAGGAGATAAGATTTAATGTATATACAATTGAAAATAGTAAACTAACAGTTCATATCTATAGCACATATATAAAAATATTGGTTTTTGAAAACACTTTTCAAATATCAATAACTATTTAATATTCACATTCATACATGAAATTAAACATAGAAAACATCTACACAAAATTCATAGCATTAAGAGTTCAAACTGAACTGAAGAATATAAAAACATTTTAGATCAAAGGCCTAGCTCAATATAATGTATTAAAAGTCATTCAAAATGCAAAAGAAGCTCCTACAAAAGTAAACATGTATGTCTGCACATTCTCCCAGGACCGACTCCCATGTGTGTCTCCTGTTTCTCCAAAATATTACAAAATATATAGAACAAAAATCAAAGATGGGATCTCAAAGTTTGTTTATTAGTTCCACTTTCTAAGGCTGTGTTTTTCTAAATATAGACAAAATATAAATAAAAAAGGAACCTATTTAATGACATGTGTCAAGTGAGGATCATTTCAAATCCTTCTTGCTGCTTCAACTAATGTGGCTAGCCCATCTAGCGCACTTGAATTTACCCACAACCTCCTAATGTCCTTATTTATGCCACGTAGCTTTGTTTTCAGCTCCTCTTTGTCCTTCATTAACTTATCCTTCTCCTCTTGCACCAATTTCCTCCTTTTAACTGCTTCCTATGAAACTTGGATTAGCTCAGCAAAATTCTTATTTACTTCTTGCAAATATTCCTTTAGCATTGTATTTGCTTTGACCAATTGATCATTGATCTAGTTTAAATGTTCATTTTGTTTTCTAAGCTACTCAATTTCTCTATATTCTTTACCGTGTTTCAATTGTAGCATACTGCCTCCTGTATCTTCATTTATAACCTTCCTTCTGCTAAGATTTGCAACCCTTTCCTTTTCTTGCTCTATAAGAACCTACTCATTGCATTTTGGCTATATTTTAGTATTTTACCAACCTTAGTTTTAGGAAGTTTTGATAGGTTATTATCTTCTATGTCACTGGAGTTATAAATGCAACTTTTAGGGGCTAGATCTGGAATTTGTTTTAAGCTTTGATTTATGTTATCAAAGACTTGATGGAGGGCTAATTCTAACTCATTAGATCTGTTACTTTCCACATCATCACTAGAACTATCTTGAACACTTATCACCTTCTTTTTATTAAACCTGGGGTTTAATAATGCCTTCATATTCATCCGGAGTTTGTTCACTGGTCTGGTTTTAGGTCTAAAAGGTTTGAATGCAAACTCTGTTTGTTTTGAAACCTTTTTAGTATGAATCAATCCCTTTTTTATTGTCTACATTTTAAAACCTAGAACTGGTCTGTCATTTTTTATACATTCAATTTCTTCTTTCGGTAACTATGCTGAATTTATCTCCTTGACTATTTGTGTTTTATCAATAGAACCTAACACTGAAATTCATTATTTTCCCATTCAGGTTCTACTGGCTGTGCTGAGGTTATCTCTTCAAGATCTATTTGTTCATCACAATCTCCATATTTATTTTTAGACAACGGTTTGATTTCAGTATTGTTTGAAGTTTCTACAACCCTGTTCCTCTTTCTTTTCTCTGAAGATTGAAGATTAACTTTGAAACCCCCCAGAAGAGAAAATGGGACCATGACCTTTCTAGTTTTCCTAAATCCTAGGTAATCAAAAGCTTAACTAATCCATGGTGGAACATATTACTACTAGAGAAGATAGGATGGTTTCAAAACCTAATAGACATCTTCTCCGGACTTTTTAATAAATAGAAATGGAGGTTTAGCTTGTTTTCACCTGTTACATGTTGCAGAAATCACATGTGATAACGATACATAGTCCCAAAACGTCCCTCACAAGTGGCATACCTTTGGATGATTTTCAATACATCCTACCATTCTTTGAAAAGAGAACTCCTTTGGATGCCCTGGCTCTAGTCTAGATTTTTATGAGCAGGTAATAGGTATTGGATGTAGTCTTCATTGATGGTTTTCCTTTTATACCACCTTTCCCCTTTTGGAATAACATCAATAGCATGCGAGATGGACTCCTCTATGATTGTGAAATTTAAACCTCCAACTTGAAACCTAGATCCATCAAAACTCTGACAGAATGCTTTAGTAACCTCAATATGATGTTCTACAATCCTTTCAAGCATATTATACCAACCAATCTTCTTCACTCTTTCCAGGGCTAGAGTAAGTTTCTGCAACCATTCGACATTCGAGGGTTCTGTTCTCAATAAATGGCCACTCAACCGAATTCTTCTGTCCACACTCATGGATGGATTGTAAACTACAAATGCAACACTAGAACATGATCTCTGAGAAGTATGAAAGAACCCTCGTTCCTGCAAAACCATGGTTTCCGATTCTCCTTTTTTTAGAGTACAAAATGTAATGGAAAAATCATGAAGAGAGATGGTTTTGTCCAAGTGTTTGAAACCAGTATTGTCAATAGCAGATGCCAAATTATCGTAATGAGCACATAGCTCGAAGTCTGCTAGAATCATAATGAAAACCTGCAAAACATCTCATCCTTATTGAGCTGGCAACGTACCCTGTTCTTGAATAATGATCATATGCTTCCAACTTGACTTAGTAATCAATATGATATATTTTAAAAGAACTATAAAACATTGAATGAACTCAAAATAGTTATAGGAGCATAAGCTAGGAACTAAAAATGTTAACAATACCTAATGTTTTAAACATGAATTCAAAACAAGGAAAAAACTTAGGATAAAAGGAATAAAAACTCAAGGCTTAAAAAGATTATGTACAAAACTATCCTACCAAGAAAGGAAAAAAAACTAGGTCAAACACCTGTATCATATGATGTAATCAAATATTGTAAAGGAGCTAGTGTTCCAGTATATTGAACATGGAATCCTCAGATATGATTTTGTATATGACATTGATATGTATTTGTTTTAGGTACTTCCTCTGTTGTCTTGGAAATTTGAGTTCTCCAAGATAAATATTGTAATGTATTTCAGCCATCGCTTCCCTATGAACTCACACATTAGGGGGCATCTATTATTAACCTAAATGGAACTTCTTTGTTCGAGTACTGACATCTACTATGTCGGGACACAAAAGGAAAAATAGGATTGAAGTGGTCAAAACACTATAGATGTGCATGACCATTGATGAATGATCTCTAGACCATCCTGATATATTTTTATTCTAAGTTTAGGGTTGTACATGCTCCTATTTGCATTGGAACTCATGTTTCACACGCAACTATTTGCATTGCAACCCATGTTTACATTGAACACGTGAGTTTCCTTTGAGAAACAAGTGTGTCACACATGCCTTGATTATATAAACACTCATGTGTACCTTAATTCAACATTAAAAAATATAAATAATGATTATATGAGATTAGTTGGGCCTTAATCCATAACTATCCCAACTGTCTCAACCATCCTAACCTTCGAAACCACTATATTTGCCAATGTATAAATAGAAGCCTTGGGATGGGGCTAATAAATTAATTCTAGAAGAGAAAATTTATGCTGGTGGTATACCTTCAGAGTCTTGGAGCAGCATAACTCAGTGTTCTCAGTTGCAAAGGAGTCCTTGTGTCAGAATTTGTGTTGTATTCTCACCTATTCATTGTTTGTTAATACATAGAATTCTTTTTCCAATCTTTGTATTGTGCTTTTCTCATGTATATTGGTTAATGAATGAGTTCAATTATGTTATTAATATGCATTTGATCTAACCTTTGATATATGTGTGTGTGTGTGTGTGAGAGAGAGAGAGAGAGAGAGAGATAGAGAGATTGCTTGAAGAATTGGATCTTTGTAGGTGAAGAGAAGTAGCCCTAGAAGCTTGCACAAGATTGAAGCAAGAGAAGACCAATATTGGATCAACCATTATAAATCAGGTAATCCAACCTCTCTTCCTATTCCTATTTCATTTTTTGTAAAAGCTAATTGTCTGCAAGTCTATTAGTAATTTGGTAACCCCAGAACCTAGGTTACAAGGGTGTATTGTCCTGTACAACAACGAGACTTTATTTTTTGACAACCTTCCATCTGCAAATAGATAGACAGAAGTTGTAAATCGCTTAGTCCTACAATTTCTTCACATGTATAACCACAAGCATAGTCAAACATGGGATGACAACCTTCCATACATATAAAACAACTACAATCGTGCTCAACACAACTCTATAGGAAAGAGTCCATTTGAGATTTGTTATAGATTTCAACCATTGGCACCTATCGACTTAATCAGTTCCTCAACCCAGTCGAACGACACTGACTTCGAAGGATGAGAAGTGGAGAAAAAATTGAAGTTCATAGATCAAATATACAACATTTAGAAGCAAGCACAAGAAATGTTCCAATGAGTAAATGAAAAATCCAAGACCCGACCGTAACGTTCCCAACCCTTCGACCGGAAAAGAGAACGCCACGGTGTCATTAACATCCGGGCTAACTATCCCATGAACATGAGCATACATAAAAATTGAAACCAAATGCTTTGAACTAGAACATGCATGAATACATAGTTATTTATCATACAATGGAAGCAAACATACATTCATATAAGCATTCAACATGTTCATCATATTCATTAAATAGTAAGTATAAATGTAGAGACAAAATGGTCAATAAAACTTATCTTATAAATAATTCACCTCGCAACCAGATACGTCGCTACAACGTTCCACCCAACCATAGGCCAGTGTGCTCCTTAATCTCTCAGCAATGCAACCACCCCCGAGCTGGGAATGACTTCCACAAGGAATAAGGAACAAGCAGGCCTATACATAGCCAAGGATACACAAATTAGCCAAGGCAACACAGTTGGGTTTATCAGGCCAACAATAGATCAACAAAGCCATCACAGTTGGGTTTATTAGGCTAACAACAGATCAACCAAGCCAACACAGTTGGGTTTATCAAGCCATCAACAAGATAGCCAAGCCAACATGGTCAGGTTTATCAGGCCATCAAGGAGCTGGGAAAGGCTGTATGCTAAGATGGTGAACTCATTACGGAGCTAGGGACACCTACACCAAAACTATCCCAACTTCTAAGACACCCACACACACCCAACACAAGGGATCAGTCCCTTCTCTGCTACATAGTCCCTCAGGCCCTGAATTCCCTTCCAATGCTATTCAGGGGTTGTGGAGAAGAAATTCATCCCTCTAGCTCTGTCTCTATAGTTCCCAAACACACCAGGTTTATCAAGCAAACCAAGCCCTCATCCCTACTCCAACATAGTCTAAAGACCAGCCACTCCATACACACAATCCAACAAGCGATTCACAGCTTGGATAGGGAAAACAATTCCTAAGTTGTTCTTGGCCCTATTGTGGCCAAAATGACTCCATAATAGCCTACAGCAACCCAAAACGTAAAATCAAACACAACCAACAAACGTGGGGAAACAACATCCCATTTTCAACAATGAAGCCACGGGGAAACTTACAGAGGCTGCAATGGGGAAGAAAATAGAATCCCATTCTGTACGTGAGGGAAATTTACACACAAACCCCAAAATCCAGATGGAAAACAAACTATATACCCCCCGGTAGAAAACATGAATGAAAACCAAAGATGGCTCTCCTCCTTGCTGCATGGGAAAAACAATCGGAATCCCAATTGGTGTGTGAGGAGAATGATCCCCCTCCTGCATGAGGATGAGTGAGCCACAGTGCCAAATGATGCATGGGTAAACATAATGTCCCTGCACGTAAGGATGAATGAGGAACAATCGCCAGTGGGAGAGTGCCCTTGTCGTCATGGTGAGAATGGAGTGATGGGCATAGTGGTCTTTTCTTGCCTGTGTGAGGGTCAAGCTGCTGGTGGAGTGTGTGTGTGGGAAAGGACTGACAGTCCTGCCACACTCCACTCCCCAGTAATAACTGCCCCAACTACCAACAAAACATTTAAGGTGGAAGTTAGATAGGACAAGGGAAGGTGAGCAATTCAAAAAGGGTGGGTGACAAGTAAAGGGGTTTAATAGCTGACACATGGATTTTCCCCATAGGCTCAAGGTTTGATAATTCCCCCCCTCCCTATCCTTAGGAAAATCATGCCCTTTTAAATATGGTTGCAGTGAACATAGCTGGTTGGGTTCATTTAATTAAAATGCATATTTACATGATGACAAAACTTAATATGTGTCGTATACCACAATATACCATCGGCAACGATTCTGTTAGCCAAAACATAAAACAACCAAATCAATGGTGGGGATTTTGCCTTTATCTCCACACCATGATTCATTACAATATATACATCATGTACATTTAATGCAAGCAGGGTCAAAACTGGGGTGTTACATTCCCCTCCCCTTTCAATAGCACTATCCTCAGTGCTTTACAAAATTTGAACAAAATGCTACATTGGTGCCACCTCATTTTTCTACAGGATTGAACAAAAATGTATGTGCCAATCACATGGCATACTCCAGTTCCCATGTAGCCTCTTCAGGTCTGTAGTGCTCCCATTGCACCTTTACTTGCCCTATGGCTCGGTTTCAGAGCATTGTGAACTTCCTGTCGAGGATGCGCATTGGATTGATTTGGAACTCTCCCTCAGGTTCCACCTAAATTACATCTCAATTTATCACATGGTTACGATCATGTACATATCTTTTAAGCAAAGAAACATGAAAAACATTATGAGCTCTAGTGCTAGCAGGCAATGCAATTATATATGCAACTAGCCCTATTCTTTCAAGCACTTCAAACGACCCACAATATCTTGGTTATAACTTGGCACAACTTCCAAGATTCAAGGAACTATTCCTTGCCCTCACTCTGAGGTAAACATGACCCCCAACACTAAACTCCCTATTCACCCTATGCTTATCTGCATAACTTTTATGTCTTTCATGTGTTGCTTTCAGGTTTTTCCTAATCTTTACAACCTCTTGCTCCATTTCCTTGAGCAATTTTGGTCCAAGCACAACCTTGTTCACTGGATTATCCAAAGTCACTGGTGTCCTACACCTTCTTCCATACAAAGCTTCATATAGACTCATCCCCAAGGATGCCTGCTGTCCATTGTTATAAGCAAAATCTACCAAGTGCAAGTAATCTTCGCACTTGGTTGGTTTGTCCATCATGTACATGTGAAGCATGTATTCAAGCACCTAATTAAATCTCTTTGTCTGCCCATCTGTCTGAGGATGGTATGCAGTGCTAAAGTTTAGCTTTGTACCGAAATATGCAAACAACCCCTTCCAAAAATTGAAAGTGAACTTGACATCTTTGTCAGAGACTGTTGCTATAGGAAATCCATGCAATTTGAAAATCTGGTTCATGAAGATATTTGTAATGTCATCAGTCTTATGCGTAGACTTCACCGGTGTAAAATGTGTTTCCTTTGTCAACTTTTCTACCACAACCATGATGGAATCATGTTGTCTCCAAGTCATTGGAATTCCTGTAATAAAATCCATGGAAATAACTTCCCATTTCCATTCTGGAATTGGCAAAGGCTGCAACAGACCTACCCAGTGTTGATGCTCAACCTTTACCTGCTAACACTTAATGCATATCGAAATGTATTCAGCCATGTCTTTTTTCATTCCTGGCCAAAAGTACTGCTTTCTGGTGGTAGAAATCATCTTTTGGTATCCTGGGTGACCAGAATATAGAGCTTGATGGATCTCATCCATAACAACTCTCCTTAAATTTGCTACATTTGGAATATAAATCCTACCTTTATAAGTCAGAAGTCCCTCTTCTTCTATTCTATATCCCTCATACTGCTTCTCAAGAATTTTCTGCTGCAATTTGTCTTTTACCAGATCATACAATTCATCTCTGGTAGTACGATCAACAATATGCTGCCTCAAATCTAATTGGCAAATACTAAGGGATGCCACATGCATTTCCTGCACCCTCCTGCTGAGTTCATCAACTACCTTATTCCCTTTTCCCTTTATGTGCTTGATTTCAAAACAAAACTCACATAAAAACTTCAGCCATCTTTCTTTCCTACCATTTAGAGTAAGTTGATCAAATAGATACATCAGATCACAATGGTCTATCCTTAGTTCAAATCTTATACCCATCAAGTAATGCCTCCACATCTTGAGAGCATGTACTATGGCTGCAAGCTCTAGATCACGAGTGGCATAGTTCTTATCATTCTCCTTTAACTTTATCGACTCATAACATATCACGTGGTTGTCCTGCATAAGGACTCCTCCAAGCCCTTGTCTGCATGCATCGGTACACACCACAAAATATTTCTCTGGATCTGTAACTTTCAATACTGGTGCACTGGTGAGAATATTCTTCAACTGCTGGAAGCTTTCTTCACACCTCAATGTCCATTCAAATTTTATCCCCTTCTTTTTCAAAGAAGTGATGGCATGTGCAACTTTGGAGAATCCCTCAATGAATCTCCGGTAGTATCCTGCAAGTCCCATAAAAGATCTTACATCTATCACATTTCCTGGAGTAGGTCCATCCATAATGGCTTCAATCTTTTTAGGGTCCATAGATATACCCTCTTCTGAGATAATGTGACCCAAATACTAAATTCTATCTCTATAGAAGTCACACTTGCTCAGCTTTGCATATAGTTGATGCTCCCTAAGCAATTTCAATGTCAATATCAAATGTTCTTCATGCTCCTCGTCATTCTTAGAATAGACAAGAATGTCATCAAGGAAAACAAGAACAAACTTGTCCAAATACCTACTGAATACACTGTTCATACGGCACATAAATGTAGTTGGTGCATTTGTGAGACCAAATGGTACCACTACAAACTCATAATGTCCATACATTGTTCTAAAGGCTATCTTATGAATGTCTTCATCCTTGATTCTCACCTGATGGTAACCAGACCTCAAGTCAATCTTGGAGAATACCTTTGCTCCTCTCATTTTTTCAAAGAGGTCATTAATCCTAGGCAAAGGATATTTGTTCTTCACAGTAACCTTGTTCAATTGTTTTTAATCAATACATAACCTGAGTGTACCATCCTTTTTCTTTACAAACAGAACCGATGCTCCCCAAGGAGACACACTTGGCCGGATATACTTCTTTTCCAACAACTCTTGCAGTTGCATCTTCAACTCTAGCATCTCTGGTGTACTCATCTTGTAGGGTGTCTTGGACACTAGTGCTACTCCTCGCACAAGTTCAATTGTGAAATCAATGTCCCTATTTGGTGGAAGCCTTGGAATCTCATCAAGAAACGCATCCCTGAATTCTTGTAACACCTGATAGTCCTCCACCCTAGGAGTTTCATCCCCTGTTGCCTCCAAAATATGAGCTGCATACAACTAGCAACCTTTCCTACAGAACTTCTTCAATTGCATTGCTGAAACCTGTCGTACTAAAATCACCTTTGGAATACCTTTCACAACTACTAGGTTCCCTTCTTCATCTATGCATTCAAAAGTCTTGTTGTAATAGTCAAGTTTCACTCTGTGAGCTTCTAACCAATCCATTCCGATGAGAACATCATAGGAACCAAGCAGTAGAACATTCAAGTCTACACACGTGACCAACCCGTTCATAACCAAAGTACATTTCTCTACCACTTCACTGACCTTTCTCTTAGTTCTAGTGGCTTGTAGAACTAACCAAGATTTTCTATGCTTTACTTTCTTAAAAGCACAAATCTCCACTACTCTAGGAGTAATTTAACTATGAGTAGAATCGAGATCAATCAAAATAGAAATAGATTGCTCAACGATCTTACTTGCAACTTTGAGCACAGTTGACTGGTGATCTGATTGACGGTCCTCCAGTGTTGCATAAATCCTAGGGACTGCCCTTGCTACTTGACCCACTATTTATGCTTCTTGAATATTGTAAGCTGTCCTTCCACTCTCATTCTTGAGTGGACAAGTTTTGCACATGTGGGGTCCTCCACATCTCCAACATTGAAGTGGTCCTCTATTATGTTGTGGATCCTTAGGCTTTTCTCCTGTCACTCCAACTGGTTTACTCGTAGCTTGGGATGGCTGCTTCTTTTGATTCTTGAAGTTAGAATGTTTGAAACCTTTCCTTCTTTGGTTAAACTTCTCATTCTTCTTGTCCTTCCATGCCTTATGGTAATCAAGTTTACTTTTTCTTTTCTCATAGGAATACTTATCCTTCCTTATTGCTTCTTCAAGAGTTCTAGGTTCATCAAACTCAATTCTATCTCTATAAGACTGAGGCAATCCACTCAGAAACCACTGGACCTTCACTTTTTCATATTTGATGTACCTCACATACCTCAACAACTCCAAAAACTTATTTGCATACTCTTCCATGGTCCGCTGTCCCAATTTTATCTCATGGAACTCCTTAATCTTGTCATCATAGTATCTGTTGGAGAGGTATTTCTTTTTGAAATACTTCTTGAACTGTTTCCACTTCAGTATCCTTTCACTAATCCTATTTAATTTCCTGAAGTGTTCCCACCAAATGGATGCTCTTCCATTCAGGTTGAATATGGCAACTCTTGCCTTCATGTTTCCCAAATAATCCTGAACTTGAAAGTAATTATTTATCCCAAGAAGCCAAGCTTCAGCCTCTTGTCTAGTCTTTACCTCACCATCAAATGTAGGAGGTTTAGCCTTCTTAAATTCATCCCGAGATTGATCCCTATGGTGTCTCCTTCTCTTTATTTTACGAGAAGGTGAGCTTGTATCTCCACTGGATTCTTCAAAGTCAAATGACCCACTAGAAGTCCTTCTCCTTCTCCTAGTACTGCTCTTACTTCCTTCCGGTCTTGCTGTACCCCGTCCAGAGTCTATCTTTCTTTGTAAGTCTGTCAAACTCTGCAACATAGTAGCATTGAACTAATGCTTCTCTTCCTGGGCCTTAACCAAGCTTCTCATGGTGGCTGCAACATCTTATGGTGTCTCTTGGAATCTCCTTCCATTAGAATCTATGTTATCATTTCCATTACGGACATTTTCTCCCATGGCATCTCGTGCACACTAATAGGAATCCCGAGCATCATATCCATCATGGGTTCTCATAACTAAACCACAACTTACTTACCAAACTGCACTATCTGGGATACTTCCCTTGAAGGTGTCTATGATTCTTCAAACATGTTAGTAACACAACTGTTAGATGCATAATATTTATATAAATCAAAACTACTTACCTTCTCCTGGAAAAACTCAAAAATAAGAATTTTGCTTAAACACAAAATCTTCTTCCTTTTCAGTCTTGTAATTCACTGACAATCTGCAGAAAACCCACTATGGCATCGATGAGGAGACTAACTCCATAACGCCGCATTGGCAGTTGAAACCACTATTCATTGGGTGGATAGTTAACTAGGCAGCCGCAACGGTGGGAAGCAAACTCACTGTGGTTTTTGCAGGCCATAACCCTGTCAACGGGTGGAATCACTAAGTGATATGTGTTGGAGAATGGAGCATCAATGGTTTAAATTCTAATCATCAAAGTGCTAGTCCACATGGCAGCTGCAACGGTGGACTCACCAACAGCTAAATTCATCTGACGCATCGGCAGACCCAACAACTAATTTCTTCCGCAGCGTTGGTGACCTAATCTACTAACTTTCTCCGATGTATCGGCGGTCTCATCAACTATTTTCCACTGACGTTTCGATGATCTGAACAACTAACTTCTTTTGATGGTAGCCACTACATCAGCGGCTCCATCCCCTAAATTTCGCCGATGGTCCTTACTAAGTGAGCTGACGTTTCAGCGGTCCAATCTTCTAATATTTTCTGACATGTCGGCAGTCCAGACAACAAACCTCTTCCGATGCATCGGCGGCCCAAACCACTAAATTTTGCCAATCATCGATGGTCTCAACACTTAGACAAATCTTTTGAAAGTTTTCTTCTTCTTTCTCGCCCACGTCGGTGCCTTCATCCTCTAACTTTCTCTGACGGCAATGATGTTTCAGCGGTTCCTTCATCTAATTTTCGTTGATCCGCTCAACTAATATTTGTCAATGTTTCAGCGGTCCTTAGCCATATGGAGCCATGGTTTCGGTGCTTCCATCATCTAATCATCGATGATCAAATCAACTGATCTTTGTCGATCGTCGATGGCATGTTTCCAGCAGTTTTTCAACTAAAAATGGCCGGTGTTTCGGCGCTCTTCTACTGATCTCTACTGAAACTGTGGCTCCCACAACCACTATTCTCCGCCGATGGTCAACGAACACTTTGAAAATTTTCCGAAATCCTTTCCACCTACTCATCATTGGGTGGCATTCCACCTATGATTTTCGATGTATCAATGGACCTTCTCACTTAGTCCTCCGATGATCCGACGAGTTTGGTACATGGAAACTTTTTTTTTTCACAAAATGTTCAACGAAATTTTTTTTTGTCATAATTTCTGATCCCTACTAGGTAGAAGTCAACCTGCCTCTGCTAATTGGTTTCTTATGACCCATTTAGGCCCATGCTATAACATAAGCTTTGATACCACAATGTAATGTCCCCAACCCTTCGACCAGCGAAGAGGACGCCACGGTGTCATTAACATCCGGGATAACCACCCCATGAACATGAACATACATAAAAATTGAAACCAAATGCTTTGAACTAGAACATGCATGGATACATAGTTATTTATCATACAACAGAAGCAAACATACATTCATATAAGCATTCAACATGTTCATCATACTCATTAAACAGTAAGTATAAATGTAGAGACAAAATGGTCAATAATACTTATCTTATAAAGAATTTTCCCTGCAAACAGCTATGTCGCTGCAACGTTCCACCCAACCATAAGCTAGCATGTTCCTTAATATCTCAGCAACGCCGCCACCCCCGATCTGGGAATGAATTCCCCAAGAAATAAGGAACAAGAAGGCTTACACATAGCCAAGGATACACAAATCAACCAAGCCAGCACAATTGGGTTTATCAAGCCAACATCAGATCAGCCAAGCCAACACAGTTGGGTTTATCAGGCCATCAACAAGACATCCAAGCCAACATGGTCAGTTTTATCAGTCCATCAAGGAGCTAGGAAAGGTTGTATGATACGNACACCAGAACTAGCCTGACTTCTAAGACACCCACACACACCCAACACAAGGAATCAGTCCCTTCTCTGCTACACAGTCCCTCAGGCCCTGACTTCCCTTGTAGTGCTATTCAGGGTTTGTGGAGAAGAAATCCAACCCTCTATCTCTATCTGTGGGGTTCCCAAACACACCAAGTTTATTAAGCAAACCAAGCCCTCATCCCTACTCCAACACAGCCCGAAGACCAACCATTGCATACACGCAGTCCAACAAGCGATTCACAGCTTAGATATGGAAAAAAATTATTGATTTGTTCTTGGCCCTATCATGGCCAAGACGACTCCATAACAACCTACAGTAGCCCAAAATGTAAAATCAAACACATCCTACAAACATGGGGAAACAATAGCCCATTTTTAACAATGAAGCCATGGGGAAACTTACACAGGCCGCAATGGGGAAGAAAACAGACTCCCAATCTATACATGAGGGAAATTTACACATAGAACCCAAAATACGAATGGAATATACACTAGATACCCCTCAGTAGAAAACATGAATGATAGCCAAAGATGGCTCTCCTCCTTGCTACGTGGTAAAAACAATGGGAATCCTAATAGGTGCATGAGGATAATGATCCCCCTCATGCGTGAGGATGAGCGAGCCACAATGCCAAACAATGCATTGGTAAACAGAACATCCTTGTGCGTAAGGATGAACGAGGAACAATCACCAGTGGGAGAGTGCCCCTCCCGTCATGGTGAGAATGGAGTGATGGGCATAGTTGTCTTTTCCTGCCCATTTGAGGGTCAACCTACTGGTGGAGTGTGCGTGTGGGAAAGGACTGACAGTCCTACCACACTCCACTCCCCAGCAATAACTGCCCCAACAAGCAATAGAACATTTAAGGTGGTAGTTGGATAGGACGAGGGAAGGTGAGCAATTCAAAAATGGTAGGTGACAAGTAAAGGGGTTTAACAGCTGACACATGGCTTTTCCCCATAGGCTTAAGGTTTGATACTTCCCCCCCTCCCTATCCTTAGGAAAATCATGCCCTTTTCAATATGGTTGTAGTGAACATAGATGGTTGGGCTCATTTAATTAAAATGCATATTTACATGATGAAAAAACTTAATATGTGTCGTATACCATGAAATACCACCGGCAACGATTCACTTCACCGAAACATAACACAAACAAATCGATGGTGGGGATTTTTCCTTTAGCTCCACACCACGATTCATTAAAATATATACATCATGTACATTTAATGCAAACGGGGTCAAAACCGGGGTGTTACATTGACACTACCAGCATTGTATTGATCATCTGTTCCGAACTGGGGATCAGGTATGGTTACATCTAGAAAGGAGCACTTCATGGGCCCATACAGAAAGATGAAACCTTTATGATATGGTTCATACAGTATCCTTAAATAGAATTTAGAAAACAATTTTAATCTTGACATTCCTGCATGTTGGTCTACATATAGTTTTCAATGTAGACCTGCTTCGACCATACCATGTACCATTGTTAGAACATAATGACTTGCAAGCAACAAAACCCGAATACATCCATCCAGATGTTCATGAAACTATTATTTGCGACACCATTGTGGGATGACACATATTCCTTACAAGGACGAAATCCATTTCCTTATTCCAAGTGGATAAAGTTAGATAGCTCCTCGCACAAGGAAAATGGTACTTTGCAATTGAAGTAACCAACAAATTTTCTCACCTGAACAAATACACAATGGAGACCATTGTTTCTTAAGGAAGGAGGAATGATCCAACCAACAGCTGATAGGTTCACCTTGGTAGCCGATAGGTTTTCCTTAGCAGCCAACAATATCACCTTCAATAGGTTTTCCTAGACATGTTCAGCTGACAAGCTCACCTTCGACAGGTTCTCCCTTGAAAGGTCTGCCTTGAATACACCATACCAACATGCTCTGCGACAGTTGAACTTCTGAACCGTTATGAATTCTTGTAACTGAACAAAGTGGTTAGTCACCCAAACATCTCAGCATCCTATATAATCATGTACATTATGTAATATAGAAATATTTCTGATCATCATCTTATTCCTCCATCTTTCATGGAGAAGAAGTAATAAATTGGTTTGAATTCTTGCATATTGTCTGTGTGTATATTTCTTTTCGACCTAGTGTATTTCCAACTTTATTGTTCCTTTTTATATGCTTCCTCCATAATAGTGCTCGACTCATTTAGTCAACTATTGTCCCAGTGTGCATCTGGGCACGACCTGGATCAATTGTGGTTGTGGACTACTTTACTAAATGGGTTGAGGCTATGCCCAAATATGTCGAAGACGGAAAGACAACTACTTTGTTCCATTTTAAGCATATCATTGTTAGATTCAGAATTCCTAGGGCCATTGTGACCGATCATGGGTCACATTTCCAGAATAAGATGTTGGAAGAACTGAGTACAAAATTAGGGTTTCTACATGATAACTCTATGCCTTACTACCCATAGGCCAATGGTCAGGTTGAAGCGATTAACAAAGTTTTAAAAACCGTGCTTCAATGGATGGTAGGGCATATAGAATATAATTGGCATTTGCAACTATGTTTTGCACTTTGGGCCTATAGGACTACTGTAAATACTTCCAATGGTTTCACACCATTTCAATTGGTGTATGGACTAGAGCCTACTCTCCCGATAGAATGCGAAACTCCTTCTCTAAAGCTCGTTGTGGAACTTTTGCCTAACACCATTATAGAAGAAGAATAGTTTCTGTATTTGAATAAGGTTGAAGAAACTCGTCATGATTTTTCCTTAGAAAATGAGGCACACAAGCGACGAATGAAATCCCAGTATGACAGATCTGTTCAACCCCACTCATTTAATGAAGGAGATCTAGTCTTAACTTATGACCAGAAACACGATAAACTGGGGGCATGGAAACTAGAATCTATGTGGCATGGGCTATACATTATCAGTCATGTTTTGGAAAAAGGTGCATATGAGTTAATGGACTATGATGGGATACCCTTGGGAGAGGCCTACAACGGGCTCTACCTCAAAAGATACTATGCCTAGGTCATCTAGCATAGGCTCTTTGTAAATACTATTTATAGATCGTTGTGTGTCTTGTTTTAAAAAGTGTGGTTTTTTTTGTGATATGAAATTTGTTTTTTCACAACCCTACTTATGTATGTCGTATGTTTAATGGATAGATGACCACTTTTACCGGTTTTTCTGATGGTGCTAATCGTTACATGTTGAATCTTGTATCGACAGCTTGGATATTGTACTCTCCTATAGGTGATCTGGTGTGTTCATGGGGTGTTCTTTTAGGTCCCTCCACCAACAATATCATAGAGTATCATGTGGTGATTGGATTGTTAATGGAATCCCTAGCCAATGATGTAAGTGATATTAGGATTTAACTACACTGAGAATTAGTTTTCCATTAGCTAAACTGAGCCTACACCATTCATAACCCCCTACTCCTTCGTATATTCTGAAGGTTTAGACTCTTAGAAAGGTCTTTTGAGCAAGTTACATGTCAACATATTCCGATAGATTTGAATTCTATGGAAGATTCCCTGGCAAATTTTTCCCTAGATTGGTATATTGCTCATAGTTAAGTTCATTATAACATAAAAACATGCATCTGAATTCATAATTAGGCATTCATTCACACATCACATTTTGCAAACACATATGTAGATTAAATTTGTCATAGTATATATAAACAGTAGAGATGAGATACAAAATGTGTTGAAGCATCAACCTTTCAGGTCACCCAGAGTTTATAACTGACATAGTTTTAAAACACATATATATGGGTAAAAAATTGAAGCCTTGAAGCTTTCAATGTAAATACATATACTAAAATGAGAAGCCTCAGTGGAATAATCCATGTGGTGGTGCTCATTATAGCACATAACAAATTGACCACTCTAAGGAGTAGCCTAGCAAAAAGGCCTAAAACTCCCATGGTTTGATGGTGGTATTGTCTAGGCAAGTCATCAGTAGAGACATTGGGATCCCTACAATCAAGCATTGCAGGTTATCCTCAATATCTTGGGCTCCTCATATGCCTTAGAGAGGAAAACCACCATATATCTAACTGCTACTTGCCTCTCACTAGGTGATTCTCCTGCCAGATGAGAAGGTCCAATGTCTACACAAGTCATTTTCACATATCTCACTTTTACAAGATAAAAATCAAATAAAAACTTAAAACTTAAAAATATAATTGAAAGAATATTTCTTACCTCGATGGTCCCACTCCTCTCCCTCTGGTAATGGATTATCTGGTTCCTCGCCAAAGTGTGCTCCCTCATAAGCATAGTCGTATATCATTAGTAACTAGTTTCACAACAAAAAATAGAAGACTGATCCATAAATGACCTTCAAACCTCCACCACCATGGCAATCCATGATGTATACCCATTTGAGCATCCTAGGATATTCAACATCCAGCCTGCTCTCAGCTACTTGGGGCCTCATATACGGTACCCTCTCTAGGATGAAATATACTATCACTGGCCCATACCCAAATTTCTTGAGATGTTCCTATATGCACTTGTTCAACTGGTCATTTAGGCTAACAACCATACCTTCACATCAGTTGAATACTACAGGTTCCATACACTCTATGGTGTATATCATGTGTGCCATGGTGGTCAAATGGGTTGATCTCGTCCCAACAACCTTCCCAATGGTGTAAACCATTGTCGTCAAAGGTCAATCCATTATCCGTTTGAGAGGGAGTTTTCCTTCTTGGGAAAATGTCACTAATGAACAATACCTATCGATCAGATCATCTAAGGTAGAATCACCACCCTATGGGCCAAAAAAAACCACTTATCTCCCTCTGCAAGACAACCCGGTCATGAAGTATATGTCATCTATCTCAATACTCACTGTGTGGTCCCCAACAACGAAATGTTGTTGGTTAGGGTCCCACTTATCAATGATGTACTCTAGTGTCACATCCCCGGTTTTGACCCCGTATGCATGATGTATATATATTGTAATTAATCGTGGTGAGGAGCTCAAGGCAAAAGCCCCACCATCGATTTTGTTGTGTATGTTTCGGCAATGGGGATAATTGCCGGTGGCATCTCGTGCTATAAGGCACACTATAATTTGGCATCATGTAAACCCGCACATCAATTAAAATAAACCACAACCAGCTACGGCAGTGCAACGTTGAATGAAAAGGGCATGGTTCCAAAGGATAAGGGGTGGGGATGTCAAACCTTGGTTATGGGGAAAAACCCATGTTTTATTACCTTGTGGTTTTCTACCTTGTTATTTGTCACCTTTCTTGTCTTACCCAACCTCTTTCAACCTCTTTAATGTTCTGTTGGGTAGTTGGGCAGCTATGGCTGTTGGTGGATGGGCAGTTATTGCCTTTGGGAGTGGGGTGGCAGGACTGTCAGTCCTTTGCCCACATCCACACTCCACCCATGACTCCATGCTTGCCCTGCCTGTTCTGTTCTCCTCACGCGCCTGTTCATTGTGCCCATCGTGCATTCTCTCCACGGCCTATTCACCTCTACCCACAAATTTGTCTGTTGGCTCCTCACGCACAAGCTCTGGACGTTCTTGGGTCTCACACAGGTTTTCTTCCTCTTCCCCACGAGTTGCTGAGTACCCACGAACTGCAAAATCGTGTCCTTCCTGTTGTGTGTGCATCCACGGGCAAAAACGGAGCTGTTTTTCTTCACGCGGGGCCTCCATTGTCTGTTATTTTCCTTGCTGGGTCGGATTGTTTACCCACGCGTAGGTATTCTTCTGTTTGGGGTGCACATAGTGAGCTGAGAGCCGTGATTTTGCATCCACGACTGACTGTGAAGGGCCATTCATGGTTTTGGCTGTCTCACAGATTAGTTGGGTCGTTTTTCCCTGTTGTAGTTTGTTTGCTGTTGTGTTTTTGGGGCTGTGCAATTCGTTTTCCATGTTTTAAGCTGTGACAGCTGATTGGTTGCCTGAGTGCAATGGATAGTCTTTGGACTATGCTGGCTTGGCTTTCTTGTGGAAAGCCTGTGAAACCCAGCAGTGTTGGTTTGGCTATTATGTGTCCCCTTGGCTATGTATAAGCCTGCAATTGACCCTTATCCTGAAGGAATCATGCCCAGCTCGGGGGTGGCAGTGTTGCTGAGAGATAGATGAACAAGCTGGTCTATGGTTGGGTGGAACGTTGCAGCGACGTAGCTGGTTGCGGTTGGATTATTCACCAAAAGATAAGCCTGCTGTCTATATTTCATCTCTGCAATTATATATTGATTTCAATTGATGAATTGTAATGAACATGGAGATTGCTGGAATGTGTGTGTTTGCTTCCGCTGTATGATTGAATATAAATGCATCTGTGTATGCATAATTCCATCATTTGTTTTCTATTTATGTTCATTGGGCATATTGCCCGGCTCTGTTGTTGTGTTGGTCGCGTCCTCTTCGCTGGTTGAGGGACGGGGACGTGACATCTAGAAGATGTATATAGGCCTTCATCACAGGCACTCTGAAATACTTGAGCAAACCACAATCTTGGAGAGCTACCATAGATGGTGGGTCATTGATAGCTTGAAATTCCTCTGTTTCATGGTCGTGTTCCTTCCAAATCACCATGGTATGGATGATTTTTCCCTTGCAAAACATTGTAAGCATACATTAGACACATATCAAGGTTGAAGGAGGCATGAAAACTAAAAATTTCATGGTCGAGATGGTGTTTTTTTTTTAACGCTATCCATGATGCATTTTCCCCTTATAGATAGAGCACCCAGTGCACTTATTGGTTGTGACAGAGCGCCTTCGGTGCCTTTGTCCTAGCACAACAGAGCACTGGTACCAGGCACTTTTTTTGGCTATGGATAGATCCCCTTTGGCATTTATGTCCCATCATGACAAAGCACCAATGCTCATCCGGATAGGAGAAAATGGCGCCATCTCGAGCGCGCGATTCCATTAGAAAAACGCCCAAAAAACCCCAAAAGCCAGTCAAAAAAGAAAAAAATCCATGGTGAATGCGAAGGGAAAAGTTTCATCTCTTACCTACTCCAAACGGCTTGAGAAATGGTATATGTCACTCTTGGAATCAATGGATGAATATTTTCTCCTTTTGTGCCAACTTCACCTTCTCCAAATGGTAAACAATTTTCCATTTTGTTCCTATTTATAGTAATTTTGACTATTTTACTTTTATTATTAAATCAAAATTACTTTAATATTATAGGTTTTATCATTGGTTTCCTATAGTTTTATAATGAAATTGATTCCAATATGGTTTTCAATATTTCCAGGTCAAATTTGTAAGGCTCATGCCTATGTTGTAAGTTCTTTTTGTCTTTTTCATGCTTAGGGTAAAAATGAAAAAGTACCGAGTTTTTTTTACACTTTTCACATGCTCATTAAAAACCTTGTAAAAGAGTGTCGAGTCCACTTTTTCTACTTTTTTAGACTCATAAAAACTAGCTTATGAAAAGGAGAACCCATTATGGAGCTATATTTAAGCTCTTTTCAGTCTCCTTGAAAACACTAAAAGATTGCCAAGCGAACTTGTTACGTTCACGCTTGTAAAAGTATTAGAACGATTGACTAGTCGGTGGTAGGTTGTTTATTTTTTGAACTAATTAGGTCTGTTTACAAAAAAGGAACACTTTGGTTGATACCAGCCAGAAGATTTCTTTGAGACATTATTTTATACTTTTTCGGGCCTTAGGGACTAAATTGACGAAAAATGATTTTTTGGAGTCTCCTTGTGTCCTCATTTAGACTCTGTAAATATGAATGATACTGAGTTCACTTTCATCTGACTCATAAAATCAAATGATGAAGGACCCTTTCTGGGAACGAAACCCTCCTTTCTCAGGTTCATAAAACATGCGAGAATGGATTCATCGCTTAATGAGATACAACAAGTGTTTGTTATCCTCTTTGAACTCATTAAATCGAAAAGAGGCACTCATCTTTCATGATGGGGAAATTAAGGGAAAGGGGAGTATTTTTTCATTTTGTTCTATGGAATCTCACAATCCACCTTTAAACAAGGCACCTATCTACATTAGCATATCTGAACAATTGGGTATTCATATTGTCTCCTAGTTGATCCAATTTCGTGAGTAACCTGACTCCTTTGAGTCAATTCAAAGAATGCATTGTCATATTCCTCTCATTACACCTGGATTTTGTCTCATCAAGTCAATGTTTCCAAGTCATTTTTCATGCTGCAAATTGTTCAAAGGGAATCTCTTACAAAATTCAACTCATCAGTAACTGTACCTTCTTATAAATTCAGTCATGTATGAGTCAGTTTCATGGTTGTCTCATCACTTCAAAATAAAATTTTGTTCCATGTTTCGTATCGTTGATGGGGGAAACATTATGGCCCTACTTCAAGGAGTCTATTCCTATCGACGAGTCTATTCCTATCGACTTCAGCACATCATCCAGGAACTAGATTCAGAAACCTAGTCAAGTACCTTGAATCCTGCATACCTCAATGGTAGGCTTTCTTTCTTTCAATAGCAGGTTTTCATCAATGACCTCTGATTGAAAGATTCTATCAAGTGTTCAAATTCAAAAAATCTATTCACACTTGGAAGAATGTACTTAGATACCTTGGGGATCATTGATATTAATGGTGATTTCGCTCGCACTTGTTAATAGTATACATCAATGACTAGTAATCAAGTGGTTTCTACCATGTTTGACATCAAGACATCTATTCAGATGGTTAGAATCATATCAGTTTGGGATTGGAATGAAGACCCTAAGTGGTTAGGATTCATCAACATAATTTCCTATCCTTAGGTTGTGATGTAAGATTATTTGGAGTCATGACATGGATCAACATTGTATGTTTGGTGGCTATGTCCAGTATTGGGTTTGGATAACATGGATCTATTTTGTATGTTCTGTATCCATGTTCCTCTCTCTACATCATTGATCATGGACCTACAATGTATTGTTCGTAACCATGACATGGTCATCATCATGGATCTGTAGTGTATTGGTCCGTAGCCATGATTGAGTTAGAAAATTCAGTTACTGGTCTTATGCCAGTTGTGAGCTCATCTCTTACTGCCTCTAATACCAGATTGATGTCTAGCAAATTATTTTACCTATCACATATTTCTAGCTTCATACTATGGGGGGCATTCAGTTGCACCTAAAAAATAATGTTTCCTTATTACCCTTTAGAGAGTTTGGTTAGAGATTCCTATCGTGACTTTTTTCCATTCTTAGGGAGACCGGTGCCTTTACTCAGTTATGATAGAGCGTCATCAGTACACTATCCTATGGAGCCAAGAGAGCCAATGCCTTTTTATCTCTTGACAATAGGCATTGTATATGCTCTTTCCCTATGAACAAGAAGTGCAACACCTTTTCACCTTAATCCACCTTTTCACCTTAATCCAAACATGTCAGTGGAATTAAAACATGAAAAAATAAGATTCTAGAAGCTTCCTTATGAAAATCCTCCATGGAGTTGGTTCCTACTAGCTAGGGAGAGGTGGAATTAGCCTTCCTCGCCTATTGGGATCACCTCCTATCCATTTCCCAAGTGAATATCATATCATTTTTCCTATAAATGAAGCCTTCATGGAGTGAGTGAGAGGAGGCCAAAGAAAGCACCCTTATGCTAGTTGACTGAGATTTGGTTTAGACGAAATTTTGAGTGAGTCTATGTGTGGAGAGCTTGCTGTGAGTGAGGAGTGTTGTAAGTCCATTTTGGAATACAAAGTTGGAAACATCAAGGCTTTGGTTGTAGCTTTACCTTCTTTATTCATTAATACAAAAGTGTTCCCCTTTGCCATACTTAATTTGTGTCAATATCAATTAAATATTGTTAGATTCCTTTATCACTAGCATAGATTGTTAATTTATCATGTTTCTCTCATCTTGTTGTGTTGTCTTTTGATCTTTCATTGTAGGTAGTAAAGATTGCTTGTAGAACATTGGAATAAGAAAAAAAGCATTGAGATCTGAGGTATGAGAGTGGTTTTATGTTGAGTAAATTAACTATATAGGGAAAGGATATGGTGTTGCAATTTTTTGTTCTATGCTTCTATCATACAGGGTAGAGGAACAACTGGTGTTCGCACCAGTTGCAAAATTCATTGAAACATGGTTCCCTCTCTTTCTACACCCAAACCACTGCGATCTCCCTGAGCACTGGCCCCGACAGGTCTTACCACGTCTGACAACACCCACAGAGAGGATGAAGTCTCACCTAATATGTTCAAGGGAGAGCTGAGGAAACCAATTTTCCTTAGAATGAAGGAGGACCATGTGCATATACTTATAAAATAGTGCCACATTATTCAATAGATATTATCATTCAACTTATGTGTTAAAATAACCACCTCATCATTCAACAGATCGCATTATCATACTAGAACTGCAATAATACAAATTGATGTGTAAACAAATCTAACTGAATAATATCATTTAAAGCAAGGAAACATCACATGATTTCCATATCCATGTCGTAGATACCCATTGCATTCATAATTGAGTCGAAGAATATAGTAAAAAAGGGAAACAGAAAAGGACACAATGATTCTGCTCAACTTCATGTCATACTGGCCTTTGCATCAAAATATAGATTCTCCGAAATAGTTCTTCATTACACAGATAGATCTTTATTCATATGCATATCTGATCAATTCACCAAAAATTAGACTCAGACCCATACCAAGAATCTTTACACTTGCAACTCTACATATATTTATAGGTTTGCGCCTTTACATTCATGGTCCACTTAACCAACTTCCTAACTAACTCTTAATAGATTCTACAAAATAGTGACCATTATCCACAAAATGCAGTCAAAAACTACAAAAGATGACCAAAAATACATAAAATATTCTATTTCTACCTCGCACACCATTTTTCATCTTGCACGATATATTTTACCTTTCATAGCATCGGTGATGTTGTGCAACTACCTTATCCCAAAACCTCCTGCCAAAAACTGGAAAATGACATGTTGAAGGGGAAAGGGTTCCTTCTTAAACTTACTAGTGCATATTTGGAAAGGCTCACATTTTTTGATGAAGTTATGTGCATATTTGAATAATGTGGGCCAATAGTATCCTTCTCTTAACACTTTATGAGTTGTAGTTTCTCCTGAGAAGTGTCCACCCACAGGTCCTGTATGCATGTTAATCAAAATCTTGTCAGCTTCTGGTTTTTCAAGGCATCTGAGAAAGACACCATCATAACTTCTTTAGAATAACACATTATCAATGAATTGATAAGGTGTTTATTTCAATCTCAATTTCCTATGCTTCTTGAAGTCGAGAGTTGGAGGGGAATACCCATGAGTAAGATAAACTTTAATATCCTCATACAATTATGATGATGGAGAAAAAATAACGTCAATAGTGGTAACATACATTTCTTCCTCTTGAATCCAGTGTTTTTCAGGCTCTAGCTTATTTGATTGGGATGCAAGTAAACATAATCCTTTCCCTTTGACCATCTTGGTAGGCTTGATCTCCAAATCATAATCCTAGAGGGCAGTCATCCAATGAGCTCTTTTTTCTCCTAACTCCTTTTGGTCCAACACATTTCTTATGGCTATGTATGGGATGATCACATTTGTCTTTGAATTCAACAAATAAGGCCTGAAATGCTTCACATATTTATAAACAATGTAATATTGCTTTTCAACCTGTGTATAATTTAACTTGACCCATTTGAATGTAGAAATCATGAATGAATAGGGATCTCTATGTCCTCTTCATTTTTGTGAGTGAGCATAGTAGCATAAGAAACATCAGTAGCGAAAGTATATAAAATAAAATATTTTGAAAAATCAGAAGGCATCAAGGTATGAGAATCCATTATAGCCTTCTTAATGTTAGCAAATGCATCCTTTTGGATGTGATACCATTTAAACACAACTTTCTTAATCATGTCCTGAAGTGGTCTAACAATTTGTGCAAAATTGGGAACATACCTCCTAACAAAATTAATCTTCCCAAGGAAGGATTGCATGGCTTTCTTTGAGCTTGGGAGCCCAATTTTTGCAATTTCTTAAGATCTCTCTGGTTTAATTATTATTCCATTCCTTTGAAACAATAAATCCCATAATTTTTCCATCTTTGACTACAAAAGAGGATTTATTAGGGCTCAAATAAATGCCATACTTCCTACATCTTTAAAAAACTTGCCTTAATGCAAACAAATGATCGTGTCATTTTTTAGAAAAAATAGTTATACAATGACAGAGTTCTGAATCAAACCTATGAAATCTATATCCATAGCTCGCTGGAAGGTTTCACCAGCATTGATTATCCCAAAAGGAATTCTCCTGTAGGAAAAAGCTCCCTGGGGTGTTCTGAAGGAAGTTTTAAGTTGGTCGAAGATCATGACCAAACACTGATTGTAACTTGAAAATCCATCAAGCAAAGAAAACATTTCTTCACTTGAAACTCTTTGAAAAATCTGTTCCATTGATGGAACAGGGTAATTGTCCTTTTCAGATGCTCTATTAAAATTTTGAAAGTCTACACAGTCTAATCTCTCCACTCTTTTTGCAGACAAGGACCAAGTTGGAAATACACTGCGTGTGTCTGATAGGGAATATGATTTTGGATTTCAAGAGTTTCTCAAGATCTTTCTTGATGGATGGCTCAAGAATCAGATGCATCTTCCTCAGCTTTTGTTGGTAGGGTCTTGCATCGGGATTTAGGGGTATGTCATGTTGCATAATAGAATAATCGAAGGTTTTTGGATAATCATATGTCCATGCAAAAACATCCTTGTATTCTTCGCACAATTTCACTAAATCTCTCTCATATTCAGGAGAACAAGTAAGCCCTATATTAATGATCTGAGGGTTTTTCTTATTACCAAGATTAAGAGAATTATAATTGAGAGTAGAACTATGAGTTGTGCAGTTTGGTTTTCCTTTGAACTTATCTTGCACATCATAGTATTTCTCTAAATTAATGAATGATTTAGGGATCAAGTTGGAAGGAAAACTATAATCAGATGAATACTTTTCATGTTTAAATTCATTTATAGAAAATTCTTTAAAAGTGTCCTAGGCTTCCAGGAATTCTAATGTATTAACATCATCATCAAATATTTTCCAACTAGTTACATTTTCGAGTATGGAAGGTCTATACATGAGTTCAATAAAAAAGGCATCAGGAGACAAGCCTTCTGATCGAATGAGCCTAGACACGGTGTTTTCTAAAAGGTCTGCATTGAAATTTTGTTACCTGGGGACATATTTGATATTAAAGGCTTTAAATGAACCTGTCATTTATGTAACTAAATTATGATACTTCAAAATATGTGGAGGTAAAAAATGGATCTTGGTTCTCCATTGTTTGACTATAATTTTAGAGTCTCCATAACATTCAATGATTTGTGATCCAAATTCTATTTCTTTCTTGATCCCCTGTACCAGAGCATCGTATTCAACAATTTTGTTGGTACACTCAAATTCTAGTTTGGAAGTGATCATCCATTTGGCGCGCTTAGGATCCATGAGTACACAATGTGCAGTGAAACCATATTTAGGTTTAGATCCATCAAAGAAAAGTGTCCAAGAAGACAAATATAATCTAAAATTCATACTGACATTATAGACATTATGCACAGTTTCTTCAGAAAATGGGATAACCTTGCAATTTTCCATTTCTGACAATCTATCGAAATTTTGATTAGGGGAAGAATTAGCAAGAAAATCACCAAAGTAAGAGTCAAAGGTGTAGTGTTCAATAGTTGTATTCACAAATAATACGGGTTCACTTGGATCATTTAGATCTGTGAATGTTTGTTTCATGAAAGGATCCCTTTTAATCTTAATCTGATTAGGCATTCCATTATATGGTAGCCACAAATGGGACCAGTCAGTAGAAAAATATCTTTTTATATTCTCAGACCAGTCTCTTCTCATCCATATACCATATGTCTCGGGAACATGAAATACTACAATATCCACTATCTGATGTATTCTAGGGTCTACAGACAATGTTAAAAGGACGTTCTTGAGCTCCCTTGGGACCTTTACTATTTGAGTAGGACAAGAATCCCAAGTTGCATTCAACTTTATACAAACAAAAAAAGGCATAACATTTGATTATGCCCCTAAATCGACCATACAATTGTGGGTGTTTCTATTAAAAATATCAAAAGTTAGTAGAAAAGGTGGGACCCCTTTTGTACCAGACTTTTGAGTACTCTGCTTTGTGCAAACTTCCAAATTATTATTCTGAGATTGTCTAGGTTCATTTATGATCTGGATTTATGCAAGAATGCAAAAAATACACAAATAACCATAGAAACAAATATGCAACGAAAACAACACTTCATTTCATTAATCAATAACTGAAACTTGTTTACATATAGAATGGAAATAAAGTAGCTAAAGTGCTAGTAGCTTACCTATGAGAAGAGATGTGGTGGCTACATGCCTCTGAAATCTATGTTACAATGACGCTCGAAGGCCTATATATTATTGAGAAATAATGTAAACCCTACACATCCAAAAACCTAACCCTAGGAGGTGAAACGCCTTAATGTTGGCCTTGTTGGGTAACTTGGTACATTAATTTCCTGGGGTCGTAACTTTAGCATACTGCCTCCATTTGATGCACATGATACATCGTTAGAAAGATCTGTTTAAGGAATACATCCATAAATGGAAAATATTCAATCCAAAACAAACGTAATTTTTCTCGACCATTCGATGCCAAAAAAATGTCATTTAGGGCCTCAAAGCGGCTCTAGAAGTTTAGGACCCAAAAACTACCAAAAATAGTAAATTGTGCTACAATTAAGGAAACTAGAAAACTGAAAGAAAAAATGGTGGGGGTCCAAGAGGGATAGGTGGGTGGCCACCAATATCCTCCTAGATCATTCCTCCCCCCTTAGGAAGCAATGGTCCCCATTGCGTTGAGTTCCTCCATGAGATGAGGAAACTTCTATTGAACTTGGTCCCTGGTGAGCCACTTTCCCTGGTGAAGGAGTTGGATTGCTTTGACAAATTGATATAGCTAGATATTTTTCCGGTGGGTTTTCTTGATCTGTGTGTACATAATCTGATTAGTTGTGCCTTGTTCCATGCAGTCAGGTTTTAACTCTGTTGGTGTGAGTTGTTCGACCATGTCTGATGTGTCCAATAGAGGTGGAAAGTAGGGCCGAAGGCGATCCACATTGAACATTGGGTGCATACCAAGGAATGGTGAAATACTAAGCTCAAAGGAATTGTCCCCAATAGCCTTAGTGATGGATGGCCCATATCAGAGAGGGAAAATCTTGCGGTGGGGTCCAGCGTGGCACTCCTTATGCAAATGTAGCCACACTTTGTCGTCGACCTGGAAGTTGTGTTGCACCCGATGCTGATCATGTTGCTTCTTGTACTTAGCATTGGATCTGTCCAAGATTTCATGAACCTATTGGAGAATGTGCTGAATTCACTTAATGAATTTGTTTTCCTTGGAAACTTCATACTAGATATGAGCTGAATCAGCTTGAGTAGCTGCAAATGGCATGGCTATATCAATGGGACATAGTGGCTGGAATCCCAAGCCCACCTGAAAAGGGTTGTCGTTGGTTGAGCTGTGGAAGGCCTGGTTATAGTTGTATTGTACATTGGGGAGGCTCTCATCCCATGTGCATCGATGTTTTTAGTTGTAAATGCACAAAATGTATATGATCATCTTGTTGACGACCTCTGTCTGGCCATTAGTTTGGGGATGGAAAGCTATGGACTTTGTGAGCTTGGTGTCTAGCATTGACCATAGGATAGACCAAAATGTACTAAGGAACCTGCTGTCCTAGTCTGATATTATAAACTATGGAATCCCAAAGTGTACCCACACTCGTTCAAAGAAGAGTTTAGCAGTGGCTTTTGCTGTGATATTCTTCTTGCAGGCTGCCATTATGGCCATCTTTGAGAATCTGTCAATGACCACAAACACACAGTCATTTCTGTGCTTAGTAGAAGGAAGGCCTGACATGTAATCCATGGAGATGGATTCCCAAGGTCGACTAGGGTAGGAAACATAGTATAGAGGCCTTGATTCTTGATGGATGGTTTGGTAATGGCACAGGAAGTGCAGGATCGAATGTACTTCCCGACGTCCTGTCGAAGGTTCAGCTAATAGAAATACTTCTGCAGTACTACCACTATTTTCTTGACCCTGAAATTCCCAGTGACCCAACTGTAGTGCGATTCCCAAACCATATTGGTACGCTCATTTGAGAGAACACAAAGGTGTCCCATGTGACATAGTAGTACATCTTGGAGGTGAAATTTTAGAACTTGGTTTTCCTCCAAGAGTTTCTGGTATGTGTGGCTAAATTCTGGATCGCTATTGTAGAGAAGTGGCCAATCAGAAGTATCTTTCCCACAAGAGTTGAGCACGGTCATTATCGCCATGATTAGTGGTCGATTGAGGTAGTATGCAACATTATTGGTGCTTCCCTTCTTATACTTGATGTTCAAATGAAACTGTTGTAGATATGTGGATTACTTCTGATGGCGATCGTTCTGTAACTTCCCTTGTGTCTGAATGAACTGCAGGGGTTGGTGGTCTATGTGGATGATCATTTCCTTCCCCAAAATGTAATGCTTCCATTGTCGACAAGCATGTATAATGGAATGCATCTCTTTTCCATAAGTGGGATATTTATGGACTGTGTTGGATAGTGTGTCACTGTGATATGCCACTGGATGCCCTTGTTGAGTAAGGACTACCCAATAGCATAGTTAGAGGCATCTATCTTGATATCAAATGGTTGTTGTAAGTCTGGTAATGTGAGCACTAGGGCATAGCAGAGGCGATGTTTCAATTCTGCAAACACCTTATGTTGAGTTTACAACCAAAAGAATTTTTCTTTCGCTCCTCCCTTGGTGACTTGACTCAAGGGCCAAGTGATATGAGAGAATCCCAACATGAACCTATAGTAGAAATTAGAAAGGCCCATAAAGTTGCAAAGCTCTATTAGAGTAGTTGGTATTGGCCAATCCTGAATGACTAGGATCTCAGTTGGATCCACATGTACCCCACACTCATCAATAATGTATCCTAGATATTGAACTTGGGTCATGCCAAAAGTGCACTTGTCCAAATTGGTACACAACTTGTGTTGCCACAATGTTTGGAGGACCTATCGGATGTGGTGGAGGTGCTCTTCCCAAGTCTGGCTAAAGATTAGGATTCCATCCAAGTACACTACTGCAAATGAGTTGGTGAATGGTCTCAAGATGTCATCCCTTAGTCTCATGAAGTTTACAGGAGCATTCATCATCTCGAAAGGCATGACCAACCATTCGAAAAGGCCCTCCTTGGCTTTGAAGGCAGTCTTCCACACATCGGTCAATTCGATTAGTACTTGGTGATACTCAGACTTTAAGTTGATCTTGCTAAAATATTTTTCCCCTTTAAGCTGGTCTAGGAGGTCATTAATCCATGGGATTGGGTACCTATTATGGACAATTATCTTGTTCAATGCTCGATAGTCAATATAGAGTCTCCAAATCCCATCCTTCCTCTGTACCAACATGATTAGGCTCCCACAGGGCGATGAACTTGGCCGGATTTGACCCTTCTGCAGTAGCTCCTGAATTTGCCTCTTGATTTCATCATTCTTTAGAACAGAGCATCGATAGATTGGTCCATTGGGTAGCGGTGCACCTGGGTTTAGATCAATGGGGTGCTTGACTTGACAATGGAGAGGCACCTCGGTGGGTGAGGTGAAAATGTCCCGATACTCCTCCATGACCTTGTCCATTTTTTGTTGTCATGCAGAGGGGCCCTGTCTAAAGGTTGTGGCCATGATATTATTCTTTCCCTAAGTGTTATACACCAGAATGGCACCTCTCCATCCGAGTGCCGACTTTCCTTATGTCGGCATGCAAAAGGACACTTATGGATTGAGGTTTTCCTAGAATACTATATCTTGGCTTATTATGGAATACATTTCTGCCTTCATCTCTGCATGTGACCACTTTCCCATTGTTTCATGAAAGTCACTGAAAGTCACTGAAAAGACACCTATATTGGAGGACCCATATATTGAGTTTTGTAACTCTGTTTGACCTCATTTCTATTCCGTTGGAAAGGTATTTCAGTTAGCTAAAACTTTATAGAAGATACCAAAGTCTGAAAATGCCCAGAAATACCCTAAAAATGCGTTTTTTGTCCATTCGCGATTTTCCTTAAGGAAAACCCACGAATGTGCCTCTTAGCATTTAAACATTAAAACACGCGTTATAGAGATTAGTTATGTCATATAACTGGATTTACTTAACTAATCTAACTTCTCTAACCTTCGAACTACCTTATTTCACCCATATAAATAGAGGTAGGGAAGGCCATGAGAGGGGACTTGGAATTTCTGCTTTGTTATGCTGGAGGAATCGGGACTCTCTTTGCCTACACCTTTGCCCTCGAGGTCTTCCCTTAGTGTTGCAGAGCTTGGAGGCTGAGTTCTTTGGAGAAGAGAAGTAGCAGATCTAGATCAAGGTTTCGTGAGGTGCCAACTTGAAGAGAAGGTATACTTGTACTTGTTTTCAAGATTAATAAAGATGTGATGTCCTTCTTCTTCCCAAATCATTGTTCAATGTGTGATTGAATCTCTGTTTCTGATCATATGATGATGCTATTCAGATCATTTTTTTATGCTTATTTGATTATCATTGTCTTATATGTGGTCATAATGGTTTGAGGAAGGTATAACTTGTTTTGCAGGTCTCTTGGAGCGAGAGGAGCAAGAAGAGGATTGAAGAGAAAGCTTGGACCAGCCTTCAATTAATCAGGTGTGGATCTTTCTCATCTCTGAAACTTGCTGTTATATACTTGCTGAACATTGTGCATCTCTCTTTCAACCCCAGTACGTTGATGGCCTCTTAAAACCTAGCCATAGGACACTTTCCTTTACAACAGAACTGGCGACTCCACTGGGGATTAGCCTTGTCTGTTTGGGGTTTTTCTCTTGATTTCTTTCAGCTTTTGCATTGTTTTAGGTCCTTCTTGCCACTTAGGAACTTTTTTAAGTCTGATTGCACCCTCTCCCCTGCCTTCCTAAGGCAGTTTTATACCCTTGATTGTGATTTTTACACCTATTCGCGGGTTGTTCTTTTGAACAGTCGCGAATACAAGTTTGCATGCGCGGGTTGTTCTACTGAACAGTCATGTATCATTCGCGACCTGCCCTTATAGACAGTCGCGTATATACCTGGAAGTTAGGATTTTTTAAGTCAAGTTTTTGCTTGTTCCCTTCTTCAGGTAATCCCTGTTTGTGAGTGGTGTCTCTTTATGAATGCTGTGTAGCTTGTCTGAATACTTTTGGTGATCACCCTACCTGATTTTTCAAAAGCCTTTGAGTCTTTTTGCTTGGAGTAATTCTTGCTTGTTTTCTTTATTAGATCCAAGTTTACTCAAAGCACAGTGCATTTCAGGTGCATGGTGGGTCTATTAAGGTCTTCTGTGGGTGCATGAATCCAGGGAGTTTGTGTCATTCTTTTTGTTGTTCTTTATCTATGTGGTAAGCCCCTTTATAGCATTAGGATTTACTCTTTGCTCTTTCACCTGTCTCCTTTGCTTGGTTTACTTTTTGGCCTTTTGTTTCTGATCAGCCTCTGTTAGTGGCCTTTGTTTGATTTCAGAAGCTTGTGGATGTTGTTTTCCTCCTTCTTTGGTTGGTCTTCTTCACCTAGCCAAAATAGTTGTCTTGTCTCTTATACAAGCCTTTCTTCCAAGTAGGGTTTATGCTGACTTTAGTTGGTTCTAGAGTTTGTTGGGTGGTTGCATAGCAAAGTTCCTTTTGCTTTGTTCTTTTTATCTCCATGCTTTGCTTTGTAGGTAGTTTTTCTTTTGCATTTTATAAAATAAAATTTAAAAAGAACTTTTATTTCTTTCTTTTCCCCCTACTTCTTTCTTTGGTTTGACCTTGTTGGACAAGGTACTGAGCAGCCTTTGTTTGTAGGTTAGATTGATGCTTGGGACTTCTTGACCTTTGTTTATGTCAGTCTTTATGCTCAGTCTTTTCATTCCAAAGTTGTTGGCTTATTTACTTTTATAAGCCTTCTTTTCAAAAGAGGTTTATATTCAACTTTAAGGAAACCTAGGGTTTGTTTTTGGGGTATAAAGTAGTTGTCTATTTGCTTTGCTTTCAGTACTTGTTTGCATTAGTTTATAGGCTGATTTTTCTTTTGCATTTTATAAAAGAAAAATACAAAAACATATGTTTGCTTTATGTGCATGTAGATTAGGTTTTTAGTCTAGATTGCATAGCATATCGTTGTTTTTGGAAAAATATAAAAAGATTTGATCTTTTTTGGCTTTGAAGTTATTTGAAAATATAAAGAGAATAGCTATTTGCTTCTTTGCATCTCATTTCTCTTTGCTTAGTAATTTTGTTTTCATTTCTTGAGTCAAAACACCGCATCAGTTTCATGCCATTTACCCTCTGAGTAAGAAACAGCCCTTAAAATAAACGATATAATCTTAAAATTTACTAGTAAGTTTTATTTTATAGGGTCATACACCTACTAGCTTAGGCTAGACTTGTGGGCTAGGAAGTGTAAACTCCCCACAAGTGTTAAATTTCAGACTTAGTTGGCCTATCTCTAGGTAAATCCTTGATTCTATCACTGTATCTAGGAAGCTCCTCTCAAACAGGAGTTAAGCACGAGGCCGCGTGGAGGCTTGCACAGAGGGGATAACCCCCCGAATCCTTGTCAAAACGTAACCCAGGACTTTTGCACATCTGGGGATTCTGTCTAGGTAGAATTTTGGGCTCAGCTACCCTGCCCATGCATATGAGTTCGGCTTGCGATTGTCCCCCCAGACAGTAGGTATTATCAAGGTAGCCTTTAGTCTCTTGTCTTTTAGGGCTAATACACAGGTAAACCGGAAGGTTATTTCTGGTTCACCTCGGACAGACTTGGAAGGTAACCCTTATGGAAAGTGCAGGAGGGTGGTGGGTGATTCCTCCTCTTGTGCCTGAGAACCCCTCAAGGATGCCAAGTAACTGTTCATCAGCCTTCTTCTGGAAGGTATATCTTTATAGCCTGTTTAGATTGCTTGAGACTCTAGGATATTTTTAGTGAGTGTTGTGTGGTTTGTCTGTACTTAGTGGGACTTTAGGTGTCTGCTTTGTAATTTTGGTTGATCATCAACCTCAGACTTTGTCTCTTGTTTTGAAACTATGGCTAGCACCCCTTTGAACACCAACCAAGAGATCCCCTCGATGGGAAATCCTTGCTCTATTCCTCTCACAGGGAATGTTGGTGTTCCCTTGATGGCCACCTTGAATCTTCCAGGATTCACCCTAGGACTACCGGTGTGGTTGTTTTCCACTCCAACTGTCTTGAATGCTCCTGATGCTTCCCAAGTAAGCTCCTTATATCAAGGGCATCAAAATATTGTCTCCCCTTCACTTGTAGTTAGTTCTCCTCCTCCTACCTCATGCGGCGAAAGTACTAATACTAGTAACCGGCAGTCTAAAAGGAGTAAAAGAAGGAGGAATAGGAAGAAAGCACATAAGCAAGGGGGCACTCATTCAACCTCTTCAAGTAAATTTGAACCTCACCACCCAGCCTCATTTTTTCAGGCTGGGGGCACCCATCCAACCTCTGCAGGTCATGTTGGATCTAGTCACTCAACCTCTGGTGTTCACATTGAGTGCATCCGTTCAACCTCTGGTTTTCAAGTTGAACCCTCCCATCCAACCTATGTTGTTCAAGTTGGATCTAGTCACTCAACCTCTGGTGTTCACGTTGAGTGCACCCATTCAACCTCTGGTTCTCAAGTTGAACCCTCCCATCCAACCTCTGTTGTTCAAGTTGGACCTAGTCACTCAACCTATGGTGTTCACATTGAGTGCATCCGTTCAACCTCTGGTTTTCAAGTTGAACCCTCCCATCCAACCTCTGTTGTTCAAGTTGGATCTAGTCACTCAACCTCTGGTGTTCACATTGAGTGCACCCGTTCAACCTTTGGTTTTCAAGTTGAACCCTCCCGTCCAACCTCTATTGTTCAAGTTGGACCTAGTCACTCAACCTCTGGTGTTCACGTTGAGTGCATCCGTTCAACCTCTGGTTTTCAAGTTGAACCCTCCCATCCAACCGCTGGTGTTCAAGTTGGATCTAGTCACTTAGCCTCTGGTGTTCAAGCTGAGTGCAGTCATTCAACCTCTGGTGTTCAAGTTGAACCTCCCCATCAAACCTCTGTTGTTCAAGTTGGATCTAGTCACTTAGCCTCTGGTGTTCAAGCTGAGTGCATTCGTTCAACCTCTGGTTTTCAAGTTGAACCCTCCCATCCAACTGCTGGTGTTCAAGTTGGATCTAGTCACTTAGCCTCTGGTGTTCAAGCTGAGTGCAGTCGTTCAACCTTTGGTGTTCAAGTTGAACCTCCCCATCCAACCTCTGTTGTTTAAGTTGGATCCGTTCACCCAGCCTCTGGTGTTCACGCTAGGGGCACACACTCAACTGCTGCAAAGCATGTTGATCCTCACCATTCAACCTTTGTTGTTCATGTTGATGGTGCCCATCCTACCTCTACTAGTCATGTCGGACCTAGTCTCTTGGCCTCTGCAAGTCATGCTGGGGGCATTCTTTCAGCCTCTGTAGTTCAAGCTAAAGACAACCCATCAACCACTGTGAGTCATGTTGACACTGTTGACAAGTCTACCCGTTCAAAACACAAGCTCAGGTTTCCTTGTAAGCTTTGTGAGGGAGACCACCTTACTTACAAATGCCCTTCTATTGAGGAGGTGCGAAGAGTTTGGATTCATGGTCATCCCGTTTTTGAACATTCTGGAGTCTCTCAACAACCAGCCTCTCTTAGTGAGGTTGGACCCAGTCACCCAGCCTCTGTTGTTCATGCTGGGGGCAAACTCTTAGCCTCTGCAGGCCATGCTAAGAGCAAACCATCAGCCACTGCTAGTCATGCTGATTCCGTTGAGAAAAATGGTCGTTTGAAGCATCATCTTAAGTTCCCTTGTGTGCTATGCAAGGGAGATCATCTTACTCATCTGTGCCCTGCTATCCCAGAGGTGCGAAGAGTGTGGTCCAAGACTCATGGATTTTCTTCTGAACACCCTATAGTTTCTCAACAGCCTATTCAACCTTCGGTTGATCAAGTGGTCAAACAAATCTCAGATTTGGTCGATCCCACTCTTCTTTCGGAGAGTGTTCCTCATGTGATTGAACCAATGTCATCTTTGGTCAATCCCACTCTCCCTTCGGAGAGTGACTTTCACCAAGCGGTTGAATCGATTCTAGTATCGATCAATCCCACTCTTCCTTTGGAGAGTGATGTGCCTACTAGTCACATTTTCTTTACTACCAGTTCAGATCTTATTGAACAAGGGGGCACTGAACTTGTTTTGGATCAACCCCCACCAAGCCCTCGGACTGCTTCCTTTGATTGGGATAGCCTAGTTGAGCCGCGCCTTCCTTCCCATGCACCTTTCCAGATAAAGGTCAAAGTTGAACCTTATACAATTGCTCGTTGCATTGTTGATGAAGGAGCCTCAGTTAGTATTTTGTCTGCTCGTGCTTGGCGAGGTATGGGATCTCCCAGCCTTGTGTCGACTGCTAGTCAGTTACTGGCTTTTGATAGAAGAACTTGTGTAGCCTTGGGAATTCTCGCTCAAACTCCTGTTACTTTGGGTGGGAAGACGGTCTTAGTTGACTTCATGGTAATAGAAGATCCTTTGGAATTTAATATGCTCCTTGGACGTGATTATGTCTATGCCATGCAAGCTGTAGTGTCAAATTTCTTTCGTGTGATGTACTTTAATCATGGTGAAGAAATTGTCACTATCGATCAGTTGGATTTTCTTGATCCTTCTCCTGACCTGACTAGAGACCAAGTCTTTCCTTTGTCGATTCCCAGTGTTTCTGTAGACACCACCCCACCACAGGTGAACTATGTGGCTTCTTGTCATTTATGTTCAATTGCTACTGAGAGGCAGCCTCTACTTTCATGCTTACCTTCTCGGGACTTGGTCCCAGCAGTTGAACTGGTGAGTCATCCTATACAAACTATAGAGTCTTCTCTCTACTCTGTTGACCCTTTTGAAAGTCCAGATATGTATCCTATCTCGGATGATTTCCTCTCTTTGGATGAAGTCTTCCTGGAGTCTTTGATACATTCTGACCTTCTTTTTCAGTTATGACTCTCCCCTTTTAGAGCATTCTTTCTGCTCTCCTTCGAGCTCATTAAAAACAGTAAGGAGGCCGTGAGTTGACTTTTCTGGACTCGTTAAAACTTCACGGGAAAGATTATGAGTTTCTTTAGGCCCAATTCTGACTCCTTAAAATAGACTTGACTGCCGAGTAAACTTGTCCATTCAGGCTCGTTAAGAATATGTGAATGGGCATCCACATTGGAGGTAGGTTATCTCTTTCTTGGACCATGTGGAATAATACGAGAAAGGATCCCTCTCTTTTCTATTGAATTGAGAAGAGTATTCTCAGGCATAGGTTTATCTCTTTTCCGGACCTGAGGGACTAAAATTACGGAAAAGGAACCCCCGGTATGAGCTTAGTTTTCTCTTTTTCGTGCTCTGGACCAAAACATGAAAAAGATTCTGAGTGTACTTTATGTCTTTGTCATGCTCGTTAAACCCTAAAGAACAAAGCATCGAGTTTATTGTTGTAAGCTCCATTTCTCATAATCAAATGGATCTTTCTGAGTGATCTTGCCTTCCTTCACACTCGTAAAACTCAAGCTGTATATGCTGCTTTTGAAGGAGCGTTGGGTAGGTGGTAATTTAACCTTTTTCGGACCTTCCCGACTAATTACGAAAAAGGTGCGCCTTTTCTTCTTCGGAAGTTAAGAGAGTTCTTCTCTGGTTTGTTTTATACTTTTTTGGCCTTAGGAGACTAAATTGTACGAAAAAGGACCCCCCTGGAGTTTTCTTTGTATTTTTCAGACTCTCTAAACTATGAAAACACCATCGAGCATGAACTAGTTCGGGCTCATAAAATCCATGAATTAGTGCCTTTATCAAGCATTCTTCTTTCTTTTCTTCGAGCTTGTCAAAAAATGAAGATGGTCCCGAGTTTGCTTTCTTGGACTCGTTAAACCTTTACAAGAAAGAATGGAAGGGGAAGGTTTATTTCCATGTCTTTTTACATCATGGCAGCAAGTCTTGTTTCCTTGAACAAAGCACCAAATTTGAGTCTATCAACAGTTAGGTCCTAGTATTTTGACCTTATCCCGATTCAGAGTTTCTTACTCCTCCAGTTGGTCTCTTTTCCAATTATATGGGGAATCTGTCAATGTCTCCTACATTGTAGATTTGTTTCGTTGGTCATTTTGTGTCAGAAGCTTCCTAAGTCACTTTTGTGTCGTGCTCACTGTTCAAGGATTAAACCTTTGTCGGTCATTCTGCAGTTGCCTTGACCTTTTGTGTCGGCCAGTCCCTGGTATCATTTCATTACATCATGTCTTCAGTGGTCCTTTTTGTGAAATTTCAGTACCAATTCTAGATCCAATTAGTCTTGGAGTTACCTCATGTTGGATGATGAAGGATGCCTTAATGCCTTCCTTCCAATGGATCTCTTCCTATCGACTGCAACACATCTTGCTCTGGGGACGAGATTTAGAGTTTTATGACAGTACCTTGGGAATTGTTGTCCTCAATGGCAATTTCCCTCGCTATTGGGTAGTTGGGATACCCTTATTGTCTCCTACTCGATAGATTATTCAAGTGTTCGACTTCAACTCCTTGTAATCACACTTGTTAGAATGTACTAGGTACCTTGGGAACCATTTTCATTAATGGTGGTTTCCCTCACGTTTGTTAATGATTTTCATTATTGATCGGTAATCAAACGGCTTCCTCCATGTTCGACTTCAGCTCCTTTATTCACATGGTTAGGATTCATACCTTTTTTTGGGCGGTTTGGATTGAAGACCTTGGGCCGACAGTAGTATTGTCCTTTTTTGCTATTTCCCAAGTTGCGCAAGATCTTGTTATACTTTATATGACATTTTGCTGAGACATAGATCCACCTTGTATTTTTGTGGCTATGATCGATTGTTGAGCATGGATCCACCTTGTTCATTTGTGGCCATGGCTCCTTTAGATTTGATATGGCACCTTTTTGCATATTGAGCGACCATTATATTTTCATCAGTTATATATATTTTGGATCCTCCTGTATCCTTATGGCGATGTTTTGTATATGGACTTGTATGTACCAGAGATCAGTTTTTCTGAAATTTATCTCTCTTACAGGTACCTTTGTTCGAGCCTTTCAATATTGGATTCTCTGCTCTCTCCATACTCATCTCTTTCCTTTATAATGTATTTCAGCTATCGTCTTCCCCTCTAACCTCACACATTAGGGGGCATCTGTTATACACCAGAATGGCACCTCTCCGTTTGAGTGCCGACTTTCCTTATGTCAGCGCACAAAAGGACACTTATGGATTGAGGTTTGCCTAGAATACTATAGCTTGGCTTATTATAGAATACATTTCTGCCTTCATCTCTGCCTGTGACCACTTTCCCATTGTTTCATGAAAGTCACTGAAAGTCACTGAAAAAACACCTATCTTGGAGGACCCATATCTTGAGTTCTCTAACTCCGTTGGACCTCATTTCTACACCGTTGGAAAGGTATTTCAGTTAGATAAAACTTTATAGAAGATACCAAAGTATGAAAATGCACAGAAATACCCTAAAAATGCGTTTTTTGTACATTCGTGATTTTCCTTAAGCAAAACCCACGAATGTGCCTCTTAGCATTTAAACATTAAAACACGCGTTAAGTAGAGATTAGTTATGTCATATAACTGGATTTCCTTAACTGCTGTAACTTCTCTAACCTTCGAACTACCTTATTTCACCCATATAAATAGAGGTAGGGAAGGCCATGAGAGGGGACTTGAAATTTCTGCTTTGTTATGCTGGAGGAATCGGGACTCTCTTTGCCTACACCTTTTCCCTGGAGGTCTTCCCTTAGTGTTGCAGAGCTTGGAGGCTGAGTTCTTTGGAGAAGAGAAGCAGCAGATCTAGATCAAGGTTTCGTGAGGTGCCAACTTGAAGAGAAGGTATACTTGTACTTGTTTTCAAGATTAATAAAGATGTGATGTCCTTCTTCTTCCCAAATCATTGTTCAATGTGTGATTGAATCTCTGTTTCTGATCATATGATTATGTTATTCAGATCATTTGTTTATGCTTATTTGATTATCATTGTCTTATATGTGGTCATAATGGTTTGAGGAAGTTATAACTTGTTTTGCAGGTCTCTTGGAGTGAGAGGAGCAAGAAGAGGATTGAAGAGAAAGCTTGGACCAGCCTTCAGTTAATCAGGTGTGGATCTTTCTCATCTCTGAAACTTGCTGTTATATACTTGCTGAACATTGTGCATCTCTCTTTCAACCCCAGTACGTTGATGGCCTCTTAAACCCTAGCCATAAGACACTTTCCTTTACAACACTAAGGGTGTATCATTAAGAAAAAAAACTTCTTGGTTTTGGAAATGAGCTTACTGCATTGTTTTACAATAACCAAAGATATAGAGGCAGGGGGTGGTACCTCTGGTATCCTGTACAAATCATTTCCCAACGTAAAAATAACAGCGTAAGACCGGGACTCATACATAGCATGTCACCTCCATAAGTATGGTTGACCTAATAATACATCACAAACATCAAGAGGAGCAATATCACATAATACCTCATCAGTGAAGGGATTGATGTTGTAGGGAAGGTGGCACTACTGGCTGACGTGAAGATCTCGCCCTTGGTGAAGCCACCCGATGGTGTATGGCTATGGGTGTGCTATGATCGGAAAACCCAATTGCTTCATGACCTCTACTAAAATGAGGTTATTTTGGCTCCCACTGTCAACAATGAACTATAGTGGGGAACCCTTTACCCACATCTGGGAGTGGAAAAGATGCTCCTCCTCCTCTAAATATTTTGGTTCTTTCTTTTGGATCTTTGTGGTGGAAATGGTGGCATTAGTCTCTGCATCGATAATATTCTTCCCTCTGTCATTCCCCTTCTTGGTTTTTGATTCAGTGTCAGAGTATGCATCTGATTCAGAAGCCTTTATCTCGGCCACCAGTGACTGCTTAGCCCGACACTCACTTGTGTTGTGAGTGGGGCTCTTATGGAACTCGCACCACTTTCCCGCTTCCTTCTTTGAATTTACAGTGTTTCTCTTTGCTCATGGATTTGGAAAGTTTTCTTTATTTGCCATGCCTTGGATGTGTCCTTGGTTCTGTAGTTTTGGGGAAGCTTTCCCTTGCTTCTAATTCGTAGATCCAAAGTCTCACTTTTTCTATTTGAATTTTTTCTCAATTTTGGTAGCATACCGATACGCCATACCAAGAAAGGAGATGTCGAGGAACTCCGTTTCCTCCTAAATGTATTTTTGCAGACAACTATGGTACATCTGTTGGTACTTAGGGTAGACCCGGGTTCTTATACTATTATTTTAACCAACAAAAAGACCCACAGTGTTGGCCCTTTCGGCAACAACCTGCAAACAGGTTGCAGTCTAACCCGAAACAGCTATGGGGTTCCGTAGAATCAGGTTTCTGTAGGAAAAAGAGGGATATTACTGTACCTTTAGCCTTAACAAATATTAATCATACAACATAGAGCTTCGATAGTCACTTAATTAGCTTCGCAGTTTAGATAAATAGACAGTTACTTACTTAACCCTTAACTGGGAATTCACAGTGAAGTTAACACTTAACAATATATCTTACTTATCATTCACATACTTATCAAATGCATAAAACAAAAAGGAACCACCACAACACAAGATGTACGTGGTTCACCCCCAGTGCAGGGGCTATGTCCACAGAACTGCGTTTTATTCAACTCGTTACAAACAACAGTTCTGATCTGCGCACTCAGCTACAGATCTTCTCAACAACCCAAAACTATGCACTCAGATATAGAACCTTTCTCTGAACTACGCACTCAACTGCAGATCCTTTCTTACAAAACCCTCTACACACTTAGCTGCAGAGGTTATCCACGCACATAGTTGGGACTTAAACTTAACAAAACCCTCTGCACACTCAACTGCAGAGGTTGTCCACACACACAGTTGGGACTTAACCTTAAACCCAAAATCGGCCTTAGCTTCTTCGTATCAAATTATCATCATATTAAAGACCTTCAAAAAGCTCTTTTCTCCTTTACATAAGTGCCTATTTATACAAGTGCACTATTACAATACCATGTGTTTAAACCATGGGCTTAAAAACCATGAGTTCAAACCATGTGTTAATTACCAAAAGAGGGGCTTCGACACAACCCCGAAACCCCTAAGACTATTTTTGGCTGCAACTTCGCTTGCAAGCTTCGCACCAAAACTGTGAAGTTGCCAAAATTAAGGACCTTCAAGGTCTGCGCCCCAGCAGGCCCCTAAGAATCACGAGTGTCTTGTCCTGGGACACTCTACTGCTTTTCTGGTGGGAGAATCTTGTGGGAGAAGATAGTGAACTACTTGTTGAGGCTACGCATGATATCTTTGGCTGCTTGCTCCTTCACGATGATCTCCTGCAATGTTGTGGATGATGCTTTGCTGGTCTTTTCCTGTGAAAACGCATCATGCTCTTTCAAAATTTTGAGCTGGATTTCCACAGCAGTGCTCATTTCCAGGGCCTCGTTAATAAGAGGCTGCACAGAGTTCACCAATAGTGTTTCTTTCCTTCTGCACACCTTGATTTCTTGCTGGAGCTCATTGCTCTGCTTTACCTTAAGCATATTCTGCATAGGAGGCAATGTCTTAATCTCTGCTTTTACTGCATCTAGCTCTGTCTGTTGTTGCTTGATATTTTCTTGTTGCTTTTCCACTTCTGGGTTATCCTATAAGTTTGCCCAGGCCTCGACACTTTCATCTAGTAGCTTTGATGCACTGCTCACAAGATCTGAGATCTTCGTTGATGAGACCTGAATATGTCTGCGGCGTTGTTCCCTGACCTCTAGTGGACTCTCCAGAATGATGCGAAGTTGAAGCTTCGTAATCTGAGCTTCATGCTCTTCTTTCATCTTCTCTATTAGGCTACGAGACTGTTGTGCATAGTCTTTCAGCTTGGTGAGTCTCTACTCTGGTTCTTCTTCATCCTGCATGTCGAAGTTGGGGAGACTTCGACACGCCTCATCCAATACTCGTGCCAGTGCAGCCTCCTTGATTTCTTCTTCCCTCTTCTTCTGCTTAGCTTCTTCCAACTGCACTACGAGTCTCTCACTCTACTTCATGGAATTTTCCAACTTCCTGTGTGAGTAGATGTCTCACTCTCGGATCTCGTTCGTAATTACCAATTGACACAGATGCAGTTTTGACATAGACAACTTGGCGTAGTCTATCTCAATAGTCATACTCATCTGCGATCAAGAGGCTGCATCGGTTATTATGAGGGCCACACTTGGGACCTATCCCCTATTGTTTCTAGCTGGCCATTGCTGAGTATCTGGCTATGCACTTGCTGGGGCACTGCTTGCTGTAGCGCCAGTCGTTGATCTTTCTGCTAACTCCTTCAATTCTGTAATTTGCTGCGCTACACTCGAGAGTGCATCAAGGTGCATAGCTGCAAACTCTGACCATTTGCTGGTTAATACTTCTATGGACTTCGTCAGAGCCTGATCAAGCTCTTCCATCATCAAAGTGAGCTCTTCGATGATGTTCTTTCCCTTTGACGCCTTAGCTTTCTTTCTCGACGAAGGCTTCATCACTTCCTCTGCTTCAGGAGACTTGCACTTATCTGGGCGATTGGGGTCAGAAATGGTTTTGACTGATTCTTCTTCTTCTTCATCAGCTCCATCATCTCCACCCTAGTCATCTCCACTCTACTCTGACTCATCTTCTTCATCGCTTTCGTCGAGTGGGTCATTCTGCTGCGTCTGACTAGGACCTACGCCCACATCTGTCACTGGGGGGATTGGTATGTTGGGCCTTGTTCCTGCGTCCTTCATCCACTCAGCCGGCCACTGCTGGACTACTACAACGATGTCCTCCTGGGTCACCACATATGGCAACTTCCAACATGCATGTTTTTTATCTGCACGTGCCTGGATGAAGACATTGTGCATGTTAGCATTGAAGTTGGCCACTCCCACATACTGAGAAAATAGCTCATTACGGAGCCTTGGTGTCTTCAGGATTTCATATGAAAGACTCATCGAATAAAAGGTGAACACGTAGTTTGTCATCTGCTGAAAGGTTTTATCCTGCGACACCCATAGAGATGCGTATCTTGCTGCACTAGGCATATGTGGATGCACATCAACAAACTGTGCCTCGGTAGGTTCTTTCCATCCTACCAGTTTGATAAGCACTAACAACCATGAGTAATGAAAGGGTCTACCTTTCTCCTATGCATCGTGGACATCTTCTAGGAACTCCTTGGCAATGTACTCTGCCCATTTGTAACTGTAGCCGTCAGCACAGTTCGCAGCAATACTGACAATCGGGGCATAGACTTCATTCGATCTACACTTTTGCATTAGCTTGCATGCTAGTAGCTCTGTGGCGAAGCAAATTTTTTGATGCTGGATGGTCGAGGTTTGATACCCTCGCTTTCCTTTCATCATCCCAAAGTGTTCCTTCATGCTCTATGCTAGCTTTGTGTCTTCATGCTTTCCCACGAACTCAATGCTAGGATCAGGCCCTTCCTTCGGCAAGCCTATAATCTCATGGATCAGTTCTCCATCAATAGGAATTCTCTGGCTTCCTATCCATAGGTTCCCATCATGTATCAACGCCAATAGCTGCTTGACCACTATGGTAACCGGTGTGCTACGACTGAAGTGGGGAACATTCAGCATCTTCAACAAGCCAGCTTGCTCCAAGCCAGCGGCCCACTGTTTTACTTCCAATAGCGTCGTACCGATCTCCGGATAATGGATATAGTGGAGGTATTTCCCTAGTGCGAACTACGAAAAATTTCCATGATCATTCGTATCATGGTCTACGTACTTCAGTCGGTCTATTTTTCCTATCAATGTTCCAACCAGCTGCACACCCTGTGGCAGTGACGGGGTGTGTAATGTGAACTTGGTTGTCCACCGAGGTGGCTGAACTCTTGGTTGTACAGGCGAAAGATATGGTGGACGATGTGGTGCAACGTTCTCATCCTCACCAAGGTCTTTGAATTCTCCAGGAGGATTCATCATGGGATCCTTTGGTGTCTTTCTTGATGGCTAGTTCCTTTCTTCGTTCCGCTTAGAACGAACTTCTGCCCTAAACTTCTTCCTGGTTGATTGTGTCTGCATTGGTTGACTTGGTGTTGTGGGAGTCTCTTTACGAGGTGCATATGCAGGTGGATTTCTCATAAGGTTCTACAGACCCCTCTCTCTAAATTCGCTCAACAATTTCTGGACTTCGCTATCAGCTGACATGGACTCAACTTGTAAAACTCAAGAAAATGTGTAATGCGACATTCGCAGGTCTGGGTGTCTTATTATAGAATCCATCGACCAAATCTATCATAATCGTGCATTAAAGACACCAAATATGGTAGATCTTGTCCAAACGAAACTAGATTCCTTAAAATCTCATCATGATAGGCAGTTAATGCAGTTAACGTACTGGCGCCGCCAAATCTGATTTTTTCCAATGGTCTCATTTTAAGCTTCGACACTCCTTTCTTCTTTGGCACAATCACTAACTTTAGCTTCACTACACTAAGGACCTTCGACACAGTACAGAACTTCGACACCTCCAACAATTTGCCAAATATTCTCTGAGAACAGCTTCATTATAGTCTAGTACCCAATTTCAACTGTTCTTGGTACTTAGACTCTTCTTCTTGCTATTACTTTTGATCAGGGGGTACAGGCTTGTCCCTGTACTTATTTAATCTACTTCCATTCACCATGGATGAAAAAATTTCTCCATTCAATTTAGCTAACTGAAATGCGCCACCATCAGTAACTTTATGAACTATGTATGGTCCTTTCCAGTGTGTCTTGAAATTTCCTGGGAACTTCATGAATTTACTGTCATACAAGAGCACAAGATCACCATTCTAGAAATGCTTCTTCTTAATGTGTCTATCATGCCATGCTTTTTCTCTTGCTTTCTGCACTTGCTGCTGGAAACCTGCAATGAATCTGTCTTCTTCTAGTTCCAGTATCTTCACCAGCCTTTCATTCAACATAGCTGGATTATCCATCTCTGTGAAGGTAGATATTCTGAGGCTAGGAACAATGTACTCCATGGGAATAACTGCTTCTTTTCCATATACTAGCCTAAAAGGTGTATGGCCTGTCAACTTCTTGCACGTGGTTCTATAATCCCATAATACTGCTAGAATTCTGAGATCCCAATCATTTTTGTTAACATTGCAAACCTTCGTCAGAGTGTGCTCAAGAATCTTGTTAAAGGCTTCGATATTTCCATTTGCTTGAGGATGGTAGGTGGTACTCTTCTGATGATATACTTGAAATTCTTCAGTCAATGCTTCAATAGTCTTATTCATAAAATGTGATCCTTGATCACTCATAAGAATTCTAGGACATCCAAACCTTGACAAGATATTATCAAATATGAACTTCGCAGTTGTAGCAGTGCTACAATTCTTGACTGGTTGAGCTTCGGCCCAACGAGTAAGGTAATCAGTTGTTGTAATAATGTATCTTTCTCCAGATTTATTTGCAGGGGGATTGATTGGTCCAACAAAATCAATAGCCCACTTCTCAAATGCTTGTAAAGTTACCTATGGAACCAAAGGCATCTCATCCCTCCTAGATGGTTTTCCTGTCCTCTGACAGATATCACAGCTATGGCAATATGCTTTTGCATCCTTATGAATCGTAGGCCACCACAATCCAGCTGTCAGAATCTTCTGTGCCATAGCTTTTCCTGCATAATGACCTCCTGCTGCTCCAGAATGTGCTTTAGCCAAAATCAATGGCTTTTCATGTTCCAAGACACATCTACACAGTATTTCATCTAGTCCCATCTTATATAGCTGTCCTGCTATCAAGGTAATGTCAGCTGCTCTAACCACCAACTGCTTCTTCTGCTATGTTTTCATCTCAGAGGGTGCAAACCCTGTAGACAATTACTGAACAATATCCTGAAAATAGTCATCAACCATCTGGATGGAAAACAACTAGGCATCAAGAAGACCTTCATCCAAACTAGTGGGTTCTTCTCCTGATTCGAGCCTCGACAAGTGGTCAAGCCCCAGGTTAAGTCTTCCTGGCTTAACTATGATCTCAAAGTCATACTCCTGAAACAAAATCAGCCATCTACATATCCTTCCACCTAGCACAGGCTTCTTAACCAAATACTTCAAAGCAGAATGGTCAGTGAACATCTTAAAATGAGATCCTAACAAATAATGTCGAAACTTCTGCAAAGCATAAACCATAGCTAGACCTTCTCGTTCCGTCGTAGTATAATTCTTTTCTACTGTGGACAATTTTCTACTTGCGAAAGCAATAGGGTGATCAATATTACCTTCTCCTGATTGAGCCAATACTACACCGAAAGCAGTGGAGGATGCATCGACATGAACTTGAAACTCCTTATTCCAGTCAGGGATTAATAAGATAGGGGCAGTTACCATCTTTTATTTCAAAGTGTCCAAGCTTGCCTGACATTCAAGTGTCCATTCAAACTTAATATCTTTCTTCAATTTCTTTTCCATAGGGGCTGTAATCTGAGCATATCCTTTGATGAATTTCCTATAATATCCAGTATGACCAAGCGTAGTGTGAAGTTGCTTAATAGACTTCGGAGGTGGTAATTTCACAATAATGGCTATCTTCACAGGATCCACCATCAATCCTTTATTGCATACAATGTGACCTAGTAGAATTCCAAAAGGTGCACAAAAGATACATTTCTCCAGGTTCAATGAAATCTGATGTTGTCTACACTTGTCCAGCATAAGTCTTAAAATGGCTATATGATCTTTCAATAAACCAAAGATAGTCCAATCATCAAAGTAAACTTCTAAGAACTTATGAATAAATTCCTTAAATGTAGATATGACTACTCTAGAAAACATAGTAGGTGCATTCTTCAGGCCAAAAGGTATAACAGTGTACTGAAAAGATCCCATTTCTGTAGCGAAGGTTGTTTTATGTCGATCCTCTGGAGCAATTCTGATCTGATGGTAACCTAAAAATCCATCAGTGAAAGAATACACTTCTTGACCTCCGACATTGTCTAAAACTTCATCTGTAAAGGGAGTAGGGAAAGGATCATGTAAACAGGCATCATTCAGCTTCCTCAGATCAACACAGATTCTGATTTCTCCTTTGGTATTCTTTTCTTATACCACCATAGGGATGACCCATTCGGATTCTTCGACAGGCTCAATGATTCCTGCAGTGAGCATCTTATCTAACTCCATCCTGACTTTTTCTTTATACTTAGGATTCAGCCTATAAGGGCACTACTTCACAGGCTTTGCATCAGGTTTCAAAGGGATTTTTATCACTCCTATATCACCAAGCATACCTTTCATTTCTAATAAATTCGTCGGGAATAAGTCCTGATACTCATGGAGAAGTTCAGTCACTTTGCTCACCATTTCCTCATCCCAATAATCTCCACTGGTAGCATACTTAGGCATTTCTTCTGATCCAATGTTTACTTTCCTTGTTTTCAAGGGCTGAGTTACTTCAGGTGCTTTGACTGCTGGTCCATGTACTTTGCAGTGTCCTTCTGAATTAGGAATATTAATGTTGCGTGGGTCATCGTCTTCATCAATGTCGAGGTTATAGAATTCTACTACATTAGCTTCTTGTTCATTCCAATCAAGTTGGTGCTCGGCTATTTCTTTATCATCAAACACCTTAGTATGGATCAACCTAATAGCTGCGTCCAAAACAGGGAAATTTTCATTAATAGAAAATGTAAGCACAAAACTATCAAAAAGGTTATCCCAACTTACAGTACCATGGCGAAGCTCAACCTCCACATACCATTTCTTTGCTACAGGTTCCAGAGTGTGTATAAACCTATGTACCCATTCTTCATAAGGTACATGCTTCATAACACTGTTCCAAATGTTCCTGAGGGCTAGTATTACCATTAAATCTACTTCGCACCTCCTGAGGTTGATCCATGAATCTCAGGAGAAGAATATTTTGACAAGCTCTCCAACTATGAATATACTTTTTATGACCATTCCACCATCTAGCAGCTGTGGCTCTGAATGCTGAATCTAGAGTCTCCATTTTCTGTGAATCTGGTACTTGCTCTAAAAATTGTACAGTAAAATTTTCTGGGTCTGTGAGCCAACCCATCTAATAGACTTGGTAATTCTTGCACATCGATGTCCATGTATCTCATAAAGTCTATTCTGCCAATTCTCTACGCCTTCGTCTGAATCAGTCATGCAAGAACTGCCACACTGCCAATCCATTATACCTTCAGTAGTAGGGTTAACATAATCTTCCTCTTTAGCTATGATGTTGTAAATATGATCTAAAACATCTTGATCTTCCTCTTTGACTGGCTCTGTATACCTTTCTCCTTGAGAAGGGTCCAATGGCAGTATGACTATCAAGCCTTTTCCTTCAAAAGTCATATGTTTTTTCTTCAGGTTAATTGCTGCATCATTTTCTATTGCCCATTCAATTCCTAGAAATGCTGGATAGGGGTTGCTATCATCAATTATTTCAATGAATTCAAAATCTGCTAAGGTACTGACTCCATCAATGTCCACTGGTACACTATGGAATATTCCCAAGGGCACAATCTTCTGCTGATTAGCTAATCTCAAATGTATAGGGGACCATTCAAGTGTAGGTATTCTCATTTGTTCCCATGTCTACTTAGTTAGGACATTCACTTCTGATCCTAGGTCTAAAATAATATCAGTCATGTCATAATCTCCTATCTGAGCATGCAATCTCATTTCTCTTCCAGTCCTTCTAACTCTATTAACATTTTTTCCTCTATCAGAGCTTCACTGAGGTTTGCAAGATGCAATAAATTTCTGTAACTCATTCAAAGCATTCTGATTTCTTAATAGCTTCATACAACTCTGTAAAAATGATGTTAGTGTACTTACTTGAGCTGGTGAAGCTTCTTGAGACTATAATTGCTGTTGATGCTGTTGCAGAGTTGCTACTAATGTTCTTGAATCAGCAAAGTCTTTTTTGGCTTCCATAAATGTTCCTTTTTCTCTCTCAACATCGAAGATGGGATTTTTTTCTGGGGTCTTGCGGACCCAAGCCTTGTCAGGATGTTTCTCCTTTTTCTGCACTTGCATCGTAGCTCCACTCCTTGTAACAATGTTAATGGCTGGGACAGGTCTTTTCTCTACAGCAATCATCTGCACATTCTGAGTAGGGGAGCCATTCCTTTCTTGTATCTTGGCTATCAATTGTGGACATTGCTCAATCACATGATCGACTACTTTGCAATATCGACATGTCGTAGTTGGGCTCTGACAATCTCTAGATACATGTCCTGCCTGATTACAGTTGTAGAAAATAACCTGGCCTCGACCTCTTCCAGGAATACCACCATGACCTTGACCTCTGAAATTACCTCAACCTGATGTACTACCACAGTAACCATATCCATCATTTCCTTGTGCACCGAGTTGTGCACTATAAGCATCATAGGTTCACTCTCTCATGAGGTCAAAGCTACGACACTCATCTTCGTTGTGCCCAACTGAATTACAGAACTTGAAATAGGGATTCTTAGGAACTTGAACATATCTCTGCAGTAGATAGCAATCTTCAGGTCAATGCTGAGCAATTTTTCTACAGATCTCACAATATAGGACAGTAGGGTTAAATGGGTTTGGTGCACCAGTATTCAAATAATTTCTTGCTGTAGGGCACTGTTCTTTGTCATGACCTTCTGTCTTACATCGTGTACACCAAACCTATTCACGAGTATCTTTCCCTTTATTCATTTCATGAAGCTACAAATCCATTTCTACTAACTGTGCTTGTATTTGGGCTATTCCAGAATTATCTCCAAGAGGAGTTGTTTCGAGCTTCATAGCAATTTCCAATGTTTCTTGCTGATCAGCAACCTTCTGTTGCATAAGTGGAGTCCTGATATGTAGCAACAGTGATGCAATGAACCATTCTTTATGTTTCTCTAGTTCAATAGTGAAACTAACTTGATCCAGCAGAACCTTGAACCTCTGATCAAAGTCCCAAACTGATTCACCTCGCTTCTACTGAATTTCCTTTAGTTCAGTTATAGACCATGACTCTGATTTAGGCTTCTTAAATTCTTTAATCATTGATTTTTTAATATCAGCCAAAACATAGTTTTGAGTACTGGAAAACTTCATAAACTAGGTCAAATCTTGGTCTCTAAAAGATGTGACCAGATGCGATGTTCTTGTATTTTGATCCATAATATTCTTAGCAGTCTACACAACTTCGTATAAGAACCAAAACTGCTCTGGATCCTCTGATCCAGTTCCTCTAAAAACTGGGAGCTTGATATCATCATTTACATGGGCCATAGTGGATCGAGGGGGGGGGGGGGGGGGGGGGGGGGGGGGGGGGGAAAACTGGTAACGGGGGGGGGACTTACTGAGGTAAACTGACCTGCGACAGGACTACTAGGGCTAGGGTTACTTTCAGATTGCGATGGGTTCTCAGGGATAACAGATCTTCGCTGCAGAGTGATAGGAGGGTTTCTAACAAAAGGGGTTTCTTCAGATTCAGACTCTTCTAGGCTTAAAGGGGTATAATTAGTATTCTGGCCTAGGGTAAAGGATCCAAAAGTTCTCTTGTATCTTTTACCACTTCGAAGAAAACCACTTTGCTCATCGAGGTCACTTTCACTTTCAAACATAGGTTAGTAGCACTAAATATAGCAATCTGATTCAATAAGCAATATGTGTTTTTCAGCCAAGAGCATTTTAATTTTCAGACTAAGTGAGTTCAAGTACTTACCCCTTGGTACTTTGAAGAACTGTCTTTCTGCTTCGCTAAAAAAACTATGTGTGTCGATGGAAAACTCCGTCACAAATGCTTCAAGGGTTCACGTTGTCCAGAAGTCAATAGCTCGAGATACCGCGTTGTTCACTCTTTTCAACAGGTTAATTCTTTCTAGGGTCCAAGCAAGAGACTGATCTTCTTAGAAGTTTGTCCTTCTTTCTATCAACCTAGACAACCACTAGTGCAATTCTATATGGATACTACCAAAGAAAATTTCATAAATATCAGAAAAAATGTACCGTTGCAAGAAGTCAGCTGAGCTACAACGAGGATCTTTATTTTCTTGTTCAACAAATTTCAGATAGGTGTCCTCAACCCAGTCACCGATTTCTTTTACTGAGGGCCTCCAAAGCATATCCTTCCAGGTACGACGTAGATCCCTCTTGAGTAGATACTGGTTCAGTTGGCGACGGAACCAATTTGTTGGTACTTAGGGCAGACCCGGGTTCTTATACTATTATTTTAACCAACAAAAAGACCCACAGTGTTGGCCCTTTCGGCAACAACCTGTGAACAGGTTGCAGTCTCACCTGAAACAGCTATGGGGTGCTGCAGAATCAAGTTTTTGTAGGCAAAAGAGGGATATTACTATACCTTTATCCTTAACAAATATTAATCATACAACACAGAGCTTCGACAGTCACTTAATTAGCTTCACAATTTAGATAAACAGACAATTACTTGCTTAACCCTTAACTGGGAATTCACAGTGAAGTTAACACTTAACAATATATCTTACTTATCATTCACCTACTTATCAAATGCATAAGACAAAACAGCACAAAACAAAAAGGAACCACCACAACACAAGATGTACGTGGTTCATCCCCAGTGTAGGGGATACGTCCACAGAACTGTGTTTTATTCAACTCTTTACAAACAATAGTTCTGATCTATGCAATCAGCTGCAGATCTCTGCACACTCAGCTACAGATCTTCTCAACAACCCAAAACTGTGCACTTAGCTACAGAACCTTTCTCTGAACTGCGCACTCAGGTGCAGATCCTTTCTTACAAAACCCTCTGCGCACTCAGCTGCAGAGGTCATCCACGCACACAGCTAAGACTTAACCTTAACAAAACCCTCTGCGCACTCAGCTGTAAAGTTCATCCACACACACATCTAGGACTTAACCTTAACAAAACCCTCTGCACACTCAACTTCAAAGGTCGTCCACACACACTGCTGGGACTTAACCTTAAACCCAAAATAGGCCTTAGCTTCTTCGCATCAAATTATCATCATATCAAAAACCTTCGAAAATCTCTTTTCTCCTTTACATAAGTGCCTATTTATACAAGTTCACTATTACAATACCATGTGTTTAAACCATGGGCTTAAAAACCATGATTTCAAACCATGGGTTAATTACAAAAAGAGGGGCTTCTACCCAACTCCAAAACCCCTAAGACTATTTTGAGCTACAACTCCACTTACAAGCTTCGCACCAAAACCACGAAATTGCCAAAATTAAGGACCTTCAAGGTCCATGCCCCAACAACTTCAGCACCAAATGTTTGTCTAAATATTTTATACCCAACTTGGTGTGCAGGGTATGGAATAGATTTACCAGCTGATGCACATCTTGATCTCTTTTCTGCTGCAACGTAGTCCATTGGATGTACTTATCCTCAAAGATCCCCACCGAATAATATTGTCCCTTTATGGCATCTTGGAAATAATTCCAAGTGGGTATGACCAAGAACATAGGGGGTTCCTCCTTATCCTTTCTCTCACAGTAGGTTTCCCACCAGTCCTTGACATGGGGGGCGGATTTGAGTAGAGAAAAAGTAATCTTTTACTAGTCAGAAAAGTCATGAACTGAGAAATATCCTTTGAATAGATTCAACCATCTATCGACGATGTCTGCATCTATTCAACCATCAAATATGGGAATGTTGAAGTTTACTTATACCTTAAAATGGGTTGCGCATCCAGAGTGGCTGCTAGATGCAGATGCACTGCTAGTGGGAATTCGTTGAAGGATCTGGGTGAAATTATCCATCATCGCGTTCCTTTTTTTTCAAGGGCCTTGTAGAAGGAGCAGGTCGATAAAGTCGACTTGAACGAGGACCGACTTAGTCAATCAACCGACTAAGTCAATGGACCAACTTAGTCAATTAGCCAACTAAGTCGGTCGACTGACTGAACTAAGAGATTAGGTCGGCCAGCTAAAGGTTGCGTCGGTTCACCGAACCAACAAGTAGTTATTTTGTAACCATTCTATAATCATATATATTAGGCTGTTGAGCCAGATGGGAATTTAGTTCAGTTCTATGTATTGTATGGACTCATTCTATTAATATAATCTGTTTAATTCTATCTGTTCTTGTCTCTTGTCTCGGTTTTATATTTATGTATGTTTTAGAGTGTATTATTGGTAACCTTATGTGATCTGTGAGATTACAACATTGGTTCCATTGCATGGAGAGAATAGCCAAAGTCTCCATCTTAGAAAATATTTCGATCTTGTCAAGCTTAACCACACTGACCATCGATATCCAGAAAGCCTTGCAGAGTTGGACAGATTTCCAACATCACCTCGCCATCATAGCCCCAGCCATTGTCAAAGTCTGTGTACAGAAACGACCAACCATCATACTTCATAGCCCACCACAGTAGCTTTTTGTTGAAAGACCAAGCAAGGATTTTGTGTACCTCCCTGTTTCTTCAGGATGAAGAAATGTTTTGTTCATGGGGGAGATGTAGAAGGAGCAAGTCGATAAATTTGACTTGAATGAGGACTGACTGAACTAAGAGATTAGGTCGACCACCTAAAGGTTGTGTTGGTTCACCGAACCGATAGGTAGTTATTTTGTAACCATTCTATAATCATATATATTAGGCTGTTGAGCCATATGAGAATTCAGTTCAATTCTCTGTATTGTATGGACTCATTCTGTTAATATAATCTGTTTAATTCTATCTGTTCTTGTCTCTTGTCTATGTTTTATATTTATGTATGTTTTAGAGTGTATTATTGGTAACCTTATGTGATCTGTGATATTACAATAGGCCTCCTCAAGCAATATTTTGATAGGATCTTCTGCACCCTCATATTTCTTTTCATCCCCCATGGTTGGCAGTCGGGATTTGTGAGGCTGATCTTGCAAGGGTTCAACCAGATCGAGCCCTAACTCTTTATACCTCGCCCTTGTTGGGTACATGCAAAGAAGGATCAAGAAAGAGCAGATTGCTCTGATACCATTGATTCAGATTTATGCAGGAATGCAACAAAATACAAAAATAACCATAGAAACAAATATGGAGGGGAAATATCACTTCATTTCATTAATCAATAACTGAAACGTTTTTACATATAGAATGGAAATAAACTAGCTAGAGTGCTAGTAGCTACATGCCTCTCAACTCTATGTTACAATGAGGCTCAAAGGCCTATATATTATTAAGAAACAATGGAAACCCTACACATCCAAAAACCTAACCCTAGGAGGTGAAACGCCTTAATGTGGGCCCCATTGGGTAACTTGGTACATCAATTTCTTGGGGTTGTAACTTTAGCATACTACCTCCATTTGACGCGCATGATACATCGTTAGAAAGATCTGTTTAAGTACTACATCCATAAACAACAAATATTCAATCCAAAATAGACTCATATTTTCCCTACCATTCGATGCTGAAAAAATGTCATTTAGGGCCTCAAAACGGCTCCAAACGTTTAGGACCCAAAAACTGCCAAAAATAGTAAATTGTGCTACAATTAAGGAAACTAGAAAACTGAAAGAAACAATGGTGGGGGTCCAAGAGGAATAGGTGGGTGGCCACCAATATCATCCTGGATCAATTTAACACCATATTCTTAGGTAAATTTTCTTTAATGGATGGTATTTTGAGAAGTTCAAAAAAGAAATATTTTTTTTAGCCCTCTTTAAATCATCTAACAAATTATACTCTACTTTGGGGATTACCTTTTCTTTTGGTAGTACTACTTTACTTGCATTTGCAGTAGATGTTGACGATAGATTGTCCTATGATGTCAGACCTTTACTTCTGGTGTTATAGGAATGTTGCATATCATATACAGCTTCGATATCCTCCTCCTCCTCTGCCATTGGCAGCTCTGAAAAACAATTACAATATTTATATGTGGATCTTGTTCTTCAGTAGGAGGCATCATCTCTGTAGCTTCCTGTCTAATATTATCATGCATATTTTGAGGTGTAGAAGTTAAGGCCTTAAATATAGAATAGATCTCATCAGAGGTGAGTGTCTCTCAAGGGTTTGGAGGAGGTTGATTTTGTGGAGGCTGGTAAGGTCTTCTAAGCAGTGACCTTGCCAAATCTCTATTGTTCACATGATTATCACTGCTAGCTCTTTTAATATCTACCATGCCATTAGAAATATTTTGTAACGATTTTTTCATGTTATCCATTTTGTATGGGTATTTGTTTAGAGTTTTGGGTTTAGAAACATTCTCCTTCCTTCTACTGGACATAGAAGGCTGGTCCAACTCTTGATCAGGATTATCTTTTAGACCAAACATATCCTTCTCTACCAATACAACTTCTGGGAAGGCCGCTTGTAAAGTAGGTTTACGAGCATGCTTAATCCACATATCAATCGATGTAGGAAAACCCTTAATGTAATATGCTACCAAGAATTCTTCAGCAAGAAGAACTGTGGAAGGGATCCTGTTCTTCAAAGAGGAGAATGTTTGATTAAAATATTTGAATCCTTTTGGTTTTATCATGAGAGAGGATAACTCTATGACAAGTTCCTCTGGGGTACTATTGTCTCCAAACTTCTAGAGGAATAGTGCCTCAAATTGTTTCCAAGATTTAATTGAAGCAACTTCCAAAACAAAGTACCAAGTGGAAGCTTGTCCCACAAAAGAATAAGGAAAATATATATACACCACATCCTCATGTATCACATTCCTCAATCTAATGGATTGCATGTAGTTTTTGGCATGATCTTTAGCGGGGATCCTATCATATGGATTAAACCTAGGAATCCACTTCTCATGGTTTTTTAGGAAATTTATGTAATTATCCAGGGATAAGGACTACATCCAGGTCATGCCAAGTTCTGTTGAGTTCATAAACCACTGGTCTCTCTGGTGGAGAAGACGATTTTGAGGAAGTTTCATTGTTTGAGGATTCCTTTGATGAATATGGAGATGAATGAGGTGGTGTGGGTGGTTGTAATATACCAGACTAGTCATTAAGATGTGGATCTTCTGGGCACTAGTCTGCAGTTTCTAATAGTGTACTTTATTGGGTTTCCAAATTCTCTCCCTGTTGAGTTATAACAGGTGAGGTAAGAGTTAAAAGAGAAGAAGAAAAAAATTTTATGAGACACCAAACTATCTCAGTTTCTGGTTCCACCCTTGTGGTAATATTGTTGGTGTCTTTTCTCCACTGTTCAAAAGCGAGGATTCCACTAGTGGGTGATGTAAAAAGGGTTTCATGTCTCCCAGGGGATCTTTCTGAAATAGGGGTGGTAGCGATTGGTGACTAACCTTCTGCAGGATGGGTTGCAGACGTAGAATCTTGGACATGGCTCCTAGTAATGATAGGTGTTATAGGATGAGGAGGTTTGTTAGTGTTTTCTCATGGCATGTTTTATAATGGCCCTCCTTCTAGATCCATTTTTTGATGGCCAAGGCTTGTAGGTTGCTGGAATATATTCAAGGCAGTCAACAAAAGGAAATAGTCTGACTAGAAAGGCTTCAAATCGATTCCACATAGAGAATATTCTATCCCCAATTTGTCTAGGATGACTAAATCCTATGAATACAAGGCCTCCAATGGTACAAAGGTTTTCATATCAATTAGATATATTCTTAGGACAAGTGAGAAATATTTAAAGTCACTAGATTCTAGACTAATTGTTTAAGAAAACGTAAACATGGTGTGTAACATATTTGGACAAGGGAAGTTGTAATATTTAATAGATAACAATAAACTGATTAGTAAACATACATAAATGTAAGGCAAGTTCAATCTCCTGAACCAACTTCAGATAAACCTAAAAAATTAAAATTGCAAAGCTTTATCCAAAATATTATAGATGTACAACATGTCCAATAGGTAATACTAATTGAAGAATAAGTATCAGGGATTAATGACTAGTCATCAATTGCAAAATAGAACATGTGAATCAAATAAATACATTCATTCAACGCACATTCGATGTCTCAATATTGTAAGGAAAAATCAATACATAAACCAACACATCAGTATATTAAAAACCAATAATTAGTATGCCATATAGATGGAAGAAAGAATAAAATTCATGAAATACATTTTATGAATAACCATAGAACATAGCATAAAATGATAGTGTAATTTCATTCACTTACAAAACATTACAAAGTACAAAATTACAATATTTCTTGATATGTTCTTGGTAGTCTCCTCTTTTGTAGAGTTCTCCTAGGATTAATCCCAGTAGTTACCCCTCCTCCTTACTTGGGAAATACCCTCCCTTTAAATAATGTTACAAAATTTACAAAAAATGAAATTTCCCAAGATGTGGGATTGAAAGACATTTTGGTTTCATGGTTTTCCAAGGGTGGAACGCCACTTGGAATAAGCATCCATTAAATCTTGGATGTCAAGAAACTGAGCATTTTCCAAATGCAATTGATATTTTCATATTAAGGATGCAATATCTCTTTTCCTGATCTTTTCCCATTCTTTGTGGAAGATATGAATCCTCATTAATAAAACAAGAGGCATCTCAATCGAGTGCTTGATCTCCTCCATAGTAATATGAGTGATCTCCATGATTTGCTTCTTCTTTTTGGAAGATTATCTCTCAATATTCTCCAATTTAAATTTCAAAGGCATAGCCTCAAGGATAGGATCTAAGAGTGGAAGATCCAGATACCTGAGCAATGTTTCTAAGGAAAACCACCTCCTTTTGCAGGAAGCTTGTCCATCCTTGATGATGCATTCAATTAGATCATAGATTCCTTCCCATGTGTCAATGGCCACCTCAATTTTCTTGATCTTAAGCTTATCCATCATTGGCAGATATTTTGGTCTTCCTTTAATATACTTCTGCCAGTTTATAATGGAATCATAAGCTTTGGTGGCTTCCTGTATTCTTCTATTATGTTAATTGAGGACATCATATCGATGCTCAAATGAGTTATGCAACTCTTTCATTTTATTAAATCCTTTATATATATTAACTATGCCCTGGTAAAATTGAGCATGTACTCTGCATGGTAATTGTTTAAACTCCTCTTCTGTAAATTTAGAGAAATAAGAGGTAGAGGATGCAAGCTGTAGGTCCTTGAACTACTCTTTAAACATGGAAATTTTGTTTACCTGCTAGTCAGCTAAGAGATCATCTTTCTCAAGCTGTTGCTTCAGATAATCATTCTTCTTTTGTAGATGATTTAACTTCTCTTCATATTCATCTTTGAGAAGTCTTATTTCCCTCCCGTGGTTCTCCTGAGCTTGCGCTAATTTTTTTTTAGCCTTCTGTAGATCTTGCTCCTTGTCCTGAAGTTATTTATTCAATTGGGATATTGAATCAAAATTTTCCCCGGCAAAGACTCCCATGGCATCTACGGCATCTAAAGCTTATTGTTTAGTGTCAGAAGAGTCCCTTTTCTAAGCAATATGATTAATATTTTCCACCTACTTGAATGTACCTTCTCTGGTCCTCTTGGATCCTTTCTTAACTACAACTTTCTTTTTCCTACTCCAAAAATACTTACCAAGAGAAACGACTTCATCCTCGCCAAAATCTGCCATCTGCTCAGTAGTTGACATGGTTCGTTCTTGAATAGTGAATAGAGAGTTAGGTTGGGATTGAGAAACATGGATTTCCACACTAATGGGTGAAATACTAATAAGGGGTGTAGTAATGGATGAAGGGATAGAATTGGGAATAGGTGTAGCAATTTCATGGGAAGAAATTGCAGAGATGCAATGGATGTCTAATTGGGGAAAATCAAAATTTGGGATGTTGGTGCAGTATGAGGTGATGAGGAAGTTGAAAGAATAGGTGAAATAAGAGGAGAGGTAGAGATAGGTACATCAATTAGTACCAAATGGGTGATGGTGGTATCCAAAAGAAATTGATATAAATTAGCCTCGGAAAAATAAAGTTGGGGAAATGATGAATCAATAAAACTCTCAAATGACTGGGTGATGGGAATGAAAGATGTCATGTAAGCATGGATATTAACAGGGAAGGTGAAAGGAGTGTTTTCCTCCTCCAAGTCACTATGTATCTCATGAATCTCAAAATTATCCCAGGGAAGAGGTTCTTCCTACTGAATTAGAGGAACCTACATAGGTACTTCTTCTTGTGGAGCAAGTTGCACTAGTTGTTCTTCCCTAGGAACTTCTTGATGCATTCGGTGTGGATCAGGAACTGTTGCTTGTTGTACATGTACCTATTTAGGAACCAGTTGAGTCTTCTACTTCTTAGGCTGAGGTTCATCCACTTCTATGTGTGCTTGCAACTATGAGCTAATATTTGCAAGAGTTTTCTTTAACTCTGTCCCTTTGTGTAGGGTCTTTATCATTAGAGAAGGTTGATTTATTGCAAGTATTTCAAGAACAACCTTACCCTTGTATTTTGATTTGGTAGAAAGGGAAGAATAAGAGGTAGCTTCTTTATCTTTGGCCTCTTTTTCCATAATCTACCTCCGAAATTTCTCCACCACTGTCAGTTTTACCTGTCTGCAATGGAGCATGGAATTATTTAGATCCTTTTTATATTTAAAATTATGAGCTTTGACATTGGGATCATTAATCTTACTTAATAACTCTTGGAAATCCCTGTAAATTGAGTTATATGGCTCATCCTGATGGGTATATTGAACCCTAGCATGCTCCTGCACAAAGAGGATGGCCATATAAGAATTAGGCTCATGCATCATCTTGGGTGCTTCCTCCATGTTCATATTAGCAATTTCTCTACCCAGGACAACTGCGTGAGTGGATTTTTGCAGAACGAGGGATTCCAAGTTCAAGGGAAATTTGGGCCAATACTTTCTTTTGGACGATGCAAGTTTAGGAAAAACCCCATCGATAATAGTTTGATATTCTATCTCTTGTAAAACCATTCGATCTGGGACTATTTTAGGCAGTAGGTGAACTGTATTGCTGCCCCAAATCTGAATGTAAGAGAAATATTCTCCCACATACCAATCACCATGTATATTGATCAAGGAACTGTCTCTTTCAAATAAATATGGAGTGTCTTCCTTGAAAATCTTCTGGTACATTGACCCTAAAACACGTCACAAATATCATAAATTTGAGGAACGGAATTGTCCTCCCAAATATTTGAGCAATAGATATGTACTGGTGGTGAATTTTTGTTCCAATCCCATCCCATGGTCAGAAAATAATAAGTGGCAAAAAATACATCCATAACATAACTTGAAATATAAAAGTCAGATTCCTTGTGGCTAAATTCTTATGATATTTCTCAATTTCTTCTTTCAAATTCACAGATAAAATTTGTTCCCAATTGAAGGACTCACTTGTAAGCGATAGATGGTGGGATATAGGAACCCATTCAAATTTGAATGTTGACCAGTTTGGAAATCCATATAACCAAAAAAACATGGCCACAAGCAATGAAAAGGGTTCCATAAACCAAGAAACATGGTAAGAATTGGTTTCCTTAGGGACGCATTTAGCTGAGTTTTCCATCCAGAAATTGACTAATTACTCAAAATTAAATAAGGACATGGCCTCATTAAGAAATTTAGCACTCAAAATATGTTGAGGAGGTCCAAGTGCACAATCCCTAGAGAAAACATTAGTATGGAAAGATGCCACTTGGGTATGAGTATAGTCATCGAAGGAATGCTCCTTAGGTTTTGCGTGGTCCAATTCGCACTTAACAAGGTCACTATAGGGCATGAAAGGAGGTCGAGCATTGAATGAAATGAAGTTGAGAGCTCCTAATTTTTGCATATGCCAAATGGTCATGGGGAATTGCAGAGAAATAATCATTGTCAAGTATGAAGTAAATCTTGGACCAATCCAGGTAAAGGTTCTCTGCAGCACCCCCACTAGTTCCAGTGAAAATTCTAGCATTAGTGTCCTTTCTCTTATGCTCTTGGAGAGCAACATTAGACCTGGTTTTCATGGACATCTTGGAGGTAATTTTTGGTAAACATTTGGAAACCATGGTTAAAAGCTACCACATTTAGGAAATAATAGAAAAAAAATGTGAAGGGTAAGATACTTATTGGTAAAATATTGGAGATCAGAAGATTAGTGAGCTTGAACAAGAAAAATGCACAGTAAAATATTCAAACGTAGCAAAAATTACAAGTTAAATAGTGAATATTTCGTAAATTTGAATGAATTAAATAATACAAGACTCAATGGAAAAATAGATCTTGACCATAGATATTGCATAATTGGATGACATAGATCAGGGCAGGAAACCAAAATGCAGTAGTAAAAAGAGTTGAAAATGTTTGGATATTATGATTTTTGCAATCCTCAATCTGCATTCTGTGTTGTGGAATGTGGGATGAAATTATTGACCCAGGGAAAGAAAGTTAAAGTCCCGCAATCTGAAATCTGCGAAAACTTGTGGGTTGCGGGTTGTGGGTAAACAATGTTGCAAATGATGATATTATTGGGTTTCCACTTTCCGCAATCCGCATTGTGGAATGTAGAAGGAGGAACCGAAAAATAAAAAAGTGCAAAAGATGACTTTTCTACTTTCTAAAATCCGCATTTCAGAAGGAGGAACTGGAAGATAAAAGTATTATTTTGGAAAAGTATTTCTGCAATCTGCAAGATGCATTGCAGGGTGCGGATTGCAAAAAGATAAACTTTTTATGAAACAAAATTATAACTTCTACAATCCACATTTACGGGTTGCGGGGTACGGGAAAGGGATTTCCAAAAACCTCCAAAAAATTACTTCCACAATCGGAATTGTGGGTTGTGGAAATAAGAGAATATGTGTAAAAGAAAAGGGTGCTTCCGCAATATGTAAAACAAAAAAAAACAAGGTTTATAAGGAAATTGTATTAATACCAAAACACAATACTTATAGTTTAAAAAACATCCCCTAGCAAGCTTATGGCTTGAAAAAACAATTAAAGGATAAGTGGGGCTCCCATTTTAGTAGCTTAAAAAGGGATCAGTTGCTGCCAACAACAAGTATCTACCTTAGAAGAATAAGATAATATTGAAAATATGATAGTAGATGAATTACATGGTATCTTCACTGCATATGAGATGATAACAAGACTAAATAAACCTTCAAATAAATAATCGGCATTTAAAGCTTCAAAAGAATCAAAGAAATATGAAAACAAATCTAAGAATTAGTTGGAAAACTCAGATGATGAAGGAACATTTTTCATCAAGAAACATGAGAGAGGTACTAGAAAATAAAAATTTAAGCTACCATTAAAATGCTTTGGGTGTGGAATAATTGGACACTTTGCTTCAAAATTCCTTTATTGTAAGAAAGATGACAGTGATGAGAGAGAAGTCTCAAAGAAGTTTAGAAAGGGTAAAATGGGAAATGAAAAGAAGTACTATGAGAAAAAGAAAATTCTTTACAGTATGGAATATAGTGAAGATGAAGATATAAGTGGAGATGAAGAAACAAAATATATATTCATGGGAGTAGATACTCAAGTTCATAATGGTGAATCATATGAGGAAGGTGAGGTAGATTTAAAAGATGAACTCATTAGTGCTCTTTAAGAACTTGAAAAATGCAGGAGAAAGAAAAAATAGTCAAACCATGCCATTAGGGAGTTGGAAACTCAACTTCTAGAGGCCAAAATAATTGAAGAGGACCTAAATATACATCTAAAGAAAGGAAAACAAGAATCTGAAAGGCTTGAAGAAGAGATCTTGCATCTTAGGAAAAAGCTTGATGAAGAGGCCTTAAAATCAAAATTTGAGGGCAGATCAAAGATCTTAGATGATATTCTAAATAGCCAAAAATCATCAAGTGATGAAATGGATTAGGACATGGGCCAAGATATTCCTCTTTCACAAACCAAGGGTAAAATAGAAAAAGCTATGCTTCCACACTAAAGAGTCCAGTTAAGAAGGAAGTAAGCAAAAAATATATCTCAACCTCTCATAAAAAAACAAGATTAATGTGATTCCTAAGATACCAATGGAAAATAGATATCAATAGATCTTCTTTGGTCATTGTCACTCTTGTAATAACTTTGGTCACAAATCCCTAAATTGTAGAGCCTATGAAAAGTTTCATGAATATAAGAAGAATTCACCTAGTGACAAGCCAAAAGGAATAAATCATAATCGTTTTACACTTCTTCAAAGATCTGAACTATAATGTTAAAAATGTGATAACGATGGACATATGGAAAGAGATTGTAAACTGATGACTCCTACAAGGAAGACTATTGCTAATAAGATTCAAGAAAAAAACAAAAGAAGTATTGGAAGGAAAGGGAAGAATAGGAGAGATCCATGATTTCCCTATGTGCAATTGAGAAACAAAATATTTGGCACTTGGATAGTGGCCGTTCAAAACACATGATAGGTGACCCAACCAAGTTCATAAAACTAAAAGATAATAAGGGTAAAGTCACATTTAGAGACAATGTGTCTTCCAAGATAATTCACAAAGGTACAATTGTTGTCAACAACGAGATCAAAGAAGAAAATGTATTATTGGTAAAAAACCTCAATCCTAATCTCCTCAATGTAAGTCAAACATGTGACCAAGGGAACATCTGTATTTTTGACTCTGAGAAATGTGAAATTAGAAAAAAGGACATAGGAAGAATTGTTGCCACTATTGTAAGAAATTCAAACAATGTATACATCCTAGAAAATGAAAATAAATGCCAGTTGAGTATGGTTGAGGAAAGTTCGTTACGACATAGAAGGATGGGACACTTCAAATTTTATAATCTTGTCAAGGTAAGTAAGAAAGAAGCTGTGAGAGACTAGCCCAAAATTGAGAAACCTCTAAAATTAGTTTGTAGACATTGTCAACATGGGAAGTAAACTAAATCCAGTTTTGAAACAAAAGAACATATGGCCTCACATCCTATGGAAATCATCCACACTGATATTTGTGGACCAACAAGGACTAAAATTATTCAAGGGGAATACTATTTTATGCTTCTCATTGATAATTACACAAGGATGAATTGGGTAACTTTTCTCAAAGAAAAATCAGAAGCTTTCAAAAAGTTCAAAATTTTCAAAGCAATGGTTGAAAACGAGACAAATGAGAAAATCAAGTCTCTTAGATCAGACAATGGGGGAGAGTTTACCTCAAATGAATTCAATGATTTTTGTGATATACATGGGATTAAAAGACAATTTTCAGCTGCAAAGACTCCTTAGCAGAATGGTGATGTTGAAAGAAAAAATAGAATAGTCCAAGAAGCCGTCCAAATAATGCTTAATGAAGAAAAGCTCTCAGATGCATTTTGGAAAGACACAGTATACACAGCTTCCTATAGACATAATAGAGGACAAATCAGAGTGAATAAGGATAAGAATCCTTATGAACTATGGTATGGAATACCAGCCTCAGTCAAATATTTCAAAGTATTTGGTAGCAATTGCTACATTAAAGGAATGAGGATGCTCTTGGAAAGTTTGATTTTAGGAATGATGAAGGAATATTTTTAGGATATTCATCCACCAAGAAGGCATATAAATGTTACAATAAAAGGTTGCACAAGATCATAGAAAGTGCAGATGTAAGAATAGCTGACATAAACCCAAGAAGAATAAGAAGTCATGATGGTGATGAAAATACAAATAGTGAAGAAAAGGAAGACTTGCAAAAGGATGAAAGTATTCTTGATGAAGAAGAAGAAAGAGAGGAGGAAGATACACATGAAAGTGAAGAATATTCTCCAAGATCTTATACTAAAACCACATCTAAAAGAGTACAAAAGGATCATCCTGAGACACATATCATAGGTGAAAAAGATGTTGAAGTTACTACAAGGAGACAATTAATATTTAATGAACAAGCCCTAATCTCAGTAGTTGAACCTATGAATTTTAAAGAAGCCAGCATAAATGATGAATGGATCAAAGCCATGAATGAAGAATTGGATTAGATTGAGAGAAACAAAACTTGGGAAATTGTTCCAAGACCCAAAGACAAGAATATTATAGGGACCAAAGGGGTTTTCAAGAACACATTCAATAAATATGGTCAAGTGATAAGGAACAAGGAAATATTAGTATGTAAAGGGTATGCTTAAGTGAAAGGAATTGATTTTGAATAAAACTATTCCCTTGTAGAAAGACTTGAAGAAATGAGAATGTTTTTATCACTTTCATGACATAAAAAAATTTAAAGTATATCAAATGGATGTCAGGTCTTCATTTTTTAATGGAACAATAGAAGAAGAGGTTTATATAGAACAACCTAAAGTTTTTCTCTTATCAGAAAATAGAGACTATGTTCGCAAACTAAAAAAGTCACTCTATGGCCTCAAATAAGCCCTAAGAGTGTGGTTTTCAAGGATAGAAAAATACTTAAAGAAAAAAGGTTTCAAGAGAGGGGCCACTGAAAGTAATATCTACAGAAAAATCAAAGATGAAAATATGATCATTGTTGTTTCTTTTGTAGATGACATCATATTTGGAAGAATTTTACAAATACTAAGTGTAAACTTTGCTTTTGAAATGAAGGAATAATTTGAAATGTAAATGCTGGGTGAAATAACATTTTTCTTTGGACTACCATTTTACCAAACAGACAAAAGGAATATTTATTTCTCAAACCCAGTACATCAAAGACATGCTTAAAATATTTAAGATGGAAGACTCCAAACTTGTTAGTAATCTTATGATCACTGGTTGTAAGTTAAGTAAGGACGATGAGTCTTTGGAAGTGGACCATTCCATGTATAGATCCATGATAGGCAATCTGCTATATGTGACATCTACAAGACTAGATGTGATGCAAGTTGTAGGTTTGGTTGCTAGGTTTCGGTCAAGCCCCAAATAAATGCATGTAACAACAGTAAAAAGAATTTCCAAATATTTGAAAGGTACTATGGAGTATAGGTTATAGTACCCAAAAAGACAAGAATTCATCTTAAAAGAATTTACATATGCATATTGGGAAGGAAGTGTTGATGATCGAAAAAGTGCTAGTGGAGAAAAATTCTTCTTAGGAAATTGTTTGGTATCATAGTTAAGTAAGAAACACTCTTCCATTTAACTGTCCACAATAGAGGCCGAATATATTGTTGTTGTGTCACATTGCACCCAAGTCATTTGGATGAAACAAACACTGGAATACTTACTTGTGAAGTATGAGCAGCCAATAGTAATAAATTGCAAGAATACCAATGCCATAAATATGTCAAAAAATCCTGCCATGCACTCCAAGACAAAGCACATACCAATAAAGTATCACTTCCTAAGAGAACAAGTATCCCAAAATATTTTCAATCTAGAGTATGTTGACACAAAAGAACAAATTGTTGATATATTTACCAAAACATTACCTAAGCAATATTTTGAGCATCTTAGACAAAAGTTGGGAGTAGTCTCCTTATAATAACTGTAAAGTAAAAACATATTATTAGAGGGAGATATGTTGATAGGGGGAGCTGTCAGAAGGAAACCTTTCTCATTGTTATCAAAGGGGGATAAAATGTTGTTCAAAATGAAATGTTGTCATCAATGACAAAGGGGGATAATGTTGAAAATGGTTGTCGATTGATGTCAAAAAGAGTTCAGCAATGGAAAGAAAATTACAGGGAAAACTTAGTGTAAGACAAAGTAATTACAAAACCGGGTGGCAGTTCGATGAATAACGGTTGATCGATGCGAGACACATAGGAGATTAGAATCTACAATAGAATTCATCATGAAGACTCAACAAGTGTCTGATCAGGTGATCAACAGTGCAGATTTGTTTTGAGGACTGGGATTTGTCCCACATTGAAGACGTCATTGAGTTTATATGAGTTTATTTCCACTGGCCTCACTATAATTATTCTAAGCATAGAGAAAGGTATTGTGGGGGATCTAGGTGCTTGGAATCCATTACAATTAACCAATTTGGATCTCAGGATGACCTGTCAGGCCCCGTACCTTTTGTTTTTGGAAAAGGAGAAAATGAACAAATCTAACAATTAGAAGAAAGTCTATAGAAGATATATGGCTGCATAGTGATCCAAAACACTATAGCACAAATTCGCATTTGATCATGGATCAACGGTCAGGATGGATTTTACAAGAGATTGACGGAGAGGAGTGATCTTGCAAGGAAATCAATGGTCAAGAATAATTTTGGAAACAAAGTTGTGAAGAAGAAATTGTGGAGGTCCAAAATAGGAAAGTCTAGTTCCACATTCTGCATCCCACAATCTGCAAGATCAACTGTCAGGATGAACTCCATAAGAGATCGACGACGCGGAAGAAGTTTTGTGAAAAGGGAATAATACAAGTATGTACAATATTGGAGAACCCATAATCCACATGATCAATGGTCAGGAAAGACTCCGCAAGAGATCAACAATGCATAATAAAGATTGCGAAAACATTTATCATGAAATTTGGAAAACCCACAAACCACAATCCACATCTGATCTAAATACCGATGATTAGGAAAGAGTTTGCATGAGATCAACAATGTAGAAGAAATATTACAAAAAGAAAATTGCAGAAGCACTTTTCAGTAGTTCGGAAAACCCAGAATCTGCAATCCGCATCTTATATGAGATCAACGGTCTAGGAATACCCTGCAAGAAATCAATGGTGCAAAAAGACTGTTGTGGAATGTACGTTGTGAAAAGGTAGTTGCAGAATGGAAATTGTGAAAGGAACTATTGGAGAAAATTCAAAACATGCATTCACAATCCACAATCCACATGATATAGAAGGTCTAGAAAGAGTTCACAAAAAATCAACAGTGCAGAAGGAGGATTGCGTAAAGGAAACTGCAAAAGGTCACAGCTAAAAAATTAAACAGTAAAAAAAATGATTAACAGAGAATTAGTTTCAAATTAGTTTAGTTTTATTGAAGAGTCACGATGAAGGTAGGTGACTGTTGAATGTTTGAGAGTATATAAACAATAGTTTAGAACTTCAAATATTTGTCTCTATACATTCATTTGATAGCTCGATTGAAGAAATATAAGAGACCAAATTATCATATGAGGGAGGTTTGGAGGCGCTAGGTCAAGCAATGTGCTGGCTAGGGGGTTGTATCCTCCTTCTAGTTGTAGTTAGTAAATAGGGTGTAGTAGCATCCTTTCAATAGTGGCTAAAAAAATATGGGGTCATAGCCTCCTTCCATTTGTAGCTAGTAAATAGGGTGTAGTATCATCCTATCAGTAGTGGTTGACAAGGTTCTTGTTATCAATAAAAACATTATGATCCATTGATGAATTATAAGTGAAGGTGCATCCACATCATTAATTTTATCAAATTCCTAGAAATGGTTGGAGTCACTTGATTTAGTCCCCTCATATATTTCCCTCTATGCATATGATCGAAGACCATAAGAACCAAGATGATTATATCAAAATTTACTCATCGAGATAGAGGGGAAAATGGTAACAATTGATATTGGGGTATTTTAAGAAGAACTTAATTACAATGTCCTTTTGGGTTGAATTTTTATGTACTCCATGAAGGAAGTGGCCTCATTGGTATCCCACATAATTATGTTCCCCTTCAATTGAAATATAGTCATCCTCGACCATCTCAACTACTATGACCCTCATGCCAACACCAACTCTTAAAATTACCTACCTATTGTAGGAGAGGTTAATAAACCTCCTTATGTTGATATATAATTGAGTGTGTATATAGAGTTTGACCTCTTAGGGGAGTATTCATGTCCTCAACTTGAAATTCCTACCTCAACATATGACCTTATACTCATTATTTTCACCTCAGAAAATACCCCTTTAACCACATAGGCATCATCATGAACACCTCTAACGAGTCATGGCATTAAACAAACATTGATTCCATCAATTCCTCCAATTTTTTAGATACCATTCTTGCCCCCCCCCCCCCCCATCGGAGTGCACGGGACATAAATTATGGATAATATAACTCTACTTGAGCTCACTTTAGGAATAATTGTATGGTACCTTATGACACCCTACACCAAGATGGCCTCAAAACCAGTGACTCACTATGACTCTATACTAGTTAGGCCAGTTATGCCATCTGCCCCCCATACAAAACTAGAGACACCTCTGACCTAAATCGCTTGAATAGTCACTAAAAATAATAATGGGGGAATAAGTAAATAGAATTTGAAGTCCCCCATCATGTCCAACCTTATTTTTGTACCACCATCGGTGCTCTCGAAGCCTAAAATAGGGGGCATTACTCAACACAAATTGAAATACCATAATGAACAACACTCATACATTGAGGGTCACCCCACCATGTTTTCTACGTAGAAAAAAAATATATGTGATCAACTTGTGCCCCACATTGATGGAGATCATGAATTTTCTCAATACCCTTATTAGTGTGATGCATGCAATGCATACTATAGAAGGGGAACACACCATTAACCTCACGACCACAAACTCTAATTCATTATGTATTGATCATGCATGTTTGATTTTCTCCTAGTTTAGGCACTATACACACCATTGTCTAAACCTATTGTGATTTTAATATTCCTTGGTGACCATTCGCCTCACCAACCCTTTGGTTGAGATTCCTTGACATTAATAGAAAGAACAAACCTCCATCAACATCATCACTACAATAGTGACCTAACCAATAATATTCACCTCATAATCACTTAAACTATAAGAATCACACCTACACCTTTCTAATCAAGTATTTGCTCCTAATCATGTTTAGAGTCTAGCATATGTTCTTAATAAGGAATATGACACTCACCCATCTAGATCACGCAGGTTGTTGACCCACCATTCATTTTAGTTCCCTTTGGTGAGTGCATTATGAACTCTTTGCTTTCAACAAAAGTTACTATTGGAAAACCTCTCTCCTTTGGGTGTCACCCTTTCCATGGTATGCAAAGAAGAGCACAAATCCACCAATGACAGTGAAGACGTAGACATACCATTTTTCTCTCTTATAGGTCACAGTGATAACCCTAAATTATTGTTGGGAGAGTGTGATCCTGACTTACCACATCCATTGAAAAAGGTGCACCAACCTTTTCCTCCTCTCAATATTAAATTCTTCATGCCTTACACATCCCATCAGCTACATGGACATCCTCTACATGGAATTATTACCCCTTCAACTGGATACCAGCCCCACATATGTTGAGACAACTCAATGGTGAATTACCACTCCTACTATCGACACTAGGTCAACCGATATAAGGTCTAGAGACTCCTTCTCTTCATATGAAGACATGTTAGAGGAATACTGATTCTCCACAAATGAATCCATAATGGAGGCCATGCAGTTAGATGAGCCCCCCTAGGATGACCTTCATCATAGGTCTTATTCACACTTACCAATGTACACTCAACCACTATGGTCACTCAACAATATACCATTGAAACAAAACACTTATTAGCTCCTAAGAATTTTTATTGGTTCAACAACCCCATCCTATCCCCCTATGCCTATGAAGATCGAAATCCAACTAATATTTCACCCAAATTGATATCCATATTTTTGTTGCACCAGGAGTGACCAAAAACATCTCAGTTGGGGTCTCATGCTCACCACAAGAAATCATTGGCTTTACCTCCCTCTACAAATAATTATGATATATTTTCACATGGGTGTATGTAAAAATGCTTGACTTAGACCCTTCCATCATCAAACACCACATTGACACTTAGTCAATTGCACTCCAAATAAGATAGAACCAACAACTCTTTCACCGCTCCAAATATCTAGCTATCAAAGAAGAGATAAAAAAAAACCTTTAAGTTAGATTGATCTTCCCTATTTCTTATACCTCATGGGTATCAAACCCCATCCTAGTAAAAAACAAGAAGTAAACCATTCGAGTCTATACAAATTTCATACATCTCAACCTAGAATGTCCCAAAGAATATTTCCCCACTCCATTCATTGACTAGATTATTGACTTGTGTGCACACATCACAATTTTTGTGTTTTATGGATGGTTTTTCAGGCTATAACCATGTTGATGTATTTGTAACTTTGGAATGTATTCACTTGTATATCTTATGTCTTGTACCCTGATGTTTATTCCAGTAAGTGTCTGTACTATATTTGAGTCATGTCATGCCTCGATGTTCCTATCAGGAGATTCAATAATGTAAACAAGTCATGTCAAGTCATTGTGGGTAACCCTCCTATTGCTCAAGGGTTAAAGTCCCCGCAGTTTCGAGGCCCTGGGGTTATTAGACTCTCCTAGAGAAGTCGGCTCTAGTGATTTATTATCGAGTCAAGAATTAGTATAAATAGAGAGTGAGCCTATCTATTTATCACACACTCACTCACAATTAGTCATAGCACATAGCTGAGGAAGAAGAAGTTGTTGGGGATAAAAAGAAAGAGGCTACTACTGTCGAGAGATCATCTTACTATTTTGGGTTTTTACTTTTGGTGCTTATTCTATCTCTGAGGAAGTTGCGGGTTTTTCTCCATTTATGGTTTCCCCGAGGAAAAACATTGTGTTCGTTATCTCTTGTGTTTGATTGTTGTGCTTGTTATTCTCTTAGGTAAATATCATAATATAATGATAGCTTAAATGATAAAAATCTAACATGGTATCAGAGCTAACCTGAGAAGAAGACACCGTGCAACTGCAGAAACTAGGGCTTCCTATTTTTTGGATCTCTCTCCACATATTTTTAGCAAAATAAGGTTGGGCTAACTCTCCTGCATAGAGCACATCTTTCTGTCGAAGCAGAACCTGATTTTGAGAATTTTCAGTTTTTGATCTGTCACTGTTGTCAAAAATTAGGGATTTCCATAGAAGTGGAATTTTTGAGTTATCCCAGGCCTAGATTGATCTTCTCCTCAAAATCAAAGTTTAGAAATCAAGATCAAAGAATTTGGTTGGACAGAAATCCGAGAAAGTCAAACCCTAATCTGCTCCTGAACCAGCACTGCAGAAATTCAGCTCCAAATCCAGATCCGACATCTTGACCTGGTAAGATATAAATATTTTGTATTTCCATTTGAGGTTCTCAATTAATATGTCTCATCATACCAAGCTTGATGAAAAGCTTGAGGGAGCTAATAAATTTTGAGCCTGGAAATAGAGGATCTCCCTAGTCCTAGAAGAAAATGAGTTGGACTCCTATATCAATGAGCAGGTTCTAGTTCCATAGGGAGATGAGGCTAAGGCCTTACACAAGAAGAAGTTGGTTATGGATAAGAGCATTATTGTTGATTCAATCAAGGATCACCTCATACCATAGGTGTCCTTTCTAAAGACACCTAAAGCTATGTTTGATGCCCTAACCAAATTGTTTTAAGGGAAGAACATAAATCGGAAGATGACTCTAAGAAACCAACTGAAGAATGTAAAGATCCAGAATGCAAAGACCATCCAATGTTACTTTACAAGGGTCTCTTAGATCAAGGAAAAACTGGAAGTAATAGATGAAGAAGTGGAGAATGTAGAGATTGTGATGACCACCCTAAATGTTCTACCTAGGGCATGGTACTCTTTCATTCAAGGGATCTATGCCAGACATAAGCTAGTCAATTTCAGCAGACTATGGGAAGAATGCTCTCAAGAATAATATCGGATAGTAGCTTGAGAAGAACAGATGGGAAGTGAATATCAATCTCTCATAGTCCACACGAAGAAAACTAAAAGGGACCATAATCACTCCAAAGGTAATAATTCACACTCTAGAAGAGATCTGTCTATTATTAGATGTTACACATGTGATGATAAAGGACACATACCCAAATATTTCCCTAACAAAGGGAAATCTCACAAGAAAAAGGGAAAAAAGAGAATACACCATGCTCATGCTGCAAAGGATGATGAACCTTACACAAAGAGAATCAGACAAGAAAGTGATGATTCTTCAAGTGATGAAGAATATATTTTGATCTTCGCTCTCACAGGAACTATCTCACATGGAAGCAATGATTGGTTTTTATAGACAGTGGTGCTTCCAAACATATGATGGGATTCAAAGAATCATTTGTGAAACTATCTGAACATGAGTCACCTCACAAGGTAAAACTTGGGGATGACTACCAGTATCCAATAAAAGGTAGTGGTGAATCCTCCTATAATCCAGACTCTGGAAAGTCTATGAGGATGAAAAATGTATTGTTTGTACCAAGACAAAGAAGAACCTCCTCTCCATATCTGCATTGGATGAAAAAGGAATCACGATTGCTTTTGTAGATGGCCAAGTTCTTATGTGGCCAAAGGGAAAGACTTTTGATGATTCAATAGTGATTAGGGAACAAGAAGGAGGTCTATACAAATTTAAGGGCCAACCAGAACAAGATTTGGTTCGTGACTCAGTACAACCAAATGAAATTTGGCATAGAAGGCTTGCACATGTGCATTATAGGGCACTACCACTTGCAAGAAAAGTTGTTGAAATTCTTATAGAAATGCAAACAAAACATGATGGTGTCTGTAAAGGATGTACAAAAGGAAATAACACAAAGAAGACATTTCCAAGTAGCAAGAGCAAGGTAAAAGGAATGTTGGTAATCATCCACTCTGATGTATGTGGTCCGATGTCATCAAGTTCATTAAGAGGGTATTTTTACTATGTTTCTTTCTTTGATGATTTTTCTAGGAAGACATGGATATAATTTATGAAGAACAAAGATGAAGTATTCAACAAGTTCAAGGAATTCAAAGCCTTGATTGAGAACCACACAGAAAAGAAAATAAAGATTTTTCGATCAGATAAGGGCAGAGAATTCACATCGAATGAATTCAAATACTTATGCAAAGATTCAGGGATTAAGAGGGAGTTAACCACTCCATATAATCCAAAACAGAATGGAGTTGCAAAAAGGATGAATAAAACAATCATGGAAGCTGAAAGGGCTATGCTTCATAATAAAGATCTTCCCATGCATCTATCAGAAGAAGCTGCCAAAACAACGGTGTATGTACAGAACCGTACTCCACATAGAGTACTCGAGAATAATACACCTAAAGAAATATTTTTCGGCAAGAAACCAGAAGTCAGCCATCTCAGAATATTTAGTTGTCCAGTGTACATACACATTCCAAAAGAAAAGAGGACAAAGTTAGATCCTTCAGGAAGGAAGGGTATATTTGTGGGATTCTCTGAAAGCTCGAAGGCTTACAGAATATACTTCCCAGGATTCAAGAAGATCAACATCACCAGGGATATAACATTTGATGAAGACTCAACTTACAACAAATCCAAAAAGAGAATTACTGAAGAACCTCAAGAAACATAAGCACCCAGAATCCATGACACAACCATGAATGAAGAATATCAAGAAGAAGATCGAGAAATAGAAGAACCTCCAGAACCTGTAGATCCACCTCAGGAAAAGAATTCTCACAAAAGGAAACCTACTTGGGTACGAGAATCTATCCAAGATGCATAAATATATGGGGCTCCAGAAGAATCACACAACAAAAGGAAAAGAACCAGGTCATGTTCCAGTTATGTAGTCTTATTATGTGATTTCATTGATAAAGAACCTTCCAACTATGAAGAAGCGATAGAAAAGAAAGAATGGAAGGATGCTATGATCTAAGAGTACCAATCGATCATGAAGAATGATGTTTGGGATGTTGTCCCAAGACCTGACGGGAAGTTTGTGGTGACTTCCAAATGGATCTACAAGATCAAGCATGCTACAGATGGAATCATAGAAAAATACAAAGCAAGATTCATGGCTCGTGGCTTCTCCTAGAAAGAAGGAATAGATTATGAAGAAACTTTTGCACATGTAGCCATATACACTTCCATCAGATTAGTACTTGCTCTAGCTGCAGTGATGAAATGGAAGATGCATCAAATGGATGTCAACACTTATTTCTTGAATGGTGTAGTGAAGAGGAAGTGTATGTGGAGAAGCCACTCAATTTTGAGACACATGATAGGGAGACTCATGTGTGTAAACTGAAGAAAACCCGATACGGTTTGAAATAGACACCCAGGACATGGTATGGAAGAATTGATGGCTTTCTATCCAGTTTGGGCTTTACCAAAGTAAAGCAGATTCCAACCTCTACTACAAGGTTGAAGAAGGAAATTCAGTGATACTCCTACTATATGTAGATGATCTATTTGTAACAGGCATGGATGGATGGATTACTGATATGAAGGGAAAACTTGCTGTCGAGTTCGAAATGAAGGACTTGGGTATGATGCATTATTTTCTAAGCATGGAGGTGTGGCAGAATGTGGATGGATTCTTCCTCAAATAAATGAATTATGCAGTATAGATCCTAAATAGATTTGGGATGATGGACCTCAAGGCCTTAAACACACCTATGGCATCGAACCTGAAGCTATTGAGTTATGCTTCATCTGAATCGGTTGATGCCATGATGTATTGTCAGATGATTGGGTCCTTGATGTACCTGACAAATACAAGACCAGATATTGGCTTTGATATGAACACCTTGAGCTGGTTTCTGACAGATTCGAGACATGTTCACTTGATTCCTGCAAAGCATATTTTGAGGTACCTAAAGGGTACAGTTAACTATGGGCTCAAGTATAAGGGTGATTAGAAGATTAACCTGGAGGTTTATGTTGATTTAGATTGGGCAGGCTATGCCATCGATAGGAAGAGCAATTCAGGGTGCTACTTCAGTATGGGATTAGGTGTGATCTCTTGGTTTAGCAAGAATTAATCATGTGTGGCACTGAGTATAGCTGAAGTAGAGTATGTCACAGCTTGTTCAACTAGTTGTGAGGCAGTTTTGATAAGGAATATACTATCTGATCTATTTGATCTCCAATTAGATGCTACTTGTATATATTGTGACAACCATAGTTGTGTGAAGTTGCCAGAGAACCTAGTGTTCCATGACAAGTCGAAGCATATCGAGATCAAGTATCACTATATCAGGGATATGGCGTAGAGAGGAGCAGTGAAGCTCAAGTATGTTATGATGGATGAACAGATAACTAATGTGTTGATAAATCCATTTGTCGAAGTGAAGTTTTAGTACTTTAGGGAGAAGCTTGGTGTTCTCTAGATCGAGATTCCTCCCAAGAGGAAGTGATGAGTCCATTATGAGCCCTTCTGACATGGTGAGAGGATTGGTTCCTTCCATCCAGTATGAAAAAGGACTGGCTCTATGTAGATCCCACATCTAGTATGAAAAATGACTAGCTCTGTGAAGACACATCCAGTATGAAAAAGGACTAGCTCTGTGAAGACACATCCAGTATGAAAAAGGACTGGCTCTATATAGACGCCACATCTAGTATGAAAAAGGACTAGCTCTGTGATGATACATCTAGTATGAAAAAGGACTGGCTCTTTAGATGTACATCTAGCATGAAAAAGGGTTGGCTCTGTAGAACTTCCTATGACGAGAATAATCAATAGATAGCACCCATGATGATGACCCAATGATGATCCATATATAGTGATGATGATCCAGATCCAGTGATGATGATCTAGTAGTGATGATCCAACAGTGATGATCTAGATCAAGACGGAGATGACTTGAATATGAAGATAACTTGAAGATGAAGATGACTTGAAGATGAAGATGATTAGAAATCATTAATGATCTAGATGATACAGAGAAGAAGAACCATGCTAATAAATTGTATCGAGAGAATACCTTCCTAGTTAAGAGGGAGTGTTGATGTATTTGTAACTTTGGAATGTATTCACTTGTATATTTTATGTCTTGTACCCTGATGTTTATTATGGGAAGTGTCTGTAATGTATTTGAGTCATGTCATGCCCCGATTTTTCGATCGAGAGATTCAATAATGTAAAAAAGTCATGTCAAGTCATTGTGGGTAACCCTCCTATTGTTCAAGGGTTAAAGTCCCCATAGTTCTGGGGCCCTATGGTTATTAGACTCTCCTAGAGAAGTCAGCCCGAGTGAGTTATTGTCAAGTTGGGAATTACTATAAATAGAGAATGAGCCTCTTTATTTATCACACACTCACTCCCACTCAATTGTAGTGCATAGCTAAGGAAGAAGAAGTTGTTGGGGCTAGAAATAAAGAGGTTACTGCTATCAGGAGATCATCTTACTGTTTTGGGGTTTTACTTTTGGTGTCGATTCTATCTCTAAGGAAGTTGTGGGGTTTTCTCCATTTATGGTTTCCCCAAGGAAAAAAATTGTGTTCATTGTCTATTATGTTTGATTGTTGTTCTTGTTATTCTCTCAGTTAAATATCCTAGTATAATTCTAGCTTAATTGATAAAAATATAGAAGAACCAAATATGCATCATCCCTCAGGATCAATACAAAACATGATTTACAACACTATGGGGGTCCTTTTCCTATAGGGTCATGCCCTTTTGGATAAAGAATGTTGGGCACACCTTTCAAAGATCCATGGGATATGTTTTCAATGATATTTCCTATATCATGTTATATTTCCTATATTATCTTATGGCCATATTCAAGAAGCAGTTTGATAACCTCTGTGACCTACAAACCATATTTAGATGATGTTGTAAGTATAACATGCAATTAAATCCCCTAAAATGCATGTTTTGTGTCATTGTAGGATGATTATTAGTATTCATCATTTCACAAGCCCAAATCAACATCAACACATTTAAATTTCAAACCATCATTAAACTCCCCCCCCTCCCCCATGAACACGACAATAGTTTTAAACTGTTCAAGCGAAGACCCAATTTCCTCCATTGCTTTGTCCCTAATTATGCCACTTAGGAACATGGTTTTCTACAAATTGTTAGGAAATACATCCCTTTTAAATGGGATGAGAAAGAACAAAGATCATTCGAAGCACTAATTAAAGCATTAGCTTCCACGCCCCTCATTCCCCACTGGATTTTGACAAAGGTTTTCTCCTCTATGTATCTACATCATCTCATGTTGTTACAAATCCTGGTCCAACAATTTGACAATCACAAGGAGGAATAAAATCACATAAACATGTCATTTATTACATCAACAATTTTTTTTTGGGTCCAACACTCAAATACACTCATTATGAGAAACTCACGCTAGTAATAATTTTGTCTCTACAGAAATTTTTCCATTACATATTGGTGCAGAAAACAACAATCATCATAGAATCTAATCCTATGCAAAATGTACTTAGTCAACATATCATTAATGATAATTCTGTATGGTTGGTCATTATTCTCCAAGAATTTGACCTTCGTTTTATTACCCCAAAAATCAATAAATCCTTGGCTCTTCCTGGGCTCATTGCATATCTCTCAGCCACTGTTAAGGGATAACCTATGAATGACTAATTTCATGATGAACATCTATTCATCATAACTAGTGATGATACATGGTATGAAAATATCCTAACTTATCTTTAAACTCAAAAATTCACCCCTCTCTTATCACATGATGACCGCTAATGCATACGCCACCAAGATTCCTTATATCTTCCCCCATCTTGGTTGAGCATAGTCTCTTGAGGCCACTTCAGAAAGTGTTTCTCAGTAACAAATGGTTGATGAACCTTTTTTAGAAGAATTTGATTAGCTTTTGATTTTTCTTGTTGTTTATTGTAATGGATGTCTCATCTAGGCTCTTTATATTCTAGAATTATCATGGATTGATTTTAAAAGAGTAGAAAACCATAAACTGTGCACAATAATGAAGAACATCCAAAATAAGAACACACCATAAACAAATAAGAACACAAATTTGATAACAGATTTTGTCTAAGGCTAACCTATTTATCCATGCATGCTTCTTCAATGGGGAGTCCTTTTTATAATTCTTAGCAAATGGAAAATACATGGAAAAGTATAACATGATACCTTGATTTGGGAGAGACTTGAGAGTTATGCTTCTTTTATGAATATTAAGATTACACCAGTGTGTTGATATTGAAAAAATGTGAATTATTTACTATAACGCGATACCCTTCTGATGAAAACTCCTCTTCCATTGGAATCATGCACACAATAGTATTGTAGCATGCAAATAAAAAAATAGATTGTACAGTAGGTACATATTGGGATTCAAGCTCGGTTCTACTAAAAATGCACAAAAATTGAGTTCAAATGACCCAATTCAGGCATGTGGTCTCTCCCCTTGTGCAATGGCAGAAGTCCTCCTTAAATAATTTGGGGGTGGTGGTATTACCAAGACATACCCCCATCGTTCATTAGTAAGGAATAGTATTATGATCTAGGATACCCAGGGTCAATCCCACGGGATCCCCCCTTTTTGGAATTTTTTACAACTGTTCACATCATTTGTTTGTAGCTTGGTTTGTCGTCTTTTTAGGGATAGATATATCCCAAAAATATGCTCTAAAATGGGGGCCCAGCTAGACTGCTTGCCAAGTTTAAAGGAATTGGTTGGCCCCTATCTTTTCCAACTTCACTGATTTGCAATTCAAATAGGACAACCCCCAATCATATGACAAGGCACACTGGTATCGCATATGGTTAGGATGCTATAATTTTCCATATGAGGTTGACGGTTTGAGTCCTCCAATGTTCAATCATTCCTTTGGTCATTTTTGGTCAACCTTGGGATGACACATGGCACACTCATATTGGGCCATGTTAACCCAAAAAATACCTCAGTAAGCTCTACATGAACTACACCACCCAAAGACATCTACGTACGACACTCATTTGACCCCCACACACTCAAAAAGGCTCAAAAATATTAAAAAGGGATTAAAAACCCCTAAAAAGAGCCAAAATAGCTCTCATAGGGGCTAAAACCTCCAAAAAGGGGCTAAAACCCCTCAAAGGAGCTTAAAACCCCCAAAGGAGCTAAATATTTGGCAAAAGGGGCTAAATGCCCAAAAAGGGGCTAAAGCCCCAACCAGGGGCTTAAAACCCTAAGAACATCAAGAAAAGTATAAATCAAGGGGTGGGGGTCACTCTCAAATGAATTCTTCTCTCCCTATCACTATCCTTCCTATGTGAGTGCCTTCATACCCTTTTCCTCTCAAGTCATTCACCCTCCCTCTCCTCCATTCCTCCTTTGAGCCAAAGCTCCCCATCCATTGAGAGGTGCTCCCCCAAGCTAGGGCATGGTGGCCCATTTCAACCAGAGAAGGTATATGTCTATTTTTGTTCTTTCATCTTGTAATTTCTAACATTTTTTCTTGCAGGTTTATTATTTAATATTTTGTTGCAGGTTTCCATGGACTCTTGGTAGTGATTTCTTTGTTTGCTTACAGTTTCAGGAAGGGTTTTGACTGTTAGGCCCTAACTATGTTTGCAGGGTTTTATTTCATTTTCTTTCTATTCATTCCATTCTCATAGGAACCCTACCCTTCCATCCTATAGATGGAAGGTATTTGTTTCTGCACGTAGCCAGGGTTTTCCTTGAGCTACAGATTGGCGACCATACCGGGTCGATCCCACTAGATCCCTAGGTTTTGTTTTTAATATTTTGCTTACTTAGTTTGATAGATCTTTACTTATTTAGGTTGATATATCTATTTATTTCATTTTTTTTATTGATTCGGCCATAGTACTAGTTACTATTGGTCATTCTTTGATTTGCAAATCGTTCAACTGTGCAAAAATGGTCGAACCGAATTTCTGAAAATTTACCTGTGTTCGGGCTCCTTTTCTACCCAAATAGTTGATCCATTTGTGAATCTGCTTGTGGTTAGGGGTAAAAGGGCCCGTGTACGAAGTGTTTTTTCAACTGTTTGAGGTAATTCCTCACGGTTTGATCACAATCCATCCCGCAAAAATAGGTCCTCTATAGCTGCACGACCCATTTTTCTTTACTTTGTATGAGCATTTTAACTTTTTGGGCTTGCTTATTTGCTACTATTTGGACTATAAGTGCGGATTAGCCACCTTTGACCAACATTTTGTTTTCATTTTCATACAATTTGTGTAAATCATTGTAAAAATTTAAATGGTTAATGGTTTAATGGATTTTATTACAAAGCTTGCATAAATTTATTGTAGATTAAATTTCATTTATTGGAAATTAACATTTTTCCTAGCCCTTCCTCCTCTACCGATTCATCACCCTTTGGGGTATTCTGATATAAGACGAAGGGTGAAGCTTGTATAGTAATAGGAATTCATTTGTAATTTTTTTGAGACCACTAAAAACAGGTGACTTGGAAGATATAGGGGATGGAGACCGTTGGGGGTTTCATGGCATTCACGTCCTCCTAGTTGACCGACATTACACTTGGAGAGTGACTTGAGGATCTACAGATGGGCTTAGTCCCATTGTGCTGAGATCCCAGCACTCTTTCCTGGTTGAAGAGAGATAAAGGTGTAAGGCAGTCACCTAGTCAGGCTTCCATAGTTCAGACTCAGGTATGGCATGTGTTTAAATTTCTGTTCACAATTTACTACTTTCATAAACAACTTATCCATGTTATAAGTTCTACAATAAACCAAACCATATCTATGGAATATTCATAAACCATACAAGCAGCCACAAACCATAATATAAATATAATGGACATGCACACAAATCATACCAAGTAAAACAACCAAACTCAGTTCATGACGCTGAGCTAGCCAATTTATAATTTACACTAATTCAAACACTTGTAGTATTTGAGGACATAAGTCCCTAACTACCTTAACTATGGGAAGTACATGGGCTCAGCCTAGAAACTCATTATGAGGAGTACCAAGGGAACCCCAAAGTAGCTGGTCGCTGAGAGCAATTGCCAAGCAAAATGGGCAACGACCCCCACCGATTGACTAGCACTCCCATGAGGAAAAGTCCAAGTGCTGCCTCTTGGCAGTATTGGTGGCCGAGTTACCACCTAAAATCCAATAGGAAGACATTAAAATCGGGGTCCAAAACATCACTACCATATTTCACCACCTAACATACCAACCAGACACAATTAATAGTAGAACAAATCCTAGAATTAACGTCCCATTTAGCGTCCCTTTTTAGTGTATATTTTTTTTACATTGAGTGGTCAAACTAGATGCTAAATGGGGTGCATCATGGACAAAACTTAAAGCGTCCTAAAAATCATCTTTTTTTGCTTCCTAAATAGCGTCCTTTATGACGTCCAAAATAGCGTCTCTTTTTTTGCTTCTAGAATAGTGTCCAACTTTGCTTCCTAAACAACGTCAAGGTTTTCTTCTAGAATAGTGCCCAACTTTGCTTCCTAAACAACATCGAGGTTTGCTTCCTAAATAACATCCTTCTTTGCTTCCTAGCGAGTGTCCACTTTTGCTTCTTAAATGACACCCCCGTTAGCGCCATATTTGCATCCTTAATAGCACCATGTTAGCATCCAAATTAGCATCCATTTTTACTACCACTTTTGCATCCCATTTTGCACCATGTTTTACTTCCAAATATGTGCCAATTTTCGCTTCCAAATTTGCACCAATTTTTTCTTCCTTTTTTGCATCATTTTTTGCTACCAAAATGATTCCAAATATTTCTTCTATTGTTGCACCATATTTTGCTTCCTATGTAGCACCATGTTTTTCATCCAAAGTAACGTCTTATTTTTCTACCATATCAACGCCATGTTTGGATTCATCATTAGCGCCATGTGTTGCATCCTTTTTAATGCCTAGTTTCACGTCTCTCATGTTTTGGTCACTAATTTATTCATTTTTAGTATTTAACCGATATTATAATATTATTAGGGCATGGAGGAATCGAACCACCAACATCCTGCTTGTAAGGAAGGTGCTCTTCCATTAAGCTAGAACCCTTAGGAATTTGAGAACATAACTTACAGAGTCCTCTATAATGGTAAAAAGGATCAATACACAACTTTGAGTATCTAATGGTCGAACAAGGCAACATAGAAAGAGGCTTTTGTAATACCAGAAAGCACACTCATCAGCATCAACAATGTTGCATGTATCAGAAGATGACAATGTAATAGTACCAATTTGGTTACCTAAAATCATGTAGCTTGGGAATTCTGGTTATATCATGACTTGATAAGCCATGTGATTAGCAATACACATTAATGAATGCACATGACTAGAGAAAAAATAAATGTTCCACCAGTCTAGCTAGCAGCCAAATTATGACAGCATGGTTACAAACATGTAATATCTTGCACCTTATTCTAGTAGACAGACAATTCTACTGTTGGTCATAGCTGCATGTGATTACACACAATATAATTTAGAACGTATGTACCAACATAGTTACCTACATAAGATCAGTTCTAATAGAGTGGGGAAACAAGAGTGAAAACAAAGAGAGTGTGCCTTGAAACAGATTGTATATCATTGCAATGAATTGTGAATTGTCGATTCAAGCATTTAAAAGCATGAGAATTGAAAATTAACTACAGAAACGCATCTGGGAAATAGCATCAGTGCTATAAGGAAACTTAATTCCAATTTATTTAAATATTTGTAAGGCGCAGCAGGAATAGGACACTCACTAAATATGTTGGGGGGTGGGGGTTGAAGGTATTATTGAAGGGATTTTCAGTGGAAACAACATACACTGAGAATCTACAATATCTTCCTGAACATAAAAAATGGCGAGTACAAAAGAGTAATGTGGCTGAACTACATCAAGTGGATAATGGTAGTCATTATGATGAAGGGATCAAAGGGATCAAAAAGAAAGTTTAGAGAAAAGACTAGTACCATTTCTAAAATACTGACCATTCCAAGAACTCCCTAGGAATAGTTTGTTGGCGTCCATTTCTTGTCATTTTATGGGAACTTTTCTAGGTTGTATCCTTCAGGAGATGGGTCATTCCCATAAAAAAAATGTAGTAACAATCATTTCATCCTATAGAGCATATTTTATGCCCTCATTTGGATATAAAGGAGACGAGCATAAAGTTTAAGAAAAACCAACAATAAGCTTATGTTAGTCTCATCTAATATATTGCTAGTAATCAAATACTTAACATAATTCAACTATGATAATTCATCTAGTTATCAGTGAGAAGCTAAAGTTAGCACGATATAGATAGATATATGTACATATATGAGAACAAATTGGATACAATATGGTTGGATATGCATATATAAAAATACATGTAAAATATGTGTGAGCATGTAAAATACATGTATTTCCTAATATTTCCAGAGTTTTAACAAAGTATTTTCCTTGGTTTAATGTATTTCCTAATAAAATTCTCTACAAAAATAGCTATTGACCCATTTTCCATTTTTCATATGGCATAGAGTTCTTGTTCAAAACATTCTTAAGCTCACAGCTTGGCCCAATGGAAGGGTGCTATCCTCAATGGGGGTTATTGAATAGTTAAAAAATGTATAGTTGTGTTTTTTTCAACTTTAAGGCCCAAATACGTACAACTGACAAAGATTTTCATAATTTCATATAAACTAAAAGTGTACCTCGTGAATATGACCTCTCTTTTGAAAAATCCTATCCTCTTATGTTCCAACAGCCTGAATAAAATGCTCCACCTTTTCCAATATTACCTGCATGATAAATTGTTCCACATTTTAGTGTGATATCATCTTCGCTGGAAATGCTAGCTGTATCCAAACAAGTTAACACCCTTTCATTCGATGTTCAATAATTTTAGACACAGGAGACATCCTATATCCTTTATAAAAATCCATGTGCATTCAAAATTTCAGAAAGATAAAACATTATATAGATTTAATGCCATCAATTGGATAAAGCTGGTCAAGATGATATCGGTATCATTTCCACCAATCTGGGGACATGAGATCTTGTGATTCAAGTGATAATTAAAATTTCAACAGCCACACAACTTCATATTGCAATATTTAGAAGACCAAAGTGAAAATATCATAATATCTACAACAAAAATTATATAATAAATGCAATTAGTGTCATAATACCTCACCTGNACACAACTTCATATTGCAATATTTAGAAGACCAAAGTGAAAATATCATAATATCTACAACAAAAATTATATAATAAATGCAATTAGTGTCATAATACCTCCCCTGCCTCTGTCAAATAGCCACCCATTGCATGGAATTATTTCTTGTATACATCCATGAGCAAATTAATTGAACCTTGTAAAATAGAAAATAACCACCAACAAATTATCTTCCTGGAGAATATTGTCACAGAACCAAAACAGAGAATGTGAGTTGTAAAAATAGATCTATAATAAACTGTCTACACACACACTAGAGATAATCATGCTTAGAAGTTAGAAGAACAATAAACTTGGACATAAAAATATTCCAAGCATTTCAACTAAAATGAATTTTAGAACACAATGTAAATGTAGATAATATTTATTCAGTGACTATTTAAGGAATTCAAATAGAATATAGGAGGTGTAACATCTCTACATACAAACCTAACGAATTTCCAATGTAGGCATGTGTGGAAGGAAATCATTGCCAACAAAGAAACAGATGAAGACAAAATCATCCACAACCCATTAAAAATCAATCTCTATTGGAGGTTTTGGAATCTTATATCATACTCTTGAAACTTGCTTTAATTATCATGAACTAAATGGGACCATTATTAGTATTAATGCAACCATACAACATTAACAAAAAGAAAAAACCTCCAAGCATGCATAACCAAAATCCTAACATAAATAATTATACATATATCCGACTTACCTGATAAGGATTTTTAGGATTAACATTCAGTTCACCACCTTTCTTGTCAAAATTTCCTTGCTTTATTTTTGGTTGTCCTTCACATGCATTTGCAAAATGGCCAACCTGACCACAAAGGAAGCATTTGTCTTGTTGTCCAGGCATAACCACAATCTGCACAATTACATATATAAGGAAAGAGGAAATGTTATCATATTCCCCTCACTATTTTTAAATACTATAGTAAAAGAGATGACAATACGATCTAAATGCATTTCAGTCATACAAACCTATCAGGCAATTTAAAATTTTCATCTTGAACAAAGGATGAGTGTTAATTTCTATTTTTCATAAAGGACAAACTGTTAAAAAAGAGTCTCTACTTTTGTGGGGATGATTTTGTCATTGACCATGCTTGGATATGGTGCATGTGTAGCATTTCTAAGCATAACTCCTACCCTCAATGGTTTTTGGTAATTGTCTCCCGGTAACACTCAAGAGTAAATCCTAGAAATGGGGTTAAGTATTGAAATTTGAACATAGATGAGTATAACAGTTCAAGATTTTATTGGGTTAACGTTCAGACGTTTATTGGGTTTGGCGAAGGTCATTAACATATAAAACATATCTAGAGATCAATAAGAGTGATATAAATTTGAAAGTACTTCCCATGAGTTCAAAGATAGGACTACCAAGACCTCTTCCCAATACAAAGATGCAATAATTATTTCTAAGAGTTTGACAATGTATGAACCATTGTCACTTCAAGGCAATGTGATCTAAGAGAATGGGTGGATGTTACAATATGTAATGTACAAAAGTGCAATAAAAAAATTAGATAGTGATAAAAATGTACTCATTAAATCCTTAAAAGCAAAACTTAGTGGCTTCTTCTGCATGTAAATGCATCATGACCCATATCAAATGAAAATAAGGACCTTGATCTTTATTCTAAGCAAATAATCATGAGATTGAACTATTACACAATAGTGAAGAATACCAATAGTTATATTACACTCTGTTCTCTATAAATCATGAGCATTAACCTCTCTCAAAATTGAGAAGTGCACCTCATGAGTAGACAATGCTAACATGATTTATACAGCATCCTCCAGCCATTGGGAAAAAGGAATTTACCAACAACCATTTGGGACAAAGGCATTTACCAACAGCAATATGGCGTTTACCAGCCTTTTATGCCTGTAACATGCATCACCATCCGAATATGATGCCAAAGAAGAGTTTTCTAGGGAGCATTCTGAGACATGGCTGTTACAATATATTTTGATGCTAATTTCCCCTGAGCTTTTAGGCCTGTCAACCCTATGCCTCAGCGACCATTCTTTTTACATGTAACAAAACTCAAATTCACATTATTTGAACACAAGATCAACCCAACAAATTTGAAGATCAGGAATATCATTTGGATTCAAGAAAACTAGCAAAAATTCTAAAATGGAACTTATACAAATAGAAAAAGCTAAAAAAATGTTAAATTTTTACCAAAACAGGAAATGTTTTATAGACTATGGAAGTTTCTAGTATGGACTCATCAAGTTTCAGTTATGGAATCACCATCTTTGTTTATACCTACTGAATAATTGTCAAATCTTGGAAACCCTCCCCATTGTTTAATGAGTATGGTTAGCTCATTTCAGCAGTAAGCTTGATTCACTGAGTATTTTGACTCTTCACCGAGTCTGTAATAATATTAGAACAACTACAACAAACTTCGAGAATGCAACATTAATATACAAAAATGGTTTTGATCCCCAACGAGATCTTCAATAATATTAAAGCAACTACAACAACCTCCAAGTATGCAACATTTATCTACAAACATGGTTTTTGACCTTTGGGCCTGATACTACAGGTATACAGATCTTCCTTCCTTGGCTGCTTCAAAATGCTACAATAGATAAAGAGTTTTTTTTATTTACCACTATTAATACCCCAGCTTGAACCAATCAGGGAAAAAAATGTGAGATCATTTGCCCCAAGTTTTGGCAAGAGTGGTCATCTAATAAATTCAACATATTTAAAAAAAAATAATTGGCAAATTAACAATGTGTGGTATTTATATGACTTCGATCCTAATATTAAAAATGGACTTTGGATATTTGAGCCTGTATATAAGAATGATCATATATATATATATATATATATATATATATATATATCAAGCACATAGGATCTTGTATGTTTTTTCATTTATGTTAGTAGAAATAGATGCCAAAGATATCATTGCAGAACAACTTTTTTAACTATCATTGTTGCTGGAAAAAATAATACGTGGAAGAGAAAACCTTAATGTGAGTACTGAAAATAAGCTACAGTAAATTTATCTTTACATTTATCCATAAAAAGAAACAACATACACATTATATAATGAAATCATTCTGACGAGATATTAAATTTTTTTTCGCTGAGATCCAAAATTAGGGCAAGAATGAATTGTCAAATTTGGATTTGGTATCCCATTCTATTAAGAAGAGGGAAAAAAACACACTTTAGAAGAGGGGAAAAAGGCATAATAGGAATGAGAGAATGTGGCCAGGCATATTGGCTTCATAACCACATCAAGAATTTGAAAATAGCATCATAAGCACTTTATATAGAGATATGGAAGTTATTAATAGTATAGTAGTGGATTGCATCATACAAACAAGATATCACTCAAAACTACTTGAAATAACAAACATGAGAAATGAAATGAAATTAAAGTCCACGAATGACCAAAATAGGTCAATGAGACATGAAACTAGGAAGTAGAACCTTTGACAATAGCATTAAGGAGTTCCTATAGCATCACACCTAAGAAGTTCTAATCTATAGTTAAGGTGAGTACATTCAAGCCTAGACTCAAAACCATGAAGAATTTCAAGGCCAAAAATATTGACAATAGATGATACATATATATCAACATGTAGGGTCATTTATGAACGCTAAAACTTCAAAAAATAATTGTTGCACAGACTGATAGAAAACACTTACCGTGATATCTGGAGTAGCTGAGCAATAACACTTTGGTGAGCTTCACCTTCTTGTGGATAGACTTCACTTAGGATTTCGAACTGTACTTCAAATTTGTCATCCAAAAGGATGCTACTTGCTTGAACATCCCTTTAATCCAAAAGTAGTCATTGTTCAGTATTCTAAAATACAATATGACAGCGTGAGAGTAGTTCCCCTAAAGTATATGCATCCCATTGAAAGACAAGTAATAGCTAAACAATAAATTATGATATAAAAGCGTAACAAACTTGGAAAGGTCCAGCAGAAAAAAATGGTCTCAGTGGGATGTTAAGAATTCCATTCAATTGATTCAAATTTCATTCAACCATTACAGCCAATGAAATAATTCAAAATCCACTAATATATATGCCTCACAATAATGGGATGAGTAAATCTAAATTTTATAAAAATAATTGGAATTAGTTACACAATAACTGAAAGTCAAAATCCTCCTACTTCAAAAGAAATTCGTGGATATTGGTTATAACTTATAATAAGCTTCACTACAATCTAATTACATGCAAAAGTAGAGACACAATAACGTACTTTCAGGACATCCTTTTATTACTAAAATATATGTGGTATACAGGTCATTTGGAATTTGACTTTGACCTTGAACATCATAGAAACCAAATTGGTAACAATAACAGTACATAAGTCTTGTCATCGGTAACAATCGCAATTTGGAATATGATCTTGGTTTGAAATAAACCATATTAAAAAAATCAGTATGAAACAAAGACCAAATATAGAATGAATAGACTTAAAAGTGTCTTAAAATCAATCTTTCAAAACTCAATTTAGTGAAAAACGCAGCCAGGCAGGAGAGTTTGAAATTAATTCAGAATCTGGTAAAAATCAAGTAATTTTATTGAGCAGAATAGCAATTATTATTTCACGTTTGGGTTACTTAAAATAATAAATGGGCCCATTGAATCCTTCATCAGGCTCATCGGTCAATCTTGCTGACCCCAAGAAAAACTCATAAATACCCATGGGTGCTTGCAAGTCAAATTTGACCGGTTTGGTTTGTTTTCTATACTGAACCAAATTTGCCTTGGGATTACTTGTCTACCTGGCTAAGTTTTGTAACAAGGCTTCAAATAGCTAATTATGGGATAAATTCTTCAACCTTGCTTACTCTATTTAATTTAGCATTGTAACATTTAGGTCAAGGATAGTTGAGAGAAAATAGTTCAACTCCCTATATAGGACAATATGTGCTCCTAACAATCGTTGCAATTTCATTGATGTATATCAATTATTGATACCACTGTCCACCCTATTGCGCAGGATTAAATGTTGTGTGGGGTTGTGTGTACAAATTTGGATTTAAAAAAATCAGACCCAACTGAATACACACCACCCCCATGTTGCATTTAACACTCTACCGCAGGGTGGATATTGCTCGCCCTGGCTCACTCTACTTGAAATAAGACTTTTTGTAGGATAAGCTTTCCACAATGACCTAGTAGGGGGTAAACAATCATCAACATAATTTACGTAATTTTACCATAATTCCTAAAAATACAAATATGAAAAAAACCCCAAGTTTGGATTATTATATTGAAGATAAATAAGGTCAAAATATTCTCTCTCAACCTTGTATTGAAATCAAAATCCAATGAAATACAAGTACCTTTAGAAAAAACAATTTTGGATTTAAGAAACATATCAAATTTTAAATGAGTTTCTATTTTGAGTTTGTAACGTTGAGGGTTTAGACACAACTCTCCACATCTTAGTTTCCCACATTCTCCCCATGGCTCAGGAGGTCCCAACTAACTAGTGTACAATGTGTTTGGTCCCAATAGCAATGTGCCAGGGTTTACTCAAAATCACTTCCTTTAAGAGCAAACAAATGGTGAAATCCCACTGCCTGTCCCTAAAGAGGGGGAAACTCCTACTGGTTTGAGTGCCATCTCATTCCAATTAAAACTACTAGATTTGTCTAGTGCACTTATCTTATAAATATGTTTTCTTGTCAATTTATTTTACCAGTGTAAAAATAAACAAATAACATGAAACAGTCCTCTATATCCATATAGATATATTAAGGCATTGGAAACCAAAGAGTAAGAAAGCTTTTTGACTTATCTTTGCCTTGTGTTGAAAGAAATTTTATGCTCTAAATAAGGTACATTACAAACAAATATACGAGAAAATTTCAAACTGAACTACTAAGTCAAACTATTACCTTCTCAGGAGGGTATTTTATTTTTCCAAAGGTAGCCCATTTGTTTTTCCAAAGGTAGCCCATTTGTCTTGAGTTCTAGAGAACATCATGGAAACTTTCCTAGGAGATCTTGTTTGTAAAAGAACATTCAATGAATTAGAAATCAGCACTATATCTCCTAACTCTTGAGTTGATCATGACAGTCACCCCCTTCCTTTATAAGATAATATTTTCATAAATATAGGAATGAACCACTTTTTATTGTTCTGCTATAACTAAAGTTTACCCGATTAAAGCTTGGGATTCTTCAAATATAATTTTTTTTCAGATTTAATATATGTCAATTTAATCCATAATATTATTTTATATTCATAGGAAGTGCACTAAAATACTTTTATAGTAAAGTATTGGAAATTATTTCCTCATAAAAGATAAAAAATTGTACCATTTCAGGTTGAAGATTGTCAATTACTTTGCTTGATTTTTCTGTCAAAACAGAGGGGAAAAGAAAACCTTAATGGGAGTACTGAAAATAAGCTACAGTAAATTTATCTTGATGTTTATCCATGAAAAAAAACAACATACACATTATATAATGAAATCTTTCAGAAGAGATATTAAATTGTTTTTGCTGAGATCCATAATTAGGGAAAGAACCAATTGTCAAATTTGGCTTTGGTATCCCATTCTCTTCATAAGAGGGAAAAAAATAGACTTCAGAAGAGGGGAAAAAAGGCATAATAAGAATCAAAGAATGTGTCCAGGCATATTGGCTTCATAACCATGTCAAGTATTCGAAAATAGCATCTTAAGCACTTTATATAGAGATATGGAAGTTATTAATAGTATAGTAGTGGATTGCATCATACAGACAAGCTATCACTCAAAACTACTTGAAATAACCAAACATGAGAAATGAAATGAAATTAAAATCCACGAATGACCAAAACAGGTCAATGAGACATGAAACTAGGAAGTAGAACCTTTGACAATAGCATTAAGGAGTGCCTATAGTGTCACACCTAAGAATTTCTAATCTACAGTTAAGGTGAGTATAGTCAAGCCTAGACTCAAACCCCTGAAGAATTTCAAGGCCAAAAATATTGAAAATAGATGATACATATATATCAACATGCAAGGTCATTTATGAAGGCTAAAAAATTCCAAAAATAGTTGTTGCACAGACTGACAAAAAACACTTACTGTGATATCCGGAGTAGCCGAGCTATCACACTTTGGTCGGATTCTCCTTCTTGTGCACATAATTCACTCAAGCTTCTAAGCCGTACTTCAAATTTGTCATCCAAAAGGATGCTACTTTCTTGAACATCGCTGTAATCCAAAATTAGTCATTGTTCATTATTCTAAAAGACAGTATGCCAGCCTGAGAGTAGTTCCCTTAAAGTATATGCATCCCATGAAAGGACAAGTAATAGCTAGACAATAAATTATTATATAAAAGCATAACAAACTTGGAAAGGTCCAACAAAAAATTTTGGTCTCAGTGGGATGTTAAGCATTTTGAATTCTTTCATCAGTCAATCTTACTGACCCCAAGAAAAACTTATAAAATACCCATGGGTGCTTTTGACTCAAATTTGATCGGTTTGGTTTGTTTTCTATGCTGAACCAAATTTTTCATGGAAGTACTTGGCTACCTGGCTAAGTTTTGTAACAGGGCTTCAAATAACTAATTTTGGGATAGATTCTTCAACCTTGCTTACTCTATTTAATTTATCATTGTAATATTTTGATCAAGTACAGTTGAGAGAAAATAGTTCAACTCCCTATATAGGACAAGAAAGTGCTCCTAACAATCGCTGCAAGGCCATTGATGTATCTCAATTACAGAGAGCACTGTCCACCCTGCTACGCAGGAATAAATGTTGTGTGGGGTTGTGTGTACACAGTTGGATATAAAGAAAATCAGATCCAACTGCATACACAGCACCCCATGCTGCATTTAACACTCTACCAGAGGGTGGATATTGCTCGCCCTCAATTACAACTTCTGTCAATACTTTGCAGACCTAAAGTGAAATGGGACAAGAGTAGTAAACCTATATACACAAATTTCAATGATCTTAAGGCTAGCTTACATATAGAGCCAAGGAGGCACAAAATGAAATGCAGTGGAAACACAATTGAATAACATGAAACAAGACATTAGATAATGAGAGACATTGAATCAAAATGCAAGGAATGACATGTAGAAAGGAAAGGGATACATAACTTGCTATGGTATTGAATGGAAAAATAAAAAACACTTTGGCCAATATGTTGAACCTATTTATATATTGAAAAAATGTAAAAAAGTTGTACTTACAATTTACAAAGCATTATTTCTTGTTAGCTTTAATCAATGTAGGATGGAACAATGAAGCACATTAGAAATGAAATTGAAAAGCATGCAACATCCCTATAAGATTCACTAAGATAATTTTATTAATGTCCAACGAATGACCACAAAAGTAGGGTCAATGGGACTAAAAAGAATACACCCAATTTATTAGGAAGTGGGAGTGTCATGGAAACTCCTAGATGTAAGCTACCTACAATAAGTAAAGAAGAAAGGATATAAGATGAAAGGAATTGATTACAAAAGAGAGAACATCATCCAATAGAGAGTGTCAAGAAGTATTGGAGTTAGGTACTAAGAAGGCCTAAAAAGAAGGGAGGGAATCCTCTAAGTCATCAATTACTGTAATGCTGATAATATGTTGTTTGATAAGGTCCTTCAAAGAATAACAACACAGAGGTGCCCCTACTTCATAATCCTGGGTAAGATATTGGGGTGCATTTCCACACAAAGAGCCCCACTGCTCCTACCACTCAAGGCGAAAGTGGGGGAAGAAACTCTGAATCAATGATTTTCTACCTGACAAAGTGTATGGTACAAGTGCTCTCAATAGATAGAATTTGTCTCTAATTTTGGGATCTCATAGAGATACATTGTCAATCACTCATGTAATGTCCAATCTAGGGTTTTGGATGAGAGCTCCTTGGATTCTCTTGGAAGAAGGACATCTCCTCAAGGGTTCTCAAGAAAAGGTTTGAGCCCTCACTTATTTGATTATTGAAGAAGTATGAATCTCTAGTTATCGTTTCCGACCCTAAGAGACTCTATGCGCTATGGCCCAAAGGAGGGAAACCCAAAAACAAATTGCAATTATGCTTTACTGACTTGGCAAGGCTTGAATACTTTGAAAGAGGGCTAGTAAGAAACAATGCCATAGATTTGTATGTGCACACATTGAAAAAAAATGGATTGTTAGATAAGCCACCAAAAAATAGTATATATGATCATGTACACACATGAGAATATAAAACTAATGGCCAAATCCCCCCTCATTTGAAAAGGCTGAGTAAAAATGTAGCTTGAAGATATTTTATCTGTTAGTTTGATATTTCATAGCCATGGGGATTACCTGTTAGTTTCATATTTTGATAGCCATGGGGAATAGTCAAAATGTTCTTCAATTAGAAAATTTCCCCAATTTGTTTGACTATATACCGGTACATTATTTCACTCATTACTCTGCACTAGTCATCATAAATGTTATGGTGCTTCTCTTCAACATAAAAAATGATTCATTACTTGTCAAATATGTATATCTCAAATCTATAAAGGACTCAAGACATACCTGATATACTTGCATTCCATTTCTTAGCGAATGACAAGATATTTCACCATGAATTAAATGCTTAAAATAAATCTATATGACCCTCAATGAAACAATTAATGGCATGCCATAAGAATGAAAGCTATGTCAAATTATCCATGGGCCAAACAATACAAGCACAAATAACTACCTGTACAAAGTATTGTAGCACCACTAACTTCAAAACTAGTACAGGGGTTGTAATTGAACTTCCATTCCTTCAGATCAGTGAAGGCCTCGTTCACGAGGTGGTACACTTAGATGCAAGAGATCTATAGAGTCATCATCTTTATGGTTTCCCATAACCAAGTCGCTTTTGGGTGGAATTCTTACTTTCTTTCCTCTTTTAGAATCCCGGTACTCCAAGTAACCCACAACCACAATGCCAAATAGAAACCATAAAATTAGAGCCCAGTTAAGCCGTCTCACTTTCTTGCCACCATATTTGTCTCCAAGTTGTCTCATTCCACTTATAAGAGCTATAATTCCAATCACAAATGCACTTATTTCAGTAGCTACATGCAGGTACTCCCACAAAATTCTTTTTGAGGAAGATTTCTCCCCTGCAACATCTTTCTTGGGGTGCAAGTAAGCATTGACTGGCTTCGAGCATGCAAAAAAAATAGTTGCCACACCAAAATTCACATGCAAAGATTCGATGTGAAATCCTCTGAGTTCAGCTGCAACAAAAAGCAATCCAAGTAGCATCACAACTATACCAGAACATTACAAATTTACATGGATATGAAACCAACCATCTCCTTTTAGGTGTTTCAAATATCTTGCTGCCAATACTCCTCTAGGGAGAAGAATTCCCCATGCAAGGAAGATCATAAATCCATGAACCATTAAAACAGGGCAAAGTGCTTGGTCAGCCTCAGCTACACCTCTCATCAAATGCACTAACATTGTCTGACTGTTTGTCTGAGAATGCATATTTCTGTCACTCAAGTGTTCTTTAGACCAAATGGCACCAGTATGCCAAACAATTTTCAATGGTAAATATGGATCTATAATATTCTTGCATTCTAATCTTCCACTGCATCGTGCATCCAAAAGGCGAGTGAATTCAAATGTAATAATTCCATTCTCAGATTTGCATATTACATCTGATATTTTTTCTCTTGTAGGATGCACACTTAAAATAATCCTTCCCATCAATCTAGTATGAGCTCACACTCCCATTTCGAATGCCATCAACCCACCCCACATAAGCAAATCTATTCACCATCCCCACACCTAAACCAATCGCTATGTAGCCACTTTTATGCTCTCCCTGGACAGTAAAAGATATTGAAGTTTTTGATAAAGTCCAAAACGATGTTACTTGTTGATCATCTAGAAAAACACTGTTCTTGTACATATCAGACAGCCTACTATCAACTACTTGCACCTTCCAACCCATCTTCTTTTCAAAATATGACTCATAGATGAATTGATTAGGTGTGTTCTGATCTTGTTTCCACGTTAGCTCCAAAGGATTTGTAGGCACCCCATGGGAATCTTCTCCACCCATGTAGATAATTTACGTTTCATTTCTGGATGCAGCCCCACCAATAGGATCAAAAGTAATACAAAATGCAACATCATTCCTGACCTGTATTGAGAATGTAACTGTTACACCCCTTTCAAATCTCAAAACAAGATCCTCCTTCTTACCTATAAACAAAACCTTCTATGGGTTTGGTGGGTTAGGATAACACACTGAATTTTCTGCTCCAACAATGAGAGGGGATTTCCCATCTGCAACAATTAAAGCATGGTCATCCTCTTTGTTTTCTGCCTCTAAAGGTCCCAAAAATTTGTCTACGCTCATGAGACTGAGGTAGGTATAAAGGTCGAAGACTATCCGGTAGCCTCATCAAATCTAGAGCCCAAATAATAGTCATATTATCAGTGGAATTCACTGAAACATCAAATTTTGTATCTGGGATTTCAAGAGGCCTCTAGTAATGGACAAGAGACATGCCATCTTGTCTTTAACTATCAACAAGTTTCGTGTTATTAACATCAACATTTCCATCACGATTGGCATAAATAAAAACTAGAAAGACTCCCGACGAAGGTCCATCTCTGTCCAACACAAATTCAGTATACTTAGTAATATAGTAATCATCTGCAAAGGGGTCGCCTTGGTGAGTAAATCCAACCACAATGACATCAAATAAACAATATAAGTTACCCTATGACCCTCAATGTGCCCATCCAAATGGCATGTAATGGCGTTCAGTTACAGCTACTTCAAGTCCAATATGAATTGCATCTCTGTTTCTGTTCAAAGACCATCACAAACGAAAATTGGGTGCAAGTTCTATACAGTTTTCGAACATAACCAGCTATTTGGCACCCCTTTTAACCCTTCCACTTGAATGTGCAGATCCATTTGGGCTTGATTTAGTAGGATTAGGGGCTAGGCTCGGAGAAAAACCTTCATAACCAGAATATTCATTCGCATCTTTTAGTAGGACATGACTGAAATATAACGCCGTAGCCATGTCCCATACTCCTAGAACCTTAAACTTGTCCAATGTATAATTAATCAATTTAACCACCATAGAATCATTCTTATAGGTTCTATTCAGCTTCTCATCTGATATAATAAACCCATTAGTCAAATTCTCAAAATCATCCCCATATCGCCCCCACCAATAAAGCTCGACCCCTTCAATCATATCAAAATTGGTCACCATGAAGGAGCAACCATCCAATACACTGATCACCCCTCGGAGCTATTGAGGGTGCAAAACCCTACCATGGAGCTATTGAGGGTGCAATTTATTTTCAAAGAATCTGCATCTGAAAAACTTCCCAACATGCCCAAACCCATGAAAACTATGACCTGGAACAAAAACAACAATCTCCTCATGTTGACCTCCATCGACGAATCTCACCAACCCAGTCCAAAGAGATACAAACACGCTAAAAGAAATTTGAAGGAAAAAATATCTATGCCACCTGGAAATTGAAAATTTTCACATGAAATTATCACAGTTTAATGGTTTCCCCTAAATTGGTTTGCAGCTAAGACATACCTTTAGGTACATGGAGATATCTGCCTCAAATTGGAACCTACTTTTAGCAAGACTGTTCACTGAGCTGATCTATGTCACATAGACGAAGACTAGGATAAAATGCTCTCTCGATCCCGATGCTATTATTTTTGGTGTTTACGAAGGTCATGGATGTGGCCTTGGATTTCACCATGGCCGAAGTGTTCCACAAAACTCTTCAATGACAATAGATCAAAAGCTCTAGTGATCAAATTTGAAGGGTGGGTTTTAATTTCAATTGGAAGGGAATTTATTCCGGGAGCCCTTCAAAGATGAAGTGAAATATAAATAATTGCACTTCAAATGGAAGAAGTGGAAGAAGTATAAAGCAACTAAAACCTTTCACCAAAAAAAAATACAAAAAACAAATATTGTTTTTCTAAATTTTTATAATTTTAAACAATTGAGCATCTCTCATATATCTTCAATAAAAAAAAATTGAAACAGTAATTTGTCATATATGTATTATTAATTTTATAGTTAATTAACATAATAATTATTTTATTGTATTTTTTGGAGTTGGAGTACACTTCATTATATAGAAAAAAACTACTTAGACTATGCGATAACCATATTGGGGCATTTGTGTGATATTATGCATAGTGCATGTCATAGCTAGATATAGTCTTAAAGAAAAACTATAACC
>LPNX011119114.1:8581-38998 GCA_001517045.1 Pseudotsuga menziesii | reverse complement strand
ATAATAAAATAATACTTATTAATTTTGGAGGAAGAATGAAAAAACTACTTTTTGTGTTCGTATTTTCAACATATCTCCCTATGTATTTACTCAAATTCTGAGCGGGAGAGATCGTTGGATGCGGAATTTAATTCCGCATCCAACTAGTACCCACACTGCATACTTTTGATGGACCCCTCTACCCCAAAAACAAGAAATACCTGAAAAAATGTGATGATGACATCATCATCACGTTTTTTCAGGTATTTCTTGTTTTTGGGGTAGCGGGGTCCATCAAAAGTATGCAATGTGGGTACTCGTTGGATGCGGAATTAAATTCCGCATCCAACGAGATCTCCTGCTTGAAATTTGAGTAAAAATACATGGAGATATGTCGAAAATACGAACAAAAAAAGTAGTTTTCTTTTATGACAAATATGTCAATTCAACTATTATGGTTGACTCATTTTATTGAAATTCTATTGCTTCTTGAATTCCAACTCACAAAATTTGTTGTTGGCACGTTTTCTTATAAGGCCCATTTTAGACCCCAAATTTTCTCTAATGGAAAAAATAATACACAACTAAGAAAACATAAACAAACAAAAAAATCCTACATACCAAGCAAATTAGCAACGCTAGCATAACCGGGGTCAGGGCATCTTCAAACAAGGGCTCTTCAAACACTGAAACTGATGGGAGATGAGATCTAAGTTAGTGAAGGTATGAATGGGATATTTATTGTGAATGACATTAGGAGAAAGTGTAATGGAAGAATGGGGAACCACTGACATTATCCCTGCATTGATGGGGCACCACTAACACTGACATGGTCTTCACTTGTATTTGTATTCATCCTTCCTCTCTTTCTTTTCCTCTCCTCTCTTCCTCTCTTTCTTTCCCTTTCATTCTCTCTCTCTCTTCTCCTTGATCTCCATCTCTCCACATCCCTCCTATTCTTCTCATCTTCCCTTTCTCTTATCTCTCATCTCCGTTCTTCCATTTCTCTTCATCTCTCCCAATAGTCCCATAAATTCCATAATGTCTACTAGAGAATCATCTACCACTATAGTCAAATCAATTTTAAATAGGTTTTCCTAATGATTTTTTTTGAGTAAAAATTATGTAAACATGATGTAAAAATGATGATCATCTACCACTTGGAAGATGTAACACATGATGCAAAAGTTGTGTACTTTGGCGCTAATACAATGATAATAAATTAAACTACATTGCCAACATGACGCTAATGGTACTAACAACGATGCTAATACAATGCATGCTAACTCTAAAAAAATGAACAAAACGTGTTTGTAACACAAAAAAGACACAAAGTTGTCTTCCAAGCATTATTGATGCAACGAAGATCAAACTAATACAACAAATTAACGCAAATACTTCCCTCTATTGTAATTGAATGGCACTTCAAATAGTGTTCATGGAAATGAGTGACACAAATCTAACCCAAAATACAATGTCTCGACGTGATTCACACTTTGTGTCATACAAATTTATTTATTTATTGCAAAAAACTAGACTGCAACACTACTAAATGTGACGCTATAACCTTGTATTGTAGTAGTGGATGTTGTGTATAATGCATTTAAGAAGGATATAGGCTAGTCATTTTTATTTAAGAAAAGAGTGTTTTCCTTCATGTTCTTTTTAGTTGTTTTCTTTTATAGATGTGCTTTCTAATCTAGTTTAGTTTGATGTTGTTCTTAAGCTTACTTTTATTTTTCTTAGTTCCAACATCTTTATTTTTTTTTCCTTTTTTCACTCTACAAGTGTGATCGTGGCATGAATTAGGCTAAGAGCATTGATGCACATAGCATGGTTAGACCATGTTTTCCATAGATAACAATTTTCCATTTATAATAAACCTTATATTCCTCGATATGGCATGCTACTAAATATTAACTTGTAGCATGCTCAAATCAACAATTAAAATACCCAAGAACTCCACTTGTGCACACTAAATGAGTTGGTCATGTGAAGTGAAAGTTAGAAATTGCGTTGACCCAAGAAATTGTGCTGACTCGACCAAGGAAATGAAGAAAAATACATTAAAAGGGGTATGGATGCAAAAAAGGACTCAAAATGGGACACAATTCACAGGTTGAGAATGAGATGAGGAGACATTATTGACCTATACTATAAGTGTAACAAGTACACTGTAGGTTAACCTATGCCAATTAACAATAATGTTTGTGTGTTATCATTATGATAATTCCTAATGACCATTCAAATCCACATTGACATTTTTAAATGATGGTATAACCATGACCCTTTTATATACACTTAAGGAATATGTGGAAAAAACAAACTATAACTAATCCTTAGAGAGATGCATGCATGATTATTTCCTTGATTCCTTTTCACCCTTTAGTTTTATCCTCAATGAGATTAAAACAAATCGACAAAGGGATGTAGAATATAAATATAAGTGATGTGGTGATAAAGGGATGTACTATGCAAATTGTTCATCCCAATAGTGATCTATTTTTCTAAACCCCCTAGGTCCAACTTTACACGATAGGATCCAATTTTCTTGTAGCCCTAATTTATCCATTATTTCTATTACATGGATTTCTTTGCAACTACATATATCAATAGGAAATAGTTTCTAGGTAGAGATGTTGAATTCAACAAACTCACCATATGACATGAAAAGAGCTAGTTCAAAACGTTTTGAAAATTAAAGGTTAAAATACTGAAATATATTCGAGGCTATATTCCTTACTATGAGAAGGTAAAGGAAAATCACATTTCCATGTTTTAGATATGTTGAATTTCAAAACTAACAAATCCATATTCACCCATGATATCAAATACTATGATCATTATATGAGATATTTGGTTTGTTTCAATGCTTTTATATAAATTGAATGCATATTCAAAAACCCCTTAGGATTTAAAACACTCACTAAAAGTAAATGAAATTTATGAATAGAGATATGTTGTGGTGTAGCTTTAGTGGAAATAAAGGTTACTTTTAAACAAGATTCCCCTATATAATACAAGTTAGGAATCCATGTATAAAAAAAAAATATTCTACATATTAGCGAGTATGTTAGAGAGTTGGAGCATTATCCTATGCATATATATTTAATTTAGAGGTTATTCTTTGTGTCTCTTCCTATGTTGGTTTTATCCATCTATATTTTCAAAATGTTCATGTCAAGCCATGTATATAATTTATTACACGAATTTTTTCACTTAACTTACTAGAATGTTGTTGTAATATATCTATAGGTTATACATATTCTAGTGGAGATTTCTCAAATGATTAAACTAGACATAGGGAAAGAGAGTAATATGAGAGAAGAAAAGGAAACATATCCCAATTAATGAAGACAATACCAGTGACAAGACATTGATGAGTTGTAATTACATATTTTAAGATTTCATAAAGTATTGAAAAATGTGTATTTATTTTACAAATAGTTGCATTTATAATTCTAATTATTACTTATTGTAATGTGTTTTATGTTTCGAAAAAGATTAATTAAAAAGATAACATCATTTCTAAAGATTATAACAAAAATAGAAAGAGACCTAGATATGGGCTACTTGTATTGAATGAAGTGGGGATAAAATTATAGCAGTCTTAGTCATAATAGATGTAAACATGGTAGACATGGTATGATATGTCAGACATTTTTTAGAGAAATTTAGAATGTAATTGTTATCTAATATACTACATTTTTTGTTACACTTATTTATTCTATTACATGCATATTGTTGGTGTGAGCATAGAGTGCAAATATGACAATGAATAGAGACAAAGACTTGTTTCATCAATATAATATAAAGAAAATACTTTCAATTATGATGATATAAAAGTTACTAATGAAGGGAAACTTTTAGAATACACAATTTCATCACTATAGGGATGTTTGCATTTCGACGATATGGTATTTCATCGCAAGAGCGACATAACACACTATTTCGTCACAATAGCGATGAACGTTGGGATAATTTTGAATTTTTTCAACAAATTAAAACTGTTTAGCGATGAAAGAAATGATTTTACCTATTTCATGGAAAATTTTCGTGGGAATTTTGACCCATATGTAGTAGTGGGTATACATAAGTATTATAACATGCATCGTCATCGTGGACATTGACGTTGTCATCATCATCATCATTAATGCCATATCGTAGATAAACAACATCATGATCATCAACCTCATTATCATCATCATCGTCAACATCAAGTACATCATCAACAAAATCATCGTCATCTTTATCATTATGGTCACAGATATGCCATTAGTGTTCTTAATCACTCATTGACATTACGATTCATGTCATGTAACTGTTAAGGTCATTTATATGTCGTTACAGTCATTACGATGATAATAGGGTTGTTTAGATGTCATTATAGACATTTAGGTGCCATTAGAAAATATTAGGATCCAAAAGTGATAGTATATACAAAATCATCGTTGACATCCACATCATCATCATCATCATACAATAAATCAACACCATTGTCATCGTCGTAGTCATCATCAATATAATTGTGATAATAATGAGCAAGGAGCCGTGCTACCTCACAAGAATGGATGATATAATCTTATATTTATCAAATCATATCCATATGCTCCATTATAATTATCGTAATGCATCATCAACATGTTTTTAGGGAGAATCATATGCCATTAGGGTATATCAAATGTTGTTGGGGACACTAAAATGCCATAAGAGCAATTTAGGTGACATTAAGGTAATTTACCCCTCATTAGGATTAATCATGATCCAAAAGTGCCATGATTATGATCATTTAGGTGCCACTATGATAAATCAAGATCCCAAAGTACTATCACATGGATCATGATCATTGACATTGACATTGATATATCTGACGTTATGTCAAACATTTCTCGAACATAATCCCTAGCTCTAAACCTAGTGCAATTCCTAGCGTAGTTCCTTTTGAAATTTCTGGCATTATTCTAGGTGCTATACCTGGTGCTATGTTGGATGTTTTCTAGGCATAATTCCTGGATCTATAGTTGGTGCTATGTTGGATGTTTTTCCTACCAAAATTAATGGCACAATTCCTATCACTAACCCTAGATTGATATATGGTGTATGTTATTTAGGACATTTTTTGGAGGCTATTCTTGGCGTTATATGGGATTCCTTTGTGGATGCTAATTAGGACATTAATTGGGATTCTAATTGGGAAACTAATTAGGATGATAATTGTGATGTTAATTCAGATGCTAATTAGCATCTAAAATAACACCAACTTTTAAAAAGGGATGATAATTGGGATGCTAATTGTGATTCTAATTGGGACGCTAATTGGGATGATAATTGGGATGCTATTTGGGATGCTAATTGGGATGTTAATTGGGATGCTAATTAGCATCCAAAATAGCACCAACTTTTAAAATGGGATGCTAATTGGGATGCTAATTGAGATGCTAATTGAGATGCTAATTGGAATTCTAATTGGGATGTTAATTGGGACACTAATTGGGACGTTAATTGGGATGCTAATTAATGTCCAAAATAGCACCAACTTTTAAAAAGGGATGCTATGGGATGCTAATTGGGATGCTATTTGGGACTTTAATTAGGATGCTAATTGGGACGCTAATTGGGATGCTAATTAGCGTCCAAAATAGTGCCAACTTTTAAAAAGGGATGCAAAAAACGCCATTAAAAGCACCATCTCGTGGAAAAGTGTCCACTTTGTCCAAAAAATGATGGAAAATACACTAAAAGCGATAGTGGACTCTAAAAAGGAAACTGAAAGAGACAGTAATCACAGGTTTTTTTGTGAAGACACATCTAGTATGAAAAAGGACTGGCTCTATGTAGATCCCACATCTAGTATGAAAAAGGATTAGCTCTGTGAAGACACATCCAATATGAAAAAGGACTGGCTCTGTATATATCCCACATCTAGTATGAAAAAGGACTAGCTCTGTGAAGACACATCTAGTATGAAAAAGGACTGGCTCTGTGTAGATGCCACATCTAGTATGAAAAAGGACTAGCTCTGTGATGCTACATCTAGTATGAAAAAGGACTGGCGCTCTGTAGATGTACATCTAGCATGAAAAAGGGCTGGCTCTGTAGATGTACATCTAGCATGAAAAAGGGTTGGCTCTGTAGAACTTCCTATGACAAGAATAATCAAGAGATAGCACCTGTGATGATGACCCAATGATGATCCAGATCTAGTGATGATCTAGATCCAGTGATGATGATCCAGATCTAGTGATGATGATCCAGCAGTGATGATCCAACAGTGATGATCCATATCGAGTGATGATCCATATCAAGATGAATATGACTTAAAGATGAAGATAACTTGAAGATGAAGATTACTTGAAGATGAATATGACGAGAACTCATTGATGATCCAGATGATATAGAGAAGAAGACCCGTGTTGATAAATTGTGTCGAGAGAATACCTTCCTAGTTAAGAGGGAGTGTTGATGTATTTGTAAATTTGGAATGTATTCACTTGTATATCTTATGTCTTGTACCCTGATGTTTATTCTGGGAAGTGTATATAATGTATTTGAGTCATGTCATTCCCCAATGTTCTTATCCGGAGATTCATTAATGTAAACAAGTCATGTCAAGTCATTGTGGGTAACCCTACTATTGTTCAAGGGTTAAATTCCCCGCAATTTCGGGGCCCTAGGGTTATTAGACTCTCCTAGAGAAGTTGGCCCTACTGAGTTATTATCAAGTCAGGAATTAGTATAAATAGAGAGTGAGCCTCTCTATTTATCACACACTCACTCCCACTCAGTTGTAGCGCATAGATAAGGAAGAAGAAGTTGTTGGGGCTAGAAAGAAAGAGGATACTGTTGTCAAGAGATCATCTTACTGTTTTGGGGCCTTACTTTTGGTGCTAATTCTATCTCTGAGGAAGTTGTGGGGTTTTCTCCATCTATGGTTTCCCCAAGGAAAAACATTGTGTTCATTTTCTCTTATGTTTGATTGTTGTGCTTGTTATTCTCTCAGTTAAAGATCCTAATATAATGCTAGCTTAAATGATAAAAATATAGAAGAACAAAAAATGCATCCTCCCTCGGGATCAATACAAAACAAGATTTACAACACTGTGGGGGGCCTTTTCCTATAGGGGCATGCCCTTTTGGATAAAGAATGTTGGGAACACCTTTCAAAGATCCATGGGATACATTTTCAATGATATTTCCCATATCATGTTATATTTCCTAGATTATCTTATGACCATATTCAAGAAGCGGTTTGATAACCTCTGTGACCTACAAACCATCTTTAGATGATGTTGTAAGTATAACATGCAATTAAATCCCCTAAAATGCATTTTTTGTGTCATCGCAAGATGATTATTAGGATTCATCATTTCACAATCCCAAATCACCATCAACCCATTTAAATTTCAAACCATCATTGAAGACCCAATTTCCTCCGTTGCTTTGTCCCTAATTATGCCACTTAGGAAAATGGTTTTCTACAACTTGTTAGGAAATACATCCCTTTCCATTGGGATGAGAAAGAAAAAATATCATTCAAAGAAATAATTAAGGCATTAACTTCCACACCCCTCATTCCCCACTGGATTTTGACAAAGATTTTCTCCTCTATGTATCTGAATCATCTCACGTTGTTACAAATCCTAGTGCAACAAGTTGACAATCACAAGGAGAAAGAAAATCACATCAAACATGTCATTTATTACATCAACAAAACATTGGTGGTCCAACACTCAAATACACTCATGATGAGAAAGTCACACTAGTAATAACTTTTTTCTCTACAGAAATTGTGCCATTACATATTGGTGCAGAAAACAACAATCATCATAGAATCTAATCCTATGCAATATATACTTAGTAGACATATCATAAATGATAATTCTATATGGTTGGTCATTATTCTCCAGGAATTTGACCTTCATTTTATTACCCCAAAAATCAATAAATCCTTGGCTCTTCTCGGGCTCATTACATATCTCTCGGCCACTGCTAAGGGATAACCTATGAATGACTAATTTCATGATGAACATTTATTCATCATAACTAGTGATGATACATTGTATGAAAATATCCTAACTTATCTTTAAAATAAAAAATTCACCCCTCTCTTATCATGAGATGACCTCCAATGCATATGCCATCAAGATCCGTGATATCTTCTCCCATCTTGGTTGAGCATAGTCTCTCGAGACCACATCAGAATGTGCTTCTCAGTAACAAATGGTTGATGAACCTTTTTTATAAGAATTTTATTAGCTTTTGATTTTTCTTGTGGTTTATTGGAATGGATGTCTCATCCAGGCTCTTTGCATTCTAGAATTATCATGGATTGATTTCAAAAGAGCATGAAAAACATAAACTGTGCACAATAATGAAGAACATCCAAAAGAAGAACACAACATAAACAAATAAGAACACAAATTTAATAACAGATTTTGTTCGAGGCTGGACTATTTCTCCATGCATGCTTCTTCAATGGGGAGTCCTTTTTATAATTCTTGGCAAATGGAAAATACATGGAAAAGTATAACATGATACCTTGATTTGGGAGATACTTGAGAGTTATGCTTCCTGTATGAATATTATGATTGCACCAGTGTGTTGGTATTGAAAAAATGTGAATTATTTACTATAACATGATACCCTTTTGATGAAAACTCCCCTTCCTTTGGAATCATGCACACAATAGTATTGTAGATTGCAAATAAAAAAATAGATTGTACAGTAGGTACATATTGGGATTCAATCTCAGTTCCACTAAAAATGCACAAAACTTGAGTTCAAATGACCCAATTTAGGCACATGGTCTCTCCTCTTGTGCAATGGCGGAAGTCCTCCTTAAATAATTTGGGGGTGGTGGTATTACCAAGACACACCCCCATGGTTCATTAGTAAGGAATAGTATTATGATCTAGGATACCCAGGGTCAATCCCATGGGATCCCCCCTTTTGGGAATTTGTTACAACCGTTCACATAGGTTGTTTGTTGCCTGGTTTGTTGGCTTTTTAGGGATAGATGTATCCCAAAAATATGCTCGAAAATGGTGGCCCAGCCAGCCCGCTCGCCAAGTTTAAAGGGATTGGTTTGCCCCTATATTTTCCAACTTCACTAGTTTGCAATTCAAATAGCATAGCCCCCAATCATATCACAAGGCACACAGGTATAGCATATGGTTAGGGTGTTGTAATTTTCCATATGAGGTTGACGGTTCGAGTCATCCACGTTCAATATTTCCTTTGGTCCTTTTTGGTCAACCTTGGGTTGACACATGGCACACTCATATTGGGCCATGTTAACCCAAAAAATCCCTCAGTAAGCTCTACATGAACTACACCACCCAAAGACATCTACGTACGACACTCATTTGACCCCCAAATCCTCAAAAAGGCTAAAAAATATTAAAAAGGGCTTAAAAAACCCTAAAAAGAACCAAAATAGCTCTCATAGGGGCTAAAACCTCCAAAAAGTGGCTAAAACCTCTCAAAGGAGATTAAAACCCCCAAAGGAGCTAAATATTGGGCAAAAGGGGCTAAAAGCCCAAAAAGGGGCTAAATCCCCAACCAAGGGCTTACAACCCTAAAAATCTCAAGAAAAGATATAAATAGAGGGGTGGGGGTCACTCTCAAATGACTTCTCATATCCTTGTCGTTATGCTACCCATGTGAGTGCCTTGAGACCCTTTTCCTCTCAAGTTATTCACCCTCCCTCTCCTCCATTCCTCCATTGAGCCAAAGATCCCCATCCATTGAGAGGTGCTCCCCCAAGCTAGGACATGGTGGCCCATTTCAACCAGAGAAGGTATATGTCTATTTTTGTTCTTTCATCTTGTAGTTTCTAACATTTTTTCTTGCAGGTTTATTATTTAATATTTTGTTGCAGGTTTTCATGGACTCCTGGGACCGATTTCTTTGTTTGCTTATAGTTTCATGTAGGGTTTTTACTATTAGGCCCTAACTATGTTTGCATGATTTTATTTCATTTTATTTCTATTCATTCCATTCTCACAGAAACCCTACCCTTCCATCCTATAGACGGAAGGTATCTATTTCTACATGTAGCCAGGGTTTTCCCTGAGCTACGGATTGGCGACCATATGAGGTCGATCCCACTGGATCCCAAGGTTTTGTTTTTAATATTTTTCTTACTTAGTTTTATAGATCTTTTCTTATTTAGGTTGATATATCTGTTTATTTCATTTTTGTTATTGTTTCGGCCATAGTACTAGTTACCGTTGGTCGTTCTTTGATTTGCAAATCGTTCAACTGTGCAAAAACGGGTGAACCGAATTTCTGAAAATTTACCTGTGTTTGGGCTCCTTTTTTTCCCAAAAAGTTGATCCATTTGTGAATCTTCCTGTGGTTAGGGGTAAAAAGGCTCATGTCCAAAGTGTTTTTTCAACCATTTGAGGTAATTCCTCACGATTTGATCACAATCCATCCCGCAAAAACCGGTCCTCTATAGGTGTGTGACCCATTTTTCTTTACTTTGTATGAGCATTTTAAATTTTTGGGCTGTCCTGTTTGCTGCTATTTGGACTATTAGTGTGGCTCAGCCGTCTTTGATCGGCATTCTATTTTAATTTTCATACAATTTTTGTAAATCACTGTTAAAATTTAAATGGTTAATGGTTTAATGAATTTGATTACAAAGCTTGCATAAATTTACCATAGGTTAAATATTAGTTATTGGAAATTAACATCTTTCCTAGCCCTTCCTCCTCTACCCAGTCATCACCCTTCGGGGTATTCTGGGATAAGATGAAGGGTGAAGCTCTTATAATAATAGGCACTTCATCTGTGATTTTTTTGAGACCACTAAAAATGGGTGACTTGGAAGGTAGAGAGGGTGGAGACCATTAGGAGTTTCATGGCATTTGTGTCCTCCCAGTTGACCGACCTTACCCTTGGAGAGTGACCTGAGGATCTACAGATGGGATTAGTCCCATTGTATTGAGAGCCTAGCACTATTTTCTGGTTGAAGAGAAATACAGGTGTAAGGTAGTCACCTAGTCAGGCTACCATAGTTCAAATTCAAGTATGGCATGTGTTTAAATTTATGTTCACAATTTATTGCTTTCATAAACAACTTATCAATGTTATAAGTGCTATAATAAACCAAACAATCTTTGTGGAATATTCATAAACCACACAAGCAGCCACAAAGCATAACATAAATACAATGGACATGCACACAAATCATACCAAGTAAAAAAACCAAACTCAGTTCATGACGCTGAGCTAGCCATTAAAATTTATAATTTACACTAATTCAAACACTTGTATACTTTGAGGACATAATTCCCTGGCTACCTTAACCGTGGGAAGTATTTGGGTTCAGCCCAAAAACTCATTGTGAGGAGTACCAAGGGAACCCCAAAGTAGTTGGTCGCTGAGAGGAATTGCCAAGCGAAACGAGCAACAACCCCCATCGATTGACTAGCACTCCCGTGAGGAAAAAGCTAAGCGTTGTCTCCTAGCAGTATTGGTGTTGGAGTGACCATCTAAAAGCCAATAGGAAGCCATTAAAACCGGGGTCCAAAACATCACTACCATATTTCACCACCTGACATACCAACCAGACACAATTAACACTACAATAAATCTTGGAATTAGCGTCCCATTTAGCGTCCCTTTTTAGTGTAATTTTTTTTTTACATTGAGTGGTCAAAATAGACACTAAATGGGACGCGTCATGGAAAAAACTTAAAGCATCCCAAAAAACGTCTTTTTTTCTTCCTAAATAGCATCCTTTATGACATACAAAATAGCGTCTCTTTTTTTGCTTCTAGAATAGTGTCCAACTTTGCTTCCTAAACAACGTCAAGGTTTGCTTCCAGAATAGCACCCAACTTTGCTTCTTAAACAATGTTGAGGTTTACTTCCTAAATAACATCCTTCTTTTCTTCCTAGTGAGTGTCTTCTTTTTCTTCTTAAATGACACCCCTGTTAGCACCATATTTGCATCCTTAATAGCACCATGTTAGCATCCAAATTAACATCCATTTTTTCTACCACTTTTGCATCCCATTTTGCACCATGTTTTACTTCCAAATATGTGCCAATTTTCGCTTCCAAATTTGCACCAATTTTTTCTTCCTTTTTTCCATCTTGTTTTGCTAACAAAATGAAACCAAATATTTCTTCTATTGTTGCACCATATTTTTCTTCCTATGTAGCACCATGTTTTGCATCCAAACTAACATCTTATTTTTCTACCATATCAACGCCATATTTGGCTTCATCATTAGTGCCATGTGTTTCATCCTTTTTAATGCCTATTTTCGTGTCTCTCATGTTTTGGTCACTAATTTAGTCGTTTTTAGTATTTAACCAGTATTATAATATCATTAGTGTATGGATGAATTGAACCACCAACCTCTTGCTTGTAAGGCAGGCGCTCTTCCATTGAGCTAGAACCCTTTAAGAATTTGAGAACCTAACTTACAGAGTCCTCTATAATGGTAAAAAATCAATACACAACTTTGAGTATCTAATGGTCGAACAAGGCAATAGAGAAAGAGGATTTTGTAATACCAGAAAGGACACTCATCAACATCAACAGTGTTGCATGTATCAGAAGATGACAATGTAATAGTACCAATTTGGTTACCTAAAATCGTGTAGCTTGGGAATTCTGGTTATATCATGACTTGATAATCCATGTGATTAGCAATACACATTAGTGCATGCACATGACTAGAGAAAAAAACAATGTTCCACCAGTCTAGCTAGCAGCCAAATTATGACAGCTTGGTTACAAAAATGTAATATCTTGCACCTTATTTTAGTAGACAGACAATTCTACTATTGGTTGTAGCTACATGTGATTACACACGATATAAGTTATAACTTATGTACCAACATAGTTACCTGCATAAGATTAGTTCTAATAGAGTGGGGAAACAAGAGTGAAAACAAAGAGAGTGTGCCTTGAAACAGATTTTATATCCTTGCAATGAATTGTGAATTGTCAATTCAAGCATTTAAAAGCATGAGAATTGAGAATTAACTGCAGAAATGCATCTGGGAAATAGCATGAGTGATATAAGGAAACTTAATTCTAATGTTTTTAAATATTTTTAAGGAACAGTAGGAATAGACCACTCACTAAATATGTTGGGGGGTGGGGCTTGAAGGTATTATGGAAGGAATTTTTTAGAGAAAACAACATACACTAATAATCTACAATATCTTCCCAAACATAAAAAATGGCGAGTACAAAAGAGTAATGTGGCTGAACTACATTAAGTGGATAATGGTACTCATTATGATGAAGGGATCAAAGGGATCAAAAATAAAGTTTAGATAAAATGCTAGTACCATTTCTAAAATACTGACCATTCCAAGAACTCCCTAGGAATGGTTTGTTGGCGTCCATTTCTTGTCATTTTCTGTGAACTTTTCTAGGTTGTATCCTTCAGGAGATGGGTCATTCCCATAAAACAAATGCAGTAACAATCATTTCATCCTGTAGAGCATATTTTATGCCCTCGTTTGGATATATAGGGAAATGAGCATAAAGTTTAAGAAAAACCAACAAGAAGCTTAGGTTAGTCTCACCTAATATATTGCTAGTAATCAAATACTTAACAGAAGCCAACTATGATAATTCATCTAGTTATCAGTAAGAAGCTAAAGTTACCAGGATATAGATAGGTATATGTACATATATGAGAACAAATTGGATACAATATGGTTGGATATGCATATATAAAAATACATGTAAAATATGTGTGAGCATGTAAAATACATGTATTTCCTAATATTTCTAGAGTTCTAACAAAGTATTTCCCTTTGTTTAATGTATTTCCTAATAAAATTCTCTACAAAAATACGTATTGACCCATTTTCCATTTTTCATATGGCATAGAGTTCCTATTTATAACGTTCTTAAGCTCATAGCTTGGCCCAATGGAAGGGTGCTATCCTTAGTGGGGGTTATTGAATAGTTAAAAAATGTATAGCTGTGTTTTTTTCAAAATAAGAGCCAAATACGTACAACTTACAAAGGTTTTCATAATTTCATATAAACTAAATGTGTACCTCAAGAATATGATCTCTCTTTTGAAAAATCCTATCCTCTTATGTTCCAACAGCCTGAATAAAATGCTCCACCTTGTCCAATATTACCTGCATGATAAAATGTTCCACATTTTAGAGTGATATCAGCTGAGCTGGAAATGCTAGCTGTATCCAAACTAGTTAACACCCTTTCATTCGATGTTCAGTAATTTAAGACACATGAGACATCCTATATCCTTTATAAAAATCCATGTGCATTTGAAATTTTAGAAAGAGAAAACATTATACAGCGTTAATGCCAGCAATTGGATAAAGTTGGTCAAGATGAAATTGGTATCATTTCCATCAATATGGGGACATGAGATCTTGCGATTAAAGTGATAATTAAAATTTCAATGACCACACGACTTCAGATTGCAATATTTAGAAGACCAAAGTGAAAATATCACAATATCTACAACTAAAATTATATAATAAATGCAATCAGTGTCATAATACCTCGCCTGCATCTGTCAAATAGCCACCCATTGCACTGAATTCTTTCTTGTATACAAGCATGAGAAAATTAATTGAACCCTGTAAAATAGAAAATAGCCAGCAACAAATTATCTTCCTGGAGAATATTGTCACAGAACCAAAACAGAGAATGTGAGTTGTAAAAATAGATCTATAATAAACTGTCTACACACTAGAGATAATCATGCTTAGAAGTTAGAACAACAATCAACTTGGACATAAAAATATTCCAAGCATTTCAACTGAAATGAATTTCGAAATAGAATGTAAATTTAGATAATATTTATTCAGAGACTATTTAATGAATTCAAACAGAATATAGGAGATGTAACATCTCTCCATAAAAACCTCACGAATTTCCAATGTAGACATGTGTGGAAGGAAATCATTGCCAAAAAAGAAACAGATGAAGACAAAATCATCCACAACCCATTCAAAATCAATCTCTATTGGAGGTTTTGGAATCTTCATATCATACTCTAAATTTTGACGTAAAACCCAGATGTTGACGAACTGACAAATATTTGACATATCAGAAAGAAGTTAGATGTAAAAATAATAGTAAAACATCCACATGATCTATAATAATCTTGAAACTTGCTTTAATTATCATGACCTAAATGGGACCGTTATTAGTATTAATGCAACCATACAACATTAACAAAAAGAAAAAACCTCCAAGCATGCATAACGAAAATTCTAACATAAAAAATTATACATACATCCGACCTACCTGATAAGGATTTTTAGGATTAACATTTAGTTCACCACCTTTCTCGTCAAAATATCCTTGCTTTCTTTTTGGCTGTCCTTCACATGCATTTGCAAAATGACCAACCTGAACAGAAAGGAAGCATTTGTCTTCTTGTCCAGGCATAACCACAATCTGCACAATTACATATATAAGGAAACATGCAATGTTATCATGTTCCTCTCACTATTTTTAGAGACTATAGTAAAAGAGAAGACAATGCAATCTAAATGCATTTCAGTCATACAAACCTATCAGGCAATTTCAAAATTTCATCTTGAACAAAGGATGAGCGTTCATTTTTATTTTTCATAAAGGACAAACTGTTAAAAGAGAGTCTCTACTTTTGTGGGGATGATTTTTTCACTAACCATGCTTGGATATGGTGCATGTGTATCATTTCTAAGCATAACTCCTACCCTCAATGATTTTTGGTATTTGTATCTCGGTAACACTCAAGAGTAAAGCCTAGAAATGTGGTTAAGTACTGAAATTTGAACATACATGAGTATAACAGTTCAGGATTTTATTGGGTTAACGTTCAGATGTTTATTGGGTTTGGTGAAGGTCATCAACATATAAAACATATCTAGAGATCAATAAGAGTGATATAAATTTGAAGGTACTTCCAATGAGTTCGAAGATAGGACTACCAAAACCTCTTCCCAATACAAAGATCCAATAATTATTTCTAAGAGTTTGACAATGTATGAACCATTTCCACTTCAAGGAAACATGATCTAAGAGAATGGGTGGATGTTACAATATGTAATGCACAAAAGTGCAATAAAAAAATCAGATAGCGATAAAAATGTACTCATTAAATCCTTAAAATCAAAACCTAGTGGCTGCTTGTGCATGCCAATGCATCATGACGCATATCAAATGAAAATAAGGACCTTGATATTTATTCTAAGCAAATAATCATGATATTGAACTAATAGACAACAGTGAAGAATACCAATAGTTCTATTCCACTCTGTTCTCTATAAATCAGGGGCACTAACCTCTCTCAAAATTGAGAAGTGCACCTCATGAGTAGACAATGCTAACATGATTAGATCAGCATCCTACAGCCATTGGGACAAAGGAATTTACCAAAATCCATTTGGGACAAAGGAATTTACCAACAGCAATATGGTATTTGCCACCCTTTTATGCCTGCAACATGCATCACCATCTGAATATGATGCCAAACAAGAGTTTGCCAGGGAGCATTCTGAGACATGGCTGTTACAATCTATTTTGATGATAATTTCCCTTGAGATTTTAGGCATGTCAACCCTATGCCTCATCGACCATTCTTTTTACATGAAACAAAAATCAAAGTAACATTATTTGAACACAGGATCAACCCAGCAAATTTGAAGATCAGGAATATCATTTGGATTCAAGAAAACTAGCAAAAATTCTAAAATGAAACTTATACAAATAGAAAAATAAAAATAAAAATGCTAATTTTTTTACCAAAACAGGAATTTTTTTGTAGACTATGGAAGTTTCTAGTATGGACTCATCAAGTTTCTGGTATGGAATTGCCATCTTCGTTTATACTAACTGAATAATTGTCAAAACTTGGAAATACTCCCTACTGTTTACCGAGTATGGCTAGCTCATTTCAGCAATAAGCTTGATTCAGTGAGTGTTTTGACTCCTCACTGAGTCTATAATAATATTAGAACAACTACAACAACCTCCGAGAATGCTACTTGCTTGAACATCCCTGTAATCCAAAAGTAGTCATTGTTTAGTATTCTAAAAGATAGTATGCCAGCGTGAGAGTAGTTCCCCTAAATTATATGCATCCCATGAAAATACAAGTAATAGCTAGACGATAAATTATCATATAAAAGCGTAACAAACTTGGAAAGGTCCAGCAGAAAAAATTGGTCTCGGTGGGATGTTAAGAATGCCATTCAATTGATTCAAATTTCATTCAACCATTACAACCAATGAAATAATTCAAAATTCACTAATATATATTTTTCACGATTATGGGATGACTAAATCTAAATTTTATAAAAATAATTGGAATTAGTTACACAATAAATGAAAGTCAAAATCCTCCTACTTCAAAAGAAATTCATGGATATTGGTTATAACTTATAATAAGCTTCACTACAAGCTAATTACATGCAAAAGTAGAGACACAATAACGTACTTTCAAGACATACTTTTATTACTAAAATATATGTGGTATACAAGTGATTTGGAGTTTGAATTTGACCTTGAACATCATAGAAACCAAATTGGTAACAATAATAGTACATAATTCTTGTTGTCGGTATAGTACAAAGAAAAACTTGTCAAACTTTAAACAGTACAAAAGTCTTGTCATCGGTAACAATCGCAATTTGGAATATGATCTTGGTTTGAAAGAAACCATATTAAAAAAAGTAATATGAAACAAAGACCAAATAGAGAATTAATAGATTTAAAAGTGTCTTAAAATCAATCTTTCAAAACTCAGTTTAGTGAAAAAGCTAGCCAGGTAGGAGAGTTTGAAATTAATTCAGACTCTGGAAAAACTCAAGCAATTTTATTGAGCAGAATGGAAATTATTATTTCATGTTCGGGTTACTTAAAATAATAAAGGGGCCCACTGAATCCTTCATCGAGCTCATCGTTCAATCTTACTGACCCCAAGAAAAAATCAGAAAATACCCATGGGTGCTTGCAAGTCAAATTTTACCGGTTTGGTTTGTTTTCTGTACTGAACCAAATTTTACTTGGGAGTACTTGGCTACCTGGCTAATTTTTGTAACACGGCTTCAAATAGCTAATTATGGGATATATTGTTCAACCTTGCTTACTCTATTTAATTTAGCATTGAAACATTTAGATCAAGGACAGTTGAGAGAAAATAGTTCAAATCCCTATATAGGACAAGATGTGCTCCTAACAATCGTTGCAATGCCATTGATGTATCTCAATTATTGATAGAACTATCGCCCCTGCTACGTAGGATTAAATGTTGTGTGGGGTTGTGTGTACAAAGTTGGATATAAAAAAAATCAGATCCAACTGCATACACACCACCCCATGTTGCATTTAACACTCTACCATAGGGTGGATATTACTCATCGTGGCTCACTCTACTTGAAACAAGACTTGTGGTAGGATAAGATTTCCACAATGACCTGGTAGGGGGTAAACAATCATCAACGTAATTTCTTTAATTTTACCATAATTCATGAAAATACAAATATGAAATAACCCCCGAGTTTGGATTATTATATTGAAGGTAAATAAGGTCAAAATATTCTCTCTCAAGCTTGTATTGAAATCAAAATCCAATGAAATACAAGTAACTTTAGAAAACCCAAGTTTGGATTTAAGAAACATCTCAAATTTTAAATGGTTTGCTATTTTGAGTTTGTAACGTTCAGGGTTTAGATACAACTCTCCACATCTTAGTTTCCCACATTCTCCCCATGGATCGGGAGGTCCCAACTGACTAGTGTACAATGTGTTTGGTCCCAATAACAACGTGCGAGGGCTTACTCAAAATCACTTCCTTTAAGAGCAAACAAATGGTGAAATCCCACTGCGCGTCCCTAAAGAGGGGGAAACCCCTACTAGTATGAGTGCCATCTCATTCCAATTAAAACTACTAGATTTTTCTAGACCACTTATCTTATAAATATGTTTTCTTGTCAATTTATTTTACTAGTATACAAATAAACAAATAACATGAAACATGACTCTATATCGATATAGATATATTAAGGCATTGGAAACCAAAGAGTAAGAAATATTTTTGACTTATCTTTTCCTTGTGTTGAAATAAATTTTATGCTCTAAATAAGGTACATTACAAACAAATATACAAGAAAAGTGAAAACCAAACTACTAATTCAAAGTCTTACCTTCTCAGGAGGGTATGTTGTTTTTCCAAAGGTAGCCCATTTGGCTTGAGTTCTAGAGAACAACATGGACACTTTACTGGGAGATCTTGTCTGTAAAAGAACATTCAATGAAGTAGAAATCAGCACTATATCTCCCAATTATTGAGTTGATCATGACAGTCACCCCCTTCCTTTAAAAGATAATATTTTCATAAATATAGGAATGAACCACTTTTTATTGTTCTGCTATAACTAAAGTTTACCCGATTAAAGTTTGGGATTCTTCAAATAGAATTTTTTTCAGATTTAATATATGTCAATTTAATCCATAATATTATTTTCTATTCACAGGGAGTGTACTAAATTACTTTGAGAGTAAAGTATTGGAAATTATTTCCTCATAAAAGATAGAAAATTATACCATTTCCGGTTGAAGACTGTCAATTACTTTGCTTGATTTTTCTGTCAAAACAGAGGGGAAAAGAAAACCTTAATGATAGTACTGAAAATAATCTACATTAAATTTATCTTGACATTTATCAATTAAAAGAAACAACATACACATTATATAATGAAATCTTTCAAATGAGATATTGAATTGTTTTTGCTGAGATCCAAAGTTAAGGCAAGAACCAAGTGTCAAATTTGGCTTTGGTATCCCATTCTCTTTAGAAGAGGGAAAAAAATAGACTTCAGAAGAGGGGAAAATAGGCATAATAGGAATCAAAGAATGTGGCCAGGCATATTGGCTTCATAACCTCGTTAAGTATTCGAAAATAGCATCTTAAGCACTTTATATAGAGATATTGAAGTTATTAATAGTATAGTAGTGGACTGCACCATACAGACAAGCTATCACTTAAAACTACTTGAAATAACCAAACATGAGAAATGAAATGAAATTAATGTCCATGAATGACCAAAATAGGTCAATGAGACTTGAAACTAGGAATTAGAACCTTCGACAATAGCATTAAGGAGTGCCTATAGCGTCACACCTAAGAAGTTCTAATCTACAATTAAGGTGAGTACAGTCAAGCCCAAACTCAAAACCCTGAAGAATTTCAAGGCCAAAAATATTGACAATAGATGATACATATATATAAACATGTAGGGTAATTTATGAAGGATAAAAACTTCCAAAAATAATTGTTGCGCAGACTGACAGAAAACACTTACTGTGATATCCAGAGTAGCCGAGCTATCACACTTTGGTGAGATTCTCCTTCTTGTGGACATACTTCACTCAGGCTTCCGAGCCGTACTTCAAATTTGTCATCCAAAAGGATGCTACTTTATTGAACATCCTTGTAATCCAAATGTAGTCATTGTTCATTATTCTAAAAGACAGTATGTCAACATGAGATTAGTTCCCCTAAAGTATATGCATCCCATGAAAAGAGAATTAATATCTAGACAATAAATTATGATATAAAAGCGTAACAAACTTGGAAATTTCCGACAGAAAAGATTGGTCTCAGTGGGATGTTAAGCATTTTGAATTCTTTCATCACTCAATCTTGCTAACCCCAAGAAAAACTTAGAAAATACCCATGGGTGCTTCCGAGTCAAATTTGACTGGTTTGGTTTTTTTCCTGTGTTGAACCAAATTTTCCATGGGAGTACTTGGATACCTGGCTAAGTTTTGTAACAAGGCTTCAAATAGCTGATTATGGGATAGATTCTTCAACATTTCTTACTCTATTTAATTTAGCATTGTAACATTTTGATCAAGGATAGTTGAGAGCAAACAGTTCAACTCCCTATATAGGACAAGAAAGTGCTCCTAACATTCATTGCAAGGCCATTGATGTATCTTAATTACAGAGAGCAATGTCCACCCTACTGTGTAGGATTAAATGTTGTGTGGGGTTCTGTGTACATAGTTGGATATAAAAAAAATTCATATCCAACTGCATACACACCACCCCATGCTGCATTTAACACTCTACCGCAGGGTGGATATTGCGTGCCCTCAATTACAACTTCTGTGAATACTTTGCAGAGCTAAAGTGAAATGGGACAAGAGTAGTAAACCTATATACACAAATTTCCATGATCTTAAGTCTAGCTTACATATAGAGCCAAGGAGGAACAAAATGAAATGCAGTGGAAACACAATTGAATAACATGCAACAAGACATTAGATAATGAGAGACATTGAATCAAAATGCAAGGAATGACATGTAGAAAGGAAAGGCATACATAAGTTTCTATGGTATTGACTGGAAAAATAAAAAACACTTTGGCCAATATGTTGAACCTATTTATATATTGCAAACATGTAAAGAAGTTGTACTTACAATTTACAAAGCATGATTTCTTGTTAGCTTTAATCAATGTAGGATGGAACAATGAAGCACACTAGAAAGGAAATTGAAAAGCATGCAACATCCCTATAAGATTCACTAAGATAATTTTATTAATGTCCAACAAATGACCACAAAGGTAGGGTCAATGGGACTAAAAATAATACGCCCAATTTATTAGAAAGTGGGAGTGTGATGGCAACTCTTAGATGTAAGCTACCTACAATAAGTAAAGACAAAAGGATATAAGATGAAAGGAAACGAGTACAAAAGAAAGAACATCATCCAACAGAGAGTGTCAAGAAGTAATTGAGTTAGGGACTAAGAAGGCCTAAAGAGAAGGGAGGGAATCCTCTAAGTCATCAATTACTATAATGCTGACAATACACTGTTTGATAAGGTCCTCCAAAGAATAACAACACAGAGGTGCCCATGCTTCATAATACTGGGTAAGATATTGGGGTGCATTTCCACAAAAAGACCCCCACCGCTCCTACCACTCAAGGCCAAAGTGGGGGAAGAAACTAAGAATCAATGATTTTCTACTTGACAAAGCGTATGGGACAAGTGCTCTCAATAGATAGAATTTGTCTCTGATTTTGGGATCTCATAGAGCTACATTGTCAAGCACTCATGTAACGTCCAATATGGGGTCTTGGATGAGAGCTCCTTGGAGTCTCTTGGAAGAAGGACATCTCCTCAAGGGTGCTCAAGAAAAGGTTTGAGCCCTCACTGATTTGATTATTGAAGAAGTATGAATCTCTAGTTATCGTTTCCGACCCTAAGAGACTCTATGTGCTATGACCCAAAGGGGGCCAACCCAAAAACAAATTGCAATTATGCTTTACCGAATTGGCAAGGATTGAATGCTTTGAAAGAGGGCTAGTAAGAAACAATACCATAGATTTGTATGTGCACACATTGAAAACAAATGGCTTATCAAATAAGCCACCAAAAAATAGTATATATGATTATGTACATGCATGAGAATATAAAACTAATGGCCTAAGGCCCCTTTATTTGAAAAGGTTGAGTAAAAATGTAGCTTGAATATCTTTTACTTGTTTTTTTGATGTTTCATAGCCATGGGGATTACCTGTTAGTTTGATATCTTGATAGCCATGGGGAATAGTCAAAATGTTCTTCAATTAGAAAATTTCCCCAAATTTTTTGACTATATATTGGTACATTATTTCACTCATTTCTATGCACTGGTCATCATAAATGTTATGGTGCTTCTATTCAACATCCGAAATGCCTCATTGATTGTCAAATATTTATATCTCAAATCTATAAAGGACTCAAGCCATACCTGATATGCTTGCATGCCATTTCTTAGCGAATGATAAAGATATTTCACCATGAATTAAATGCTTCAAATAAATCTATATGACCCCTCGATGAAATAGTTAATGGAATGCCATAAGAATGAAAGCTATGTAAAAGTATCCAAGGGCCAAACAATATGAGAACAACTAACTACCTGTACAAAGGATTGTAGCACCACTAACTTCAAAACTAGTACATGGGTTGTAATTGAACTTTCGTTCCTTCAGATCGGTGAAGGCCTCACTCACCAGGTGGTACACTTAGATGCAAGAGATCTATAGAGTCATCATCTTTGTGGTTTCACATAACCCAATCACTTTTGGGTGGAATTCTTACTTTCTTTCCTCTTTTAGACTCCCCGTACTCCAAGTAACCCACAGCCACAACACCAAATAGAAACCATAGAATTAGAGCCCAGTTAAGCCCTCTCACATTCTCGCCACCATATCTATCTCCAAGTTGTCTCATTCCACTTATAAGAGCTATAATCCCAATCAAAATTGCACTTATTCCAGTATCTACATGCAGGTACTCCCACAAAATTATTTTCGAGGAAGATTGCTCCCATGCAACAACTTTCTTGGGGTGCAAGTAAGTGTTGATATATTTGTAACTTCAAAATGTATTCATCTATGTATCTCATGTATTGTAACCCGATGTTTATTCTGGGATGTATCTATAATGTAATTAAGTCATGTTGTCATGCCCTAATCTTTCGATTGGGAGGATCAATAATGTAAACAAGTCATGTCAAGTCATAGTGGGTAACCCTTCAATTGTCTAAGGATTAAATTCCTCGCAGTTCCAGGGCACTAGGGTTATTAGAATCTCCTAGTAGAGGTTGGCCTTGTTAGGTTTTTAGTCATGTCAGGATTAGTATAAATAGAGAACTGGAGTCTTTATTTATTACACAACTCATCCACACTAAATTGTAGCACATAGTTGAGGAAGGAGAAGACATTGGGGCTAGACAAGAAGAAGATTACTGTTGTCGGGAGATCACTTACCGTTTTGGGATTTTACAGTTTTGGTGTTGATTCTATCTCTGAGTAAGTTGTGGGGTTTTATCCATTTATGGTTTCCCCTAGGAAAAACACTTTGTTCATTGTCTCTTGTGTTTGATTGCTGTACTTGTTATTCTCTCAGTTAAAGATTCTAATAATGCTAGCTTAAAGTTGAAAAACTAACATGGTATTAGAGCTGACCTGAGAAGAAGACACTGTGCAGCTGTGGGAACTAGGGATTCCTAGTTTATGGATCTTCCTCCACATATTTTAAGCAAAATTAAGGTGGAATAACTCTCCTCCTTAGGGTGGATCTTTCTGTTGAAGCAGAATCCAATTTTGAGGTTTTTTAGTTTTGGACCCGACACTACTACCGGAAATTAGGGCTTTTCACAAGAGAAGAATTTTTCAGTGAGCCCAGGCCTAGATTGATCTCCTCCCCAAAATAGAAGTTAGGGACAAATTTCAAAGCATTTGGGTGTATATATCTCCAAAAAAGCAAAACCCTAATCTTCTCCTAAACCAGCTTTGTAGGATTTCATCTCAAGTTTCAGATCCAACATCTTGACCTGGTAAGATATAAAATATTTTGTATTTCCATTTGAGGTTCTTAGTTTAAGATGTCTCACCATACCAAGCTTGATGAAAAGCTTGAGGGAGCTAACAACTTTTGAGCCTGGAAGTATAGGATCTCCCTGGTCCAGAAAGAGAATGATTTAGACTCCTACATCCATGAGGAGGTTCTAGTTCCAAAGGGAGATGAGGAAAAGGAATTACATAAGAAGAAGATGGTTATGGAAAAGAGGATCATTGTTGATTCTATCAAGGATCACCTTATCCCATAGGTGTCCTCTATCAAGACACCTAAAGCTATGTTTGATGCCTTAACCAAGTTGTTTGAAGGGAAGAACATAAACCAAAAGATGACTCTAAGGAATCAACTAAAGAATGTGAAGATTGAAAATGCAGAGACTATCTAGTCCTACTTCACAAGGGTTTCTCAGATCAAGGAAAAATTAGAAGCTATAGATGAAGAAGTGGAGAATGCAGATATTGTGATGACAACACTGAATGGACTTCCTAGGTCATGGGATTCATTCATCCAAGGAATTTGTGCAAGAAAGAAGTTATTCAATTTCAGCAGACTATGGGAAGAATGCTCTCAACAAGAATCTCGGACAGTAGCCTGAGAAGAGAAGATGGGAAGTGAAGATCAAGCCCTCATAGTTCACTCCAATAAGGGAAGAAGAAATCCTCATTACTCCAAAGATAAGAACTCTTATTCTAAGGATAACAATAGAAAGGATCTATCTAGATTGAGATGTTATACATGTGATGAAAATGGACACTTTGCAAAAGACTATCCTAAGAACAAGGTCCACTCTCATAAGAAGAAGGGGAACAAAAGAAGACATCATGCTCATGCTGCAGAGGATGATGAACCATCCAAGAAACGATCCAGATATGAAAGTGAAGATTCTTCAAGCGAGGATGAATATGTTTTGATTTCCTCTCTCACAAGTAACATTATTCATGGTAGTGATGATTGGCTTATAGACAGTGGGGCTTCCAAACATATGACTGGATTCAAGGAATTCTTTGTAAGACTGTTAGAACATGAATCACCTCACAAGGTGAAACTAGGAGATGACTACCAATATCCAATAAAAGGTAGTGGGGAATCTTCCTATAAACTAGACTCAGGTAAGTCTCTAAAAATGAAGGAAGTATTGTTTGTACCAGGACTCAAGAAGAACCTTCTCTCCATATCAGCATTGGATGCAAAAGGAATGAGAGTTTCATTCATATATGGTCAAGTCATTATGTGGCCTAGAGGAAAGACTATCGATGATGCAGTAGTGATTGGAGAACAAGAAGGAGGATTGTACAAATTGAAGAGCCATCCAGAACAAGCATTGGTTCATGGCACAGTAGAGCCAAATGAACTTTGGCATAGAAGGATTGCACATGTGCATTACAGAGCACTACCTATTGCAAGCAAAGCTGTTGAAGTTCTTCCAGAAATCCAAGCAAAACATGATGGGGTCTGCAATGGATGTGCGAAAGGGAAGAATACAAAGAAGACATTTCCAAGTAGTGAAAGAAAAGCAAAAGGAATCTTGGAAATCATCCACTCCGATGTATGCGGTCCTATGTCATCAAACTCACTAAGCAGGTATGCATTTATATTTCTTTTATTGCTTATTTTTCTAGGAAGACATGGGTCTACTTCATGAAGAACAAAGATGAAGTATTTAGCAAATTCAAGGAATTCAAAGCCTTGATCGAGAAACATAATGAAAACAAGATCAATACTTTTCGATCAGACAATGGTGGAGAATTCATTTCAAATGAATTCAAGAGGCTATGAAAATACTATACTCAAGGATTAATAGGGAGTTGTCCACTCCTTATAATCCAAAACAGAATGGGGTTGCATAAAGGAAGAATAGAACCATCATGGAAGCTGCAAGAGCAATGCTTCATGATCAAGATATTCCTATGCATATTTGGGCTAAAGCTTCCAAAACAATGGTTTATGTACAGAACTATACCACACATAGAGTACTCGAGAATAAGACTCTTGAAGAAGTCTCCTTCAGAAAGAAACAAGAAGTTAGCATCTCAGAATATTTGGCTGTCCTATGTACATACACATCCTAAAGGATAAAAGGACAAAATTAGATCATTCAGGAAAGAAGGGTATATTCGTGGGATACTCTGAAAGCTCGAAGGATTACAAAATCTATTTCCCAGGATACAAGAAGATTGACATCAGCAGGGATGTGACATTTGATGAAGACACAGCTTATAACAAATCCATAAAGATACCTGCTGAAGAACCCAAAGAAGTAGAAGCACCCAGAATTCATGATACAACCATGAACAAAGAAGCTCAAGAATAATATCGAGAATTTGAAGAACCACAAAGACCTATAGATCCACCTCTAGAGAAAAATCCTCATAACAGGAAACCTGCTTGGGTACAAGAACTTATCCAAGGTGCAAAAAGATATGGGGCTCCAGAAGAGAATCACAGAGAAAGAAAGAGGACTAGATCCTACTTTGGGTATGTAGCTCTACTATGTGATTTCATTGACAAAGAACCTTACAGTTATGAAGAAGCAGCGGAACGAAAAGAATGGAAGGATGCTATGATCAAATAATATCAATTGATCATGAAAAATGATGTTTGGGATGTTGTCCCAAGACCAGAATGGAAGTCAGTTGTAACTTCCAAATGGATCTATAATATCAAGCATGCTGCAGACAGTAGCATTGAAAAGTATAAGGAAATATTTGTGGCTCAGGGCTTCCCTCAAAAAGAAGGAATAGACTATGAAGAAACATTTACACCTATAACCAGATACACTTCCATCATATTAGTACTTGATTTGGCTGTAGTGTTGAAATGGAAGATACGCCAAATGGATGTTAAGATGGCCTTCTTGAATGGTGTAGTAGAGGAGTAAGTGTATGTAGAACAACCACTCGGTTTTGAGACACATGACAGAGAGTCTCATATATGCAAATTGAAGAAAGCCCTATATGGTTTAAAACAGGCACCTAGGACCTGGTACGGCAGAATTGATAGCTTTCTATCCAGTTTGGGCTTTACCAAGAGTAAAGAAGATTCCAACCTTTACTACAAGGTTGAAGATGGAAACCTAGTGATGCTTCTACTATATGTAGATGATCTATTTGTGACAAGTATAGATGGGTTGATTGTTGATACGAAGAGAAAGCTTTTTGCTGAGTTTGAGATGAAGGAATTGGGTATGATGCATTACTTTCTAGGTATGGAGGTGTGGCAAAGTACAGATGGAATATTACTTCGACAAGGGAAGTATGCAGTAGAGATCCTAAAGAGGTTTGGGATGATGGACTGCAATTCTATGGCCACACCTATGGCATCGAACCCGAAGCTATTGAGTGATGCTTGGTCAGATTCGGTTGATGCTATGATGTATCATCAGATGATTGGGTCATGGATGTACCTAATGAACACGAGACCAGACATTTGCTTTGCTGTGAACACCTTGAGCCAGTTCTTGACAGATGTTATGGAGAGAAATTCCTATGGCTTGGGGTACCACAACAGACAACTTGACTCCAGAAATCAATCCTTTCCAATATGCAATAGAAATTTAATGTCTAACACTAAAGGATCATACCTCGTACCTTATTCTAGACGGTTGAAGTAGATCCCTATTGAGATTTCCAACTTAAGCTTGAATTGATATATTACTTCCTCAGCAACAAGTAAACAATACAAGCATTCTATATATCATGGTGTTAGACCTATTTTAGCATATATAATCAATAATGTATAAGAATTTGACATAATCCAATGGATAAAATATTCATTCAAACACACATTATTGGACAGGAAACGATATTTCTATTAATATAAATCAAAGATTACAAGATACAACCTCTGTTGGCACGTCTATGAATCGGAGAAACTGAATCCCCCACTTAGGCCTCTGCCACTTCAATCCTCCATCTCTATATAGCAAGCTCACAAGCAAAAGGAAAGCTTGGGAAGAACACAAAAGTGCTCCAAGGAACAAAGGGATCCAGACTCAAGCATAAGTTCTGGCAACAATGGACTATAGTTTCTTTGATTCTCTCTTATGCCTTCAATGTACCAAGGGGTTCCTTATATAGCTTTTCAAAGGGGTAATGAAAGGTTGAATCCGAGTGATCTCAAGGCATATGGGAGGCCAGGAGTCAAATGAGTCAGATCCATGTCAAGGAAAACTCCAAAAGGATTTGGATTTTGTACACATCTCGATGTACACAGTTTTAGTGGTCAAACCCGCGTATATACGCGCTTATAGGTTTAAAAGTTGCATGTATCATTTTTCTCATGTTTTTAGGGATGGTCAAGGAAACATCAAAGGACAAAAAATGGTCCATGGGGTCTAAGGAGTCTGCAGTGGGATAGGGGAAGGCCATACAAAGTATGATTCACTTAGAGTGGTGAAATAAGCTATAACAGATTCCCCCTAATGTGTGAGGTCATAGGGGTCATACGATGGCCAAAATACATTATAAGTCCATCCCAGAATTGGAGTGATGAAGGATCCCAAATGGAATACCAGCCACCCAATTAGCATAGTACAATAATACAACTTTGCACATAACTGCAAATAAATATAGCAGTCCTAGATACATAAGAGTACAATGGCAATGAATAGGCATGATAGAAGATATCACATAAGTGGTCATCGCCACGTACCATATACATAGATTAGAATCTCCATGATGAATATATAAAAAGGACCATGATCTCCATAATGGCTGAAGATATATAACAGATCAAAATCTCCATAGTGGCTGGAAATATCTGACATATACTAGAATCAAGTCATGAGAGCTGGAATCTCATGAACACTAGCATGATCAAGGAGGTAGTATATAAGAGATGCCACCAATCTAGAAAGTCTTCTACACAAACCGCTACGAGTACATGTCCTACTATGAGAATAGAGGTGTAGAGGTCGAACATAGTAGTGCATCATCTGATTACCAGTCATTAATGTATACTGTTAACAGACGCGAGATCACCCACCAATAATGAAAATGGGAATCAAGGTACTAGAGTGAAAATTAGCAAGTGTGAATAAATGTGTTGAGGTCGAACACTTGAGAGGATCCATCAATCAAGGGACATTGATGTATTCAAAAAGAATGTCGATGGTGAGAGAACCTGCCACTGATGAATGCAAGTCTCAAGGCACTCAAAATGACTCTATATTCCAATCCCAGAATAAATGATCTGAAGTCGATGGGATGAAATCCACTGGAAGGAAGGAATTAAGGCATCCCCCATCACCCAACACGAGGTACTTAGCAAAGCTGTATAATGTGGAAGGACTCGATCATAAGGTGCACAAACCAGTAACTATACCAAGAATGGTCGACATGCAAAGTCAAGAGAACTAAGGAATGGCCGACTCAGGCTTCAACTTCCTTTGAACAATACCATAATGGCATATGGTGGTAGCATAGACTCGATATACAAACTGGGACATATCTGTGAGACAAGAGGCATCGGCAGAGGATCCATAGGGATTGGAAGCTTAACCAGTCAATGGAGATAAACTCAGATAAATGAGTACAGCTCCTAAATTCAAACTATAACCCAACCAATGGACGTGATATACAGTGCTCTGTTTGAAGGCGACACGACTCGACAGCTGCCACAGATAACATCTTTCCTTCTCTAGCTTTTTGGTTTCTTGATTTTTTTTTTGGACTTTTTCAATTATTTAAAAAGCTTGAAAAAGAATAAAATGGCTTTATAGTTACAGAATAGGAGGAGACAAGTGTCATCAGGGAAAACAAACTAGTTCCAAGCAGTGGAACATACCTATGCTCAATGCAAGGATACATGTGTAGGATATTGACACTCGGGGGAAAAATCCCCTCCCGATAAAAAGGGAAACAAGTTGCGAAGGATATGAGAAATGGCTCTGCATGGCTAGACATGAGACAAGCTCGGGCTATATGGCTGAAATGCAATGTCATGGGAGCCAGCATAAATCTCAATAAGGTAGGCAAAGCTCATGATAATGCATTCACAACTTGACACGAGGGAGTCGTGAGGGAAATAGGCTAGCAAAAGATCAAGAGGAGTATGAGGCTCTTTG
>LPNX011119098.1:4526-24333 GCA_001517045.1 Pseudotsuga menziesii | reverse complement strand
ATACCAGCTCCTACAAAGAAAACACCACAAAAGAAAAGAAAGAGACCAATTAATGAACTCAGCATAACCCCACCAATAAGAAGACAAAGAACTAAACCAGATGTAGCAGCAGAGGCAGCCAGAAAGAAGTGGGCAACCCTGGAGGCACAGGTTGAGTTCCCAATCCTTGTACCAAGGCCAATGGATGCTCCGCAAAGGCCAGTTGAGGAAGAACCCAGCATTGAAGGACTTTTGGAAGAGAACTCCTTGTTAAAGGAGGAAGTCCAAGTGCTTCGAAAGGAAGTGGAGACATGGAAGGAAACCTGCAGGAAACAAGGGGAGAATAAAATGTATACACTGGTGGAAGCTGTAGAACAGTTAGAGGAATCCAACTCTGTCGAGCCTGGTAAGGAGGACGAGCACGTGATCTTCCCCACTTGTGGGGAAATTTTCAAAAAGAAAGGCCACGAGATCATATTCAGCATAGTACAACAGCCCATGTCCACAATGGAAGAACCTGCAGAAAAAGAAGATGCTGTCACACAAGAACCAGCATCTTTGACCATCCTTGCTAAAGCTGCTATCAATCCTGTGACAGAGGAAGAAAGGAATGAAATTAGGAATGATAATGGAAGTAAGGATTGCACTGTGAACTCAGAAGGCTCTCACGATATAGAAATGATAGAAGCGGAGCCACAAGGGCATGACAGTGATAAACCTGAACAGGGATCTGTAACACAGGAACCAGTAAATCAGGAGTTACTTGTCCAGGTGGCCAAAGAAGGGAGAGAAGAATCTGGGATGGAGGACACTCTGGAACCTAATGAAGAGCTTTGCACCGTGACTCCAGAATGTTCCTAGGACGCAGAGCTAATCCAGGAGGAATAGGTAATCCAGGATGTTGTTACACAAGAACCAACATCCCTGGGAATTGCAGCAGAAAGTCCAGAATTTCAATTAGAAGATGACCTGGGGGTGGATATCGTACCCGATATACAGTGGAGTGAGGATGAACAGACAATAGCCTCAGGTGACACTGAGCTCCTTGAGGAGGAATGGTACGATGGGGAAGATATCTAGTCTTAGAGGCAGGAGAACAAGGAAGACACTGTCACACAAGAACCAGTGTCTCTAAAAGCAGTGGAGGTGGATGCTGAGGAGAGTTTGAAAGATGTTGCTGCCACACAAGAACCAGCAACACAAGAATTGAATCCAGGAATGCAGAAGGAAGACACTGCCACACAAGAACTAGTGTCCTTAAAAGCAATGGAGGTGGATGCTGAGGAGAGTTTGAAAGATGTTGATGCCACACAAAAACCAGCAACACAAGAATTGAATCCAGGAATGCAGAAGGAAGACACTGCCACACAAGAGCCAGTGTCCTTAAAAGCAATGGAGGTGGATGCTGAGGAGAGTTTGAAAGATGTTGCTGCCACACAAGAACCAGCAACACAAGAATTGAATCCAGGAATGCAAAAGGAAGACACTGCTACACAAGGACCTATGTCCTTAAAAGCAATGGAGGTGGATGCTAAGGAGAATCTAAAAGATGTTGCTGTTACACAAGAACCAGCAACACAGGAACTAATCTCGGGAACGCAAAAAGATAACCCAGGGGATGTTGCTGCCACACAAGAACTAGCAACACATGAATTAGATTCAGAAATGCAGGCTGATCAGGGAGAAGACACTGTTACACAAGAACCAGTGTCTCAACAAGCCTTGGATACAGCTGTGGGAGATAACCCAGGGGATGTTGCTGCCGCACAAGAACTAGCAACACAAGAATCAAACTCAGAAATGCAGGCTGATCAGGGAGAAGACACTGTTACACAAGAACCATTGTCTCAACAAACCTTGGATACAGCTGTGGAAGATAGCCCAGGGGATGTTGCTGCCACACAAGAACCAGAAACAAAAGAATTAGAGATGCAAATTGACTAGGGAGAGGACACTACCCCACAAGAAGCAGTACTTCTCCCTCTCAGAAATTTTATTGATTTGGATTTAGAACAAGAAGGGCATTATAAAAAGGATATTTTAGATCTCACAGCAGAAGTCTCAGCCCTGAGGATGGAAGTGATTAAGTGGAAAATTCAAATGGAAGAAAACCAGAAGAGGATGATTGCTTTGAGTGAGCACCAAAGAATTATTAGAGCATTGGAAGAGCAGGGGGCTGAAGAACGTATGGCCCACAAATTTTAGGTAGAGGAGCTGCAGAACGAGATGAGGAAACTGAAAAAATTCTCATCCATGCAGAAGGAGAAGGATCAAATGTATGCCCTATCCCGAGAACTCATAGGCACTAGGAATCCCTCTTCCTCTTACCCAGTTTTTCTCTTCAAGAAGTTTGTCTGGTTTAAATTAAGGGTTGTACAGGAGGGGAGGTCATTTGAAATTGCAACCTCAGAAAAGTTTTTGGAGACATTCCTTGGGAGCAATTTTGAAGAGCAGAACTTGCTATGTGAATTATACCTGCACGAGATGGCATTCCCTTTGGATAGGCACTCAAATCCTGTTCCATTTTCAGGTGACGTTTAGCTACAAGCCTTTGCCTCTTTTGTGAACAATCATGTTCAGTGGAAAAGGTCTTTTCAGACCTTTTCCCACAATGAAAGCCATACTAATTTATGGATTCAAAGTGAGCCCCAGAATCCTGCCATTCTTGTGGCTCAATACAAGGGTTTTATTTCCATCCCTTCCCAGGCACAACATGTCATGAATTTGCAGGAAGAGGTGATCTCCACTTGTACAAAATCCATTTCTAGACAGCAGCAGATTGCATTAGAGGGGAGCAAGCACAGATGGCAAGTTGCCTCCTCTGCACTTAGGAACAGGGACCCCTACTGCTTTAAAAATTTTAAACATGCACTCTCTAGAGTCAAGGGTTATGTAGGGAGTATGAAGGAATGTGGAGTCAAATGGTTGGGTTTAAAGTTCAAATTTCCTCTTATTTGGTGGCCAACAAAACCATATCACATGGATTTTTCCATGACTAAGGCAGAGGAGCAGAGCTGTTGGTGGTACTGGGTTATTCACAGAGGTTTTCTGAAGACAGGGGAGGAACCTGAGTTTCCCTACAATTTTTCTTCCCTCCACGAACAGAGCTCAATGCAGGACTCAGATTCTGAATGATGCAGGTTGTTGCATGAGGACATGCAACAGGGTAGTTGGGGGGAGATGTTGAGTCCACAATTGGTCCCTTTTTAACCATCTTTAATCACCTTTTCTTCCCGTGTTTTACACTACTCAGCATCCTAATACAACCTGTTTTCCTCACTCTATGCCTTAAATTACCAAGGTAAGGCTGATTATTGTTTTATCCTATTGATGCTTATGATTGTGGCAATTAAGGCTGTTTATCTCTCGAAATTGTGCTAATTTGTTGTTATCTATGAAGACAGCGCGAGATGAGTTGAATGTAGGTAAGCGGAGCTGAACAAGTCTTGAACAAGGGGTATTCGTGATTCAAGAAGTTCCTCAATCCTTCAATCATCGCTTAAGGCACGTGATTCCTATGCAACCCTCCAGACAGAGCTGTACAAAGGGGCTGTAACGGAATGTGCTATGATCGGGGGATCTTTAGTATAGTTGTTCGAATATCATGGCGATCTGGGAAGATCGCCACTTCTGGGCCAGTCTACAGCTTTCTCTCATTTTCTATATTTGCACCATGCCACGTCTTGTAACAACCAGTGTTATTCAGGGCGCCTGAAGATCAGAGATCTTCATGGCTGCCCTTTGTAATAGGATCGGCTGTTATAGTTTGTATGTATAAAAGTGAGAGGATGTCTCGACCCAGGGGGTTGGAAAAGATATATTCATTCTTGTATTGACAGTGGGGGTAATCTGTACTTATTCTTTATTTTAATACAAAGAGTTGATGCTGATTTAAAGGAGCTGTACATTGTTCATCCAGCGTATCTGTATGAAGGATGGGCCCGCCTTGTGCAGAGATAGCTGAGTTAAGGTAGGATTTCCAAAATTATAATTGTGTGATGTTCTGTTGATTATATTGTTTGTATGCGCAGTAGTAGGATGTGTGAATTTGCAGTATTATATTTTCCTGAGATTGACAACTGCTATAGGACAACAGTCGACTGAATAGGGAGTTTCCTTCGTGCAATATTTTTTTAATAGCTGTACACAGCTTTGTTCATCTCATGGTCCAGATTGTTGTCCCACAAATCCCCGCATTTGTTTTACTGTTATAATTGTTGTCTCCATTCCTGCAATTTGATTCTTTAGGGTAGCCGAACTTAATTTGCTGCAATTGAATTTCTAGATCACAATTAGTTATGAGTATGAATTTCAAGAGTGGTTAGATTAAATAGAGGAATCATTTATTTCGTGATATGAATAGGATTTTCTTTATGTCTGCAAGTGTTATTTGAGTCTGATTTCATTTCCTGTTAATGCATGGTATGGAGAATTTGAATTTGTAGTATTTAGAAGATTGGTGGGGTTACATAGGTTCTGAGGGATGAACGTGGTTGTTTAGGGGTAAAGTGTTTAATTACAATGATCTGGTGTTTAAGCATAAATTGTGCATCTATCCTTTGAATTAAAAGACTTCCTCGAGTTGACAAATAAATCTCGTATGCTCTGTGTGTTGATAAGAATTTATCTGCATTTAGGGTGCTCGACAGTACCCCCTCTATAACCTAGGTAAGGAAACTAAGGTCCCCTCAATATAATCAATGCTCAGATGGACAGTCGCAGGCAGGATTGACCGTATGGGTAGGGTAGCAAATCCCAAAACTCTCGAAAGATCCCCCAAATATGAATACAATCCTGGAAATATCTCCAGTGCTACTCAGTTACAACTAGGGGTCATCCTAATAATAACCGCTCACACTTCCTTGTGCTTAACTCCCTTATAAAACGAGGATCCTAAGAACACTAATTATATAAATGAATTTCACACTCTCACCTGGACAGACACATAAATGTTTCATTTAGTGGTCTTGGAGAATTTACTCACAATGAACTATTCCAAGACCCTAAAACCTAGTCTTGTTGGTGCACCCTATAAAACAAAAGAGTGTAATTCATTTTATTATGCGTTGATTTTAATTGGCATATTAATCAAATGGAAAATGGTCGTGCAACTAATGATGTTATGATGCAACAAGAAGTAAAATGCACACCTAACAATCAATGCAAATACACTGTGTCAAATGAAGAACAAGGTATGCTACTAGGTGAAGTGCAAAATTTTCCTTCAAATTAATATGCAATCATTCCTATATGAAAATATGACTAATATTGTCCAAGCAAACCTAATGCAAGTACCATGCAAATGCAAAATGCAAACAATGCATAATGATGCAAAAATAAAATGTTTTTGTATTTTTTGAATTAAATGAGATAAAAAGCAAAAGTATGACTCTACAACCCTCAAACTCTGCAAGCACTACCATAGAACACCCAAGAAAAGCCCCAAGGTAAAAGAGACCTGATGCACTAATCCCAAAACAAAAAATAGAAAATGAAATGACGAGAACATTTTCAAAAATTTAAACTAACAAGGTGTCTCTTGTAAAAAACATGGATGTATAGAGACTCTAGAAGCATCCAAGAAGACTCAACAATCATCCAAACTCACCCAAAAACACTTAATCTTCCCCAAAAGGCCAAAAATCAGGGCATATGTGACTGTTCTCAGTAAATTTGCGTATATATGCAGCTATTCTAGGAAAAACCGTGTGTACACGCAATTGTGAAAGCAAAACCCGCGTACAGGAATAAAAAGAGATAAAAAGAAGGAAAACAAACAAGCTGAGACATAATTTAATCCTGTAAGACACTACTGGGAAAACAATGCCCCCAAACCCGACTTAGAAACAAAGTAATCAGAGAAATTCAAGAACATTGAATGCCGACAAAATCCCCAAAGTAAATGACTAGGAACTCCTCAGTATGGTTGCCAATTCTGTTATGGATAAAACTTCCGATGGCTTTGTTAGTTTTTCATCATATAAGCTATCACTATGATCTTAGGATCTTTTCACTGAGAGAATAACAAGAACAGCAATAAAACATAAGCACATCACAAGAGACAAGAGACACAAAGAGTTTTCCTCGGGGAAACCATAAAGGAGAAAACCCTGCAACTTCCTCTGAGATAGAATCAACACCAAAATAGTAAAAGCCCCAAAACAGTAAGATGATCTCCACACAGCAGCAGTCTCTCTCTCTCACACTAAGAGAGCTTCTCCTCTCACTCATGCACCCCAATGAGTGAGTGTGAGTGTTGCAAGTGATAAATAGAGAGGCTCTCACTCTCTATTTATATTCTTTCATTCACTTGAAGTGCACTCCAACATGTCGGCCTCACTTAAAAATTACTTACTAGAGCCGACATCTCTAGGAGTGTCTAATAACCCTAGTGCCCCACCACTTGTGGGGACTTTTCCTCCTCTGACCAATAGGAGGGTAACACAATGGTGGGAAATATTGCCCCGAATTAGAATGACTCACCTAGGGTCGACTTCACTAGGATAGTCTAATAACCCAAGGGCCCCACAACTTTGGGGACTTTAACAATGACTTGACATGACTTATTTACATTATTGATCCTCCCGATCGAAACATCGGGGTATGACAACATGACTCAAATACATAATAGATACATCCCAAAATGAACATTGGGTTACAATAGATAAGAAATACAAGTGAATACATTCTGAAGTTACAATTACATCAACACTCCCTCTTAACTAGGAAGGTATTCTCTCGACACAATATATCATAACAAGTCTTCTTCTCTGTATCATCTAGGTCATCGTCATTTTCAAAGTCATCTTCATCTTCAAGTCATCTTTATCTGTAAGTCATCTTCATTTTCAAGTCATCTTCATCTGGATCTAGATCATCACTGGATCTGGATCATCATCACTGGATCTGGATCATCACTCGATCTAGATCATCACTCGATCTGGATCACCATCACTGGATCTGGATCATTACTCGATATGGATCCTCACTACTGGATCATCTTCACTAGATCTGGATCCTCACTCAATCTAGATCATCACTGGATCTCAATCATCACTCGATTTGGATCATCCCTGGTGCTATCTCATGATTCTTCTCATCACAGTAAGTTCTACAGAGCCATCCCTTTTTCATGCTGGTTGTAGGCCTAGCCATCATGTAGGTATTTTCCCAGCACTTACATCTGACCTACTCATCAGAAAGGCACATCCATCCAGACAGGAACACATCCTATCACAGTGATGGAAAAATCCCATCCAGACAGGAACACATCCTATCACAGTGATGGAAAATTTCAGCACTGATATCTTACCTACTCGTTAGAAGGGCACATCCATCCAGACAGGAACACATCCTATCACAGTGATGGAATATTTCAGTACTTACATCTGACCTACTCGTCCAAAGGGCACATCCATCTAGACAGGAACACATCCTATCATAGTGATGGAAGACTCCCATCCAGACAGGAACACATCCTATCATAGTGATGAGATATTTCATCACTTACATCTGAGCACGTGGGAACACATCCCTCAGTCGCTCCAGAAAGGCTCTGCACTTACATCCATCCAGACCGGAACACATCCTATCACCGTGATGGAAGGGCTTGCACTCACATCTGATCCTATGAGAACACATCCCAGCAGTCATATCAAAATGGCACCCAGTCCTCGATTGAGCTACCTGGTAACTGACCAGGCGCCTCCATTCTCCTAGAGAATGGCAGTTGCCCTTACATCCGACCTGCTCGTCGAAATGGACAACACTCACATATGACATGGAAGGAACTTAATCCTTTAGCCATGATAGAATGGTTCAACCCTTACATCTGATCAAGTGGGAACACATCCCTCTATCACATCAGAATGGCTACTCAGTCCTACACTGAGTGATCCCGGTAACTGACCAGGTGCCTCCATTCCTAGAATGGAAATTTCCCTTACATCTGTCCTGCTCGACAGAATGGCCAGCTCTCATATCTGAAATGGAAGGAACCAATCCTCTCACCATGACAGAATGGCTCAACCCTTATATCTGACCTACTCGTCAGAATGGCTATGGATCTCAGCACTCATATCTGGCATGGAAGGAACCAATCCTCTCACCATGACAGAATGGCTTAGCCCTTACATCTGACCATGGAAGGAACCAATCCTCTCACCATGTCAGAATGGCTATGAGCCTCATCACTTTCCCTTGGAGGAAACCTCGATATGGAGAACACCAAGTCTCTCCCTGAAGTACTCAAAATTTAGCCTAGCCAATGGCTTCGTCAATACATCGGCTATCTGTTCCTCCGTCGCAACATACTAGAGCTTCACTGCTCGTCTCTGCACCATATCCCTGATATAGTGGTACTTGATATCGATATGCTTTGACTTGTTATGGAATACTGGATTCTATGACAACTTCACACAACTCTCGTTGTCACAAAGTATACAAGTAGCATCCAACTGGAGATCAAATATATCAGACAGTAGCTTCCGCAGCCATACTGCCTCACAACTAGCTGAACAAGCTGCGACATACTCTGCTTCAGCTTTACTCAGTGCCACACAGGATTGCTTCCTGCTAAACCAAGAGATCACACCTAATCCCATCCTGAAGTACTCTTCCTGTCGATGGCACTTCCTGCCCAATCTGAATCAACATAACCCTCTAGGTTAATCTTTTGATTTGCATCGTACTTGAGCCCATAATCAACTGTACCCCTGCATGCTTTGCAACCATAAGGTGAACCTGTCTCAATGTGTTCATAGCAAAGCAAATATCTGGTCTCAGGTACATCAAGGACCCAATCATCTGATGATACATCATAGCATCAATCGACTCTAATGAAGCATCACTCAATAGCTTCATGTTCGATGCCATAGGTGTGGTCATGTAGTCCATCATCCTGAACCTATTCAGGATCTCTACTACATACTTCCCTTGTCCACACCTCCATGCCTAGAAATAGTGCATCGACACATAACAAGAGCATCATTGGTCTTTCGCCTTCAACCTTGAGGCAAAGGTTGGAATCCACTTTACTCTTAGTAAAGCCTAGAGTCATCAGTAATCTGCTCATCCTGTCATACCATGTCGAACCTCAAGATATTCCGTAGTCACTCCCTCTGAAGTGAAGCATCATACTCCGTCTGTCTTCTGTACTCTATGCACTGAAAAAATTATGTACCGGAGTGACAAGTAGCTTCCTATGCTACTAGTATTCTATGTATCTATCTAGTGTATAGAATTTCATCTTCAACTTTGTAGCAAAGGTTAAGATCTTCATCAATCTCATTATGTATGTGTTTCAACTCTTACTGGCTGCAAATGTCTCTTTGTAGTCTATGCCTTCTTTTCGTGATAATCCTTGTGCTATGAATCTTGCTTTGTATCCCACGATGTTTCCATCTACTGCATGATGGAATTATGAACTTCTCTTCAGGTCTTGATACTGTGCCCTGACATCATTCTTCTTGAACTGGTCTTCCCTTTCTTCTTGGTGGCTGGAAGGTTCTACATCAATGATGTCACTGCACTCATCATATTATTCTTTGTCTTTGAATTGTCTTCACTTGGTCTTCGAAACAAGTCTTCATTATTCTTTGCTTGTAGGTGATTATGTATGCGATCTTTCCTACAAGTCAAATGCATTTGTATGGTTAGAACATTTCATAAGGAATATTCATACTGGCAAATACTTATGCATAAATATATGATCATGCAACTACTTTAGCCAATACAACATCCATCCATATCTCATGAAACATTTCTAGATGCCTTCCATCTCTACCAGGACAACATTGATATTGTGCACTAATCCAATATGTCAACAAAGAGGTTTCATTCTAGATAAGTAGCAATGGAGATTTGTATAGCACCATGAGATACTTACCCATCACATGCATATTAGTAGTATACTATCATTAATGCAAACATCCTATCATGCATAATACATCAATTGAATATAAATAAATGCATAACAAAACAATGAAATGACAATTGAATACTTATCTTATCTTTATTTGTTTCATGGGTAGACTGCTCCTTGATCCTTCAGCTTCATCGTCTTCTCCATTCATGATAGCATCGTTTCTTATCCAAATGCTAAGGTGGATAATAGGTTCTTCAAGAGTTGAGTTCTTCATATTCCTCATCGATTGAGGGATCTTCTTTGAATGGTGAGAGCTTGATCTTCAATTGCTCCCATCTTCTCTTCTCTTCTTATGATTCGAGCTTCTTCTTCTTCTCGAATTCTGCTAAAAGTAATCACTTCCTTCTGCCACACATTCCTTGCATGAATGAATCCCATGATCCTGGGAGGCTATTCAAGGTGGCCATCACCACTTCTACATTCTTAACTTCTTATTTTACCGCTTCAAGTTGTTCTTGATTTGAGAGACTCTTATGACTGCATGGTCTCTGCATTCTAGATCTTCACATTCTTCAACTGGTTTCTCAAGGTCATATTCTGATTTCTGTTCTTCCCTTCAAATAGCTTGGTCAAGGAATCAAAACATCTTTGGTGTATTTAGGGAGACACTTGTAGTACAAGTTGATTCATGACTGAATCAACAATGATCTTCTGGGCCTTGACCAAGTTCTTCTTGTGTAAGGCTTCTATCCTCATCTCCCTCTGGAACTGGAACCTCCATACTCATGTAGGTGTCCAATCCATTTTCTTCAGAGAGATCAAATACTCTTATGCTTGAAAGTTGTGAACTTCACCAAGCTTATCATCAAGATGATGTGATAGATCACTTTGAAATGAGAACCTCAAATGAAAATAACAAAGGATTAGATCTTACCGATTTGAGGTGTCCGTCTTGGTTCTAGAGCTGGTTGATCTAGGGTTTGTCATAGAAACCATAATTTTCAAAAATTAGAATCTTTCAGATCTGATTGGATAAACAGATATATCTCTTCAAATGGAGCTATCCGATGTACTCCTTTTCTGAAAACAGTGGAGGGAAGCTCCCGTAACAGGAAGCCCTAATTTTCCAATTTCTTCTGCAAAAATTCATGTTACTGTTTCTGTGATATCTCCGAAATTTATGCTCCTCTGTGTCTGAAATTTCGCACTAAGGTAACCTTGCATTTCACTGATCTAAAACCGTATGTTTCATCAGAATTGGTTTAACCATTTTGGATTTATGATCCTTTTCCCAGGGTGACCTATTACAGGACTGTTCAGAATAGTGAAGTTGTACGACATTCCATGTGTCACTGGTTGATCTTCTGAGTCTGATATTCTGACCACCGAAATTAAAGTCCGTTACCTTTCAGAAACATCTTCAAGAATTCCATTTGGACCTGTTTAGCCCAAGATATTGCAATTCTCCTTAGGTATCCTATTTAGGGATGAATTCTAGAAGAGGCTGGAACCCTAACTTGGAGGGATCATATCTCGCAGAATATAATGAATATGAGGCTTATTTTTGGACAAAGTGTTAATCGAGATTCTATATTCAGCCCCTACAATTTTCAAGTTCTGATACCTCGCCAACCTCAGAATATAGTAACTGTACAAAACTTATCAGTTTTAGTATTTAGGGTTTTTCCTAGCTCGGGGTCAAACTAGGGTTTGACTTTCCCGAAGTTTCACCCAACCAAATTTCTTGATCCAAGTCTCTAAACTTCGGCTTTGATGAGGAGAAAAATCCTATTCTGGTCTCACTCAAAAAATCCTCTTCTGTAGAAAGCCCTAATTTCTGCATCGAAAACTGAAAATGCTTAGAATCAAATTCCACTTCGACAAAAAGATGCACCCTTCAATGGAGAGTCAGCCTAGCATGATTTTGCTGATGGATTGTGGAGAGAGACCCAAAAAGTAAGAATCCTAGGCTTCTACAACTGCACAATGTCTTCTTCTCAGGTTAGCTCTGATACCATGTTAGTTTTTCATCATATAAGCTAGCATTATGATCTTAGGATCTTTTCACTGAGAGAATAACAAGCACATCAATAAAACATAAGCACATCACAAGAGACAAGAGACACAAAGAGTTTTCCTCAGGGAAACCATAAAGGAGAAAACCCCGCAACTTCCTCTGAGATAGAATCAGCACCAAAATAGTAAAATCCCCAAAACAGTAAGATGATCTCCACATAGTAGCAGTCTCTCTCTCTCACACTAAGAGAGATTCTCCTCTCACTCATGCACCCCAATGAGTGAGTGTGAGTGTTGCAAGTGATAAATAGAGAGGCTCTCACTCTCTATTTATATTCTTCCATTCACTTGAAGTGCACTCCAACATGTCGGCCTCACTTAACAATTACTTACTAGAGCCGACATCTCTAGGAGTATCTAATAACCCTAGTGCCCCACCACTTGTGGGGACTTTGCCTCCTCTGAGAAATTGGAGGGTAACACAATGGTGGGGACTATTTCCCTAACTTACAATGACTCACCTAGGGTTGAATTCACTAGGATGGTCTAATAACCCAAGGGCCCCACAACTGTGGGGACTTTAACAATGACTTGACATGACTTATTTACATTATTGATCCTCCCGATCAGAACATTGGGGTATGACAACATGACTCAAATACATAATAGATACATCCCGGAATGAACATCGGGTTACAATAGATAAGAAATACAAGTGAATACATTCCAAAGTTACAATTACATCAATAGGCTTGGGGTGTACCACAACAGACAGAGAAACCATAGAAATCAATCCCTTCCCAATATGCAAGAGAAATAAAACATCTAACACTAAAGTATCTTGAAACATACCTTATTCTGGATGGTTGATGTAGATCCCCGTTGAGCTTTTTCCAATCCCACTTGTGTTAACAATTTTCTCTCTCAACAATAGCAAACAAGACAAGCATTCTATATAATGGTGTTAGACCTACTCTAGCATATATAATCAATAATTTATAAGCAATTAAAAGAATCCATGGATTCCATATTCATTTAAATGCACATCAGTGGATAGGAAAATTTATTTCTATTAATATAAATCAGAGATTACATGAATGACAACCTATGTCGGCACGTCTACGAATCGGAGAAACTGAGTCCTCCACCTGGGTCTCCACCACCTCAATCCTCGATCTATCGATAGCAAGCTCACAAGGAAAGGAAAGATTGGGAAGAACACCAAGTGCTCCAAGGGATAAATGGATGCATACTCAAGTATAAGCAAGATACGACAACAATGGACTATAGTTTTCTTGCTCTTTAATTCTTCTCCTTCAATGTATCCAAAGGGTTCCTTATATAGTGTTTCATTGGGGTAATGGAAGGTAAAATCCGAGTGATCATGAGGCATATGGAAGGCCAGGAGACAAGTGACTCGGATCCACATCAAGGAGAACTCCAAAAATATTTTTCGTTTTGAACACATCCCGATGTACGTGGGTTTAAGGGTTATATCCACATGTATACGCGAGAAAGGGTTTAAAATTCACGTACAACAAATAATGAGTGTTATTAGGGATGATCTTGGAAACATCAAAGGTACAAAAATGGTCCACAGGGTTCAAAGAGTCTATAGAGGGACAGGGAAGGCCATACATGTGTGATCTACCATGTGTTTTAAAACCAGCTATAACAACAATATTGTGTCATTTACAAACTATAGAGATGTGGGTTTTAGCATTGATAATGGACACCAGGTTGGTGCCATTAATGTGCCTTAGGGTTCATGGAAGCCCAAGCTTAGGGCTTGGCTCACGATGGACTTTGGTCATTTTCTCTGTTTGTTAGTTGTTTGGTATCGGCTCTGCACAGTGAGTGAAGGAGAATTTGAACGTAATGAAGGTATGGCTTCGTTATTTTCAGAGCATTGATGTTTGTTTTGTGGCTCATTCGACTTTCATACTTCTTTTCCTTGGTAGTGTTTAACGATTGCAATGGTTATTAATGATTGCATCCTTGGTATTGTTTAACATTTATGATTGCAATGGTTATTAATTGGACTATGTATATAAATTGATACTACGTTACTGTTTATAAAACGTGGGTTTCATGTGGCCTCTCCCTTCATGGATGGTCTATGTATATTTACTTCCATTATTATAAGCGTTGGGTTTATTAAAATGCTGCGTTTCGATCCTGGTTATTATTTGCATAGTATTTTCCTCGATTGATTTTTAATAGTTAGAATGATGCATACTCTATCAGCAAGATCACTTTGAGGCCACACCTTTCATGGTGTTTTTACTCTCCATCATGGATTCGATAGCGAAGGGGTTTTAGACTTACAGTCAATTTTTAATGTATAATGTGGAAAGTAAAAGAACCGTGGGTGTAAACCCTAGATGGATATCGTTGCTTGTAGTTTCATTTGTTGACAGGCCATAATATATCTCAGGGTTTATTTTTAGGGGATTGTGTATTTATTTAATGTGGTCAAGGCCATGGTTACTGCATAGGTGAAGAAGGGTGAGGTTCTCACAACCTCGCCGTAGCAAATTTATTTTAATGTTACAGCCCGCATACACTTTGTGTATATCATTGCCTTCATAAATGTAGAATGATTCTACAAGAGTTGAATCCTAGTCGTTGCTGATACAACGAGTTTGCAAAATTCAGTGGTTGCGATTTGAGGCTTAAGTGCCCACACGATTCGATTCCTTCCATCTCTTGTATAATTAATTGAATTGTGTATAAGATTATGATGAGGTTTATAAATTGGTTTATGTGTATTAATGTTTACTGCAGATTTTAATACATAGGTCATCATAGTTTATGCAAGTGAAATCGCAATGGTTGTCTAAAGGATTCGTTCCTACGACCTTAATGTAATTACATGGTTTTAATTGTTTATATGAAACGAAGGAAGGTATTATTTAAATGGTTACTATGTATAACTTATAATATGGATTTTATTCGGGCCTTTTTAACTTAAGGATGTGATTCTTATGGTGCATTTTTATAATATTATAGAGTTCTGAATTTGATGTAGAAAAAGAACTTGATCTTTAGACCAATGAATGGTCTCGATACTTACTCTTCTTATTTGCTTATGATGATGTTATTTTAATGGAAATGGTTTGGTATTTAGCGTGTATTTAGTTATGTAGACCTTGAAAGGTATTCTCGTATTTTTGTCTTAGATTTAATATGGTGATCATAGCTATATTTATAATTCTATTTTATAATTGTTATTATATATATATATACCAATAGTATTCTTAGTTAGTTTTCTTGTTATTACAAGTAGATGATACTAAATTAAATCTAGGTTTTAATGGCAACATAGATCTAAACTGGTAATTATTCAAGCATGGCTCTGCTGACAAATGAAATTTGTCAGGAGAGTATATCAGCCAAAGAACAGATAGGTAATAGATCTGAAATAAAACCTAGTTTGAATTTAACACAGTTTCAATAGTAAAAGTAATACATGAATACAACTAGGGTGAAAAACCCTTGATAAACAGTTATAAATGAGTTAAAATTTTCAAAAGTAAACTAAATGAATAACCCTAGATAAATCTAGCATAAGAAGTAAATTACAGCCTAGGGTTATAATTTAAAATGTAAGCCCTAAAATATTCAAACATAAATCAAATACATAGGGTTAGAACATATAATGTGAATCCTTGCCTAATTCAGCTAGATTTTATTCTACAAAAATAGAATAAGAAGTATAGGATCTCATACCTGTAATATGAAGTTTGTTTAATGGCTGAACCTGCACACTCAAATAACCATCATTAACAATTCATAAACAGATCTGACCTATGTATTAGATGATTGAATCAATTGGGAACTACCACGTTCCACCCAACCATGACCTGGAACCGTTCCTAGTTTCAACCTGGGTCCCCCCGAGCTAGACTCCAACATGAAAGTAGCTTAGAACTCCCGAGGCGGGGTTTCCTATCTGGTATATCAGGTCTGGATCAGTTCTCCTTTTCCTTCCAGGAATTTTTTCTTCAAAAATTCACTTGCGATAAAAATAAGAAGAATAATGACACCCACAAGATAAATCAGAACCCCAATCCTTTCCTTGGCTTGATACTTTATAGACAAGATTTTCATTCAAAGGGACATTTAAATCAATAAACCTTGATTTCTTGATTTAACCCCTTTTAATTAATTTGGGGTAATTTTTAATACTTTAACTTAGTAATTTTCAAATAGTTCCGAATTAGACTTTTGTAGGTATTGTACTATTTATTATCATTTAATAATAAATAATAATGGATGGATCTTTTATTTCTTGCTTTCATCATTACTATTATTACTATATTTATTCTTTATACATACCATGTATAAAATACATAATAATATAACATTTGTTAACATTTTATTTTATGCATCATATACCATGATCCCTAGACTTATGACACTTCTTCATTAAGGTCAAATAGGTAGATGGTCAGGTCTACTAGCCTAGGCAACTCTAAACATCCTTGCATGTTGGATTCCCTCATATAACATGGTAGTTCTTCAGTACTTGATGAGAGTACATAAATTCAAAATTTCATTTAATCACTTATAAATAATTATGATGAGATCAATATTTTTCTTGAGTTGTTTTCACTTGGAAATTATTGAATTCTTTTCAGTAACTCCTAGCTCTTATCAGAGCCCATTGTTACAGCTGATTTCACCACACATGGTGGATCACATATTTATGGCCTTCCCTGTCCCTCAGCAGACTCTTTGGACCTAATGGACCATTTTTGTACCTTTGATGTTTTCAAGATCATCCCTAGAAACATGCATTAATTGTTATATGTGAGTTTTAAACCTATTATCGCGTATATACATGGATATGACCCTCAAGATTTGTGAAAACAGCCAAATAGTTTTGGAGTTTTCCTTAATGTGGATCCAGGTCACGTGTCTCTTGGCCTTCCATATGCCTTGAGATCGCTCGTATTTGACCTTCCATTACCCCATTGAAGCACTATATAAGGAACCCTTTGGATACATTGAAAGGGGAGAAATTGAAGAGCAAGAAAACTATAGTCCATTGTTACCGGAGCTTATACTTGAGTCTGCATCCCTTTGTCCCTTGGAGCACTTTGTGTTCTTCCCAATATTTCCTTTGCTTGTGAGATTGCTACCTAGAGATGAAGGATTGAAGTGGTGGAGGCCCAGGTGGAGGACTCAGTTTCTCTGGTTTGCAGACGTGTCGATAGAGGTTGTCACTATTGTAATCTCTGATATATATTAATAGAAATATCTTTTCTTGTCCAATAATGTGTATTTAAATGAGTACTGAATCCATGGATGCTTTTAAATTCTTATATGTTATTGATTATATATGCTAGAGTAGGTCTAACACCATTATATAGCATGCTTGTCTTGTTTGCTGAATGTTGAGAGAGAAAATTGCTAATAGAAGCGAGAGTGGAAAAGCTCAACGAGGATCTACATCAACCATCCAAAATAAGGTATGTTTCTAGATCCTTTAGTGTTAGATGTTTGGTTTCTCTTACATATGGGAAAGGATTGATTTCTGTGGTTATTGTGTCTATTGTGGTACCCAAGGCCATAGAAAGTTTTCTCTGTAACAGAATTGGTGACTCCGCTGCGGAGTTCCTAGTCATTTACTTTGGGGGTTTTATAGGCATTCAATGTTCTTGAATTGATTTGATTTCTCTATTTCTGAGTTGAGTCTAGGGGCATGTTTTCCTGGTAGTGTTTGATAGGATTAAATTTGTCTCAGCTTGTCTGTTTACCTTTTTTTATGTCTTTTTCTTCCTGTACGTGAGTTTTGTCTTCACAGTCACGTGTACACACGGTTTTTACTGGGATATCCACGTATATACGTGGGTTTTCTGCACACAGTCACGTATGCCCTGATTTTTTCCTTTTTGGGGAAGTTTAAGTGTTGCTAGGTGAGTTTGGATAATTTTTGAGTCTTATTGGATGGTTCTGGAGTCTATATACACCTTTGCTTCTAACCAGAGACACTTTTTAGTTTGAATTTTTTTAGAATGTTCTTATCATTGCATTTTCTATTTTTTGTTTTGGGATTAGTGCATTAGGTCTCTTTTACCTTGGGTGCTGTCTGATAGTGCTTGCAGATTTTGGGGGTTGTAGAGTCATACTTTTGCTTTATTATCTCAATTTAATTCAGAAAATACAAAAAACATTTTCTTTTTGCATCATTATGCATTGTTGCATTTTGCACTTTGCATGGTACTTGCATTAGGTTTCCTTGGAGAAGTATTAGTCAGATTTTCATATAGGAATTCTTACATCTTCATTTGAAGGAAAATTTTGCACTTCACATAGTAGCATACCCCATTTTTCATTTGACACAGTGCATTTGCATTGATTGTTAGGTGTGCATTTTACTTCTTGTTGTGTCATAACACCATTAGTTGCACGATCATTTTCCCTTTTGATTAATAAGCCAATTAAAATCAACGCATAATAAAATGAATTACACTCTTTTCTTTTATAGGGTGCACCAACAAGATTAGGTTTTAGGGTCTTGGAATAGTTCATTGTGAGTAAATTCTCCAAGACCACTAAACGAAACATTTATGTGTCTGTCTAGGTGAGAGAGTGAAATTATTTTTTATAATTAGTATTTCTCAGGATCCTCCTCTTACAAGGGAGTTAAGCACGAGGCAATGTGAGTGGTTATTGATTGGGATGACCCCTGGTCATAACTGAGTAGCACCGGAGATATTTCTAGGATTGTATTCGTATTTGGGGGCTCTTTCGAGAGTTTTGGGCTTTGCTACCCTGCCCATACAGTCAATCCCACCTACGAATATCCTCCTGAGCATTGGCTATATTGAGGTGACCTTAGTGGCCTTACCTAGGTTATCAAGGGGGTACTTCGGAGAGGTTATTTTGCAGGTGTCCTGGCTAGGTAAGGGTCGGAAAGCACAGTTGCTATATGCATTGAAGCTGAGGACCACTATAATTGGTTACAAACCTCCACTTGTTGTGTATGGGAGTCTCAAGCCTCTCCTAGGTGAGACATACCTACTTCATTCAGGAGCTCACATATCCTACCCTTGTTTGCTTGTGATTTGGCTTTACATCATATAGCTATATGCTTTGTTCATGCTAGGCTACCTAGGGTTTGCGTAATTAGATAGAGTCTTTTTCATTTTTTTGAGTCATTATGGATTTGGGCGCGACACTTCACCGTTCTCATCATTTAGCAGGACTTTCTCCTTCCACGTGTCCTCCTCCTTTGGGAGAGAAAAAGAGACAGTCCGAGTGGACTACTTCTCACATTGATTAACACATGATGGGAGATCATGAGGATGAGATTCCTAAGATTTATTCTCCACCTCATGAGGTTGGGGATTCAGATTCTACTCATGTATATGATCCTTCACTAGAAATACCTTCACATTCTGGTTATGATCCCTCATTCATAGGTCATCGATATTGGTTACCAGGTGACGAGACTCATCATGAACCCACAATCACTATTTATATTCATTATGGCATGTCTGATATCCCTGCACACAATTTGTCACATCATGCCGAGTCAAAAATTGAACCTAGCACTACACCTGGGAGCATTCTTATTCATTTCAATGCGGAGATATTTGGGAGCACTAGTCACATTGCACCTTCCATACCGGTGGTGGAAGCTACCTCACATGTTCGTCCTAGACCTAGTGTTAGTAGTCATATGCAGATACCAAAACTTGCATGAATGACCATAGGGAACACCACTTACATCCCTTCACATGTCCCTTCATCCTCAAACCCTACTCCTTCAAATTCATTTTTGACAACCCTTCCTCCCCCTTGTAGCTAGGGTTTTCACCCTAGCTTGTGCTGATGAGCACCTACTAAGGAATCTGGAATCCTTAGTAGCAGTTCGATTAAACAAAAAGTAAACTGGAAAATAAAAACTAAACTAAAACAAAAAAAGTAAATGAT
>LPNX011119086.1:0-68437 GCA_001517045.1 Pseudotsuga menziesii | reverse complement strand
CTTTAAAAACTGGAAAAGTAGTCAACAAAGCAGAAAAAGCAGAAGGGCGCCTAGGAGGCCAGGAATAAAGCAGATTTGATTCCCAGGACTTTCCAAAGCGCTACATGAGTCAATAATGGAAAGTTTGACCTCTATGGATAGGCAATTGACAACTTTCACATGGTGGGACTCATGGACTAGGAAAATAAGACAAAATAAATGAAATAATGTCTAAGTGGGTAAATACTATGGGTTGATTATTCTAACATAAAATAATGATGCTAATAGGGAAACTTTTCAGGCCCAGAGCAACGAATGAGTATGATATAGCGAGTCTAAGGGCTCCATACAGATTCATAGCCTTGATGCTCAATAGAATATTTGGAAGAGCTCATGGCAGGTTGTTCAAGCTGGAATGGATACCTCTCATCTTTCACGTGGCCACCGATGGGACAATATTCAATTGGCCCAACCTAGTTTCAAATAGTCTGTATGCTTGCTTGGCCGTAGCCCAGGGGGGAGAGACCCGAAAAAAGTCTGAGTTTTACATGAGCTCGATACTTATAGACTGCATATTGTGTCATAAGCCCTTCCCGGGTCTCAGATGCATCTGGGATAGGGAGAGAATGCCTATCTACACGGCTTACAAGCCTTTGTGGGCACATGTTTACCACATCCACTATAGAGAAGTATGCGAACAGTTCATTATTCCATTGCACACCCTCATTTTTCTGAAGGAATGTGTCTCCTTGTCGGAGGGGGCCATGAAAGTAATAGAAGAATACGCAGACTATTACTTGACAGAAAATGGCATGTATTTCAGAATGTTTGGTGGCTCAAAAGCCCCTTCCCTGCTACCAAAATACGCAACCGACTATATTGTCCATAAGGAAGCGGTCAGGAAAGTTTGCATTGATGGAATAGGCAAATTCATGTTTGAACACAAGAAGACCGCTTACCCCCCTTTTCCATTCAAACTAGGAAGCTGCAGATTTGCTAAAGTGAAACAGGCTGATGAATTTGTAGCAGAATTAGAGAAATTCCATTTTGGCAGGATGCCATTCCAGAGGAGTGATTCCCAAGGTAAGGTTGTGGAGCATTGCAAAGAGCATAAGGTTCACTTTGAGTATACTCATCACTTCGATAAGGAAGAATCTGTCTTCCGAAGTGCCCCTAACTTGACAGCTCTAAGAAGAAGATTCAAGCCAAAGATCACCACTAAAGGTGGAAAAGGAGCTGAGCAAGCCAAAGCTGAGCAAGCCAGAGCTAAGGAAGAGGCCAAAAGGAGACAGGAGGAGGCCCAGAAGCTAGCATAGGAAGCTGCAGGATGGCTTCATAGCGAAGAAGAAGAAAAAAGAAAAGCTGCCCAAGAAGCAGCTGAGAAGGCACAAGAAGCAACCAAAGAGGCTGAAGAAGTAGCTAGGAAAGCAGCTGAAGAAGCGAAGAGAAAGATAGATGAGGAAATGAGAAGGCAGGAAGCAGAAGGTCAAAAGCTGACAGAGACAGGACAGTCAGCAACTGAGGAGCAGACCCAAGAAGCAGAAAATCCAGAGGTCCGGGATCCACAAGTGCCTGCTGCCGACACTCTTATGTTCCCTTCGCTCAGAATAGTTCCTTTTGTCCAGGAAAAGGGCAAGGAAATCCCTGATTTCAATACTGTGTATTATGATAGGGATACCAAGAGAATAATGAAGAGGACAGAAAGAAAGGTAGAATCAGAAGGAATGGCTGGCACAATGATAACAGATATTGCTGTTATGATAGGGACAGACGTGGATCCAAGACTGACCATAAGGGCCGGAACTGCAATACTACATGCTTCAGAGGATAACATAGACAAGGTGATGACTAAACTGGAGTCATACAAGAAATATTCTGAGCAGCTGAAGGATACCCTGAAGAGAGAAAGAGAGGAGGGCAACAGACTAAAGCGCAAGTTTTAACACTTACAAAGGGAAATGAAGATTGCTGAAGCTGAACTGCAGGTTCTCCATGAAGAAAGACAGGCCCAGGAGGCTACACAGGAACACCTGGAGCAAGTGTAGGCAGAAGATCAAGGATTGAAGAAGGAGAAGGAGCAGTTACTGTCAAAGGTGATAGAGATGGAAGAGCAGCAGAATATCATCTATGAGGCCAATGATTCACAGATCCAAGAACTGAAAGAGTAGCTAGCGTCTCTGACTGCTGACCTGGAGGCAGCCAAGGAACAGCAAGTCGACCTGCAGCCATTTAAAGACCATATCCTGACTCAGAAGGCTAAAATGCTGCAGTTGCAGACCACTTTGGAAGAAGAAAGGTGCAAAGTCCTTCAGATTGAAAGCAAGCTAGAAGAGATCATGGAAACTTCCTCATACTTCGTTGATCGATCTCAGGATGTTCTTGAAGTCTTAAGTGACAGAATGGTGAGGCCGAAAAATTATGCCGAGACTCCAGAAGGGCTACCAGTAAAAGACCATCAAGCCCTCAAGAGAGATCACAACCTAGTAGAGTTTGCCATCAGTACTGCAGAAGAATTCAAGAAGGATGTAAAAAGGATGCAGGGAGCTTGCTCAGAATATTTCAGAAGGCTCCTGAATACGTACAACCGATGTCAAACAGAGGCTGAGCATAGGCTTGAGGAGTTCCCGGACCATGAGGCCTTTGTGGAAATATTGCAGAAAAGATATCAAGATGCAGAGGACAGAACACAGCAGATTAAAGTCATTGATGACCTGGTGCTGAAGAACGAGGTAGGCCATGCAGCCTTTAGCTTGCAGTTCCTAGAAGATCATCTTCGGTTGAGCCCAGCAAGGATTGAGTCCATCAGGAACCAAGTTGAGAAGTTTGACATCAACATTCAGTTCCTGGAGCCATGCGCTTTTGAAGGCCTTGCTGCTGAAGCAGCAGCGTGGAAGAAGTTCCTAGAAAGTCAAGCGGGACCCTCCTCATAAAGGACTGGTCAACTTTGTAATAATTTAATAATTTTGTAAAATCTTTTTGAGAAATGAAGCATTGGGAAAGCAAAAGGTTGGGAAGCCCAAAGGTTACTTTGGGTAGCCCAACCATTTTACCTTTTTGTATAAAAGTAGGAAGCATAGAGAGAAGAAAGGGCTTTTTTCCCCAGTAAGATTGGTGATGACGTATTGTACGAAGAACTATTTCCTTTTGCAATAAAAATTTACAGTTTGCCTGTTGAAAGAAGATCGGTGGGATTTCGAATGCTTTGCCATGGATAGTTGAAAGATGAACTACTTTGTTTTTTCAGCATTGTGTCCATGAATCGTGAGATCGTTCTAACTTTATGACCTATGTCTTTGTTTAAATGATTTTTGATTTATTTGCGAAATAACCACCATGAGTAATGTAGGCTTATCATAAAACAATTAGCTATCTGGTTGTGGAAATATCTTTCATTGTTCATGCTTGTAAAAGTAAATGTCAGCTATCTGTAATTGCTGTTATCATGCGTGCACATTCACATTACTCATATATATTAAATACAATTTGGCTCCCTGGGGATAGGTAGATAGAGATAGATAGATAGATAGGTACCTAGGTCATTGCATAGCTGCATGTGTGATTCAGGTGCTGGTAAGCCTAAGACGAGAGGTAAGAACGTGCGCATCACTTTGTGAATGCTCCTTGCATCCTTCACCACCCTGCATAATTAGGTAGATACTTGCATTCCATTCTTAAGTAAAAAAAAATTACAAATTCCGGTGGACGGGGCCACAACCGGTAACCCCTTTTTTGTTACTTTGACCTACGATGGCTAGACCGTAAATCGGACGGATTCCCTATACCAAACAGTCAACGGGCTAGTTGGGAACGTTGATTGGGTAGAATCCCTTACTGTTGCCGCCTGTGAATTTCCAGGAAACAACACATAGATAAAAGAACATAGAGTTTCTAGCAATCGTCTATGTCATATTACTTCACAGCTCAACATACATCTCCAAAATACATCCCCTGGTCGATATACTCAGATCAAAACCCAACAAAACAATTCGCAAGACAAATAAAAGACAAGATTTGCTCCGAACATAAGCTCTAAGATGATTCCCCCTCCAAAGATATCTTTCTACTACATTTCTAACTCTTTTTATAGGCTTGTACCTTTACAAAGTGGTCCATATCTAACTAACTCAGAAAAAAATTACAAAAATACAACCAAGCCGACCACTTTCAACATCTTCATATTGCGCAGTATTATTTTGCCTTTGTCCCTATCGCACCATGCACATCCAATCCTCCTGCCAACACATGGACTCTGTATGGGGTATGAAAGGGTGCTACAGGAGACGTACCTTACGAGTACCCAAGTATTGTGTATGGGTACGTGTACCCTACCCCTGAGTATAGGTACCTAGGCTACATAGATAATAATAAAATAAAAGAACTGAAAAGAGATAAACAAAACAAATATAGGAACTTCAATCATAACTTGGCACAAAGTTTTCAAGTTTGATCATAATATGGCAAGATTTGGCTCAAATTTCCATTTGGATTGACGAAGTTGATATAATCCCTGATATAGGGTCTCAAACATAACAAAGAAAACCATGTATAGATATCCAAACATAACAAAACTTCAACGTCTAGTATGGAGCTTTGTTAGTTGGAACCATAAATAACATATCTTATTGCAAGGTATGTGTTTAGATGATGATAGGGTGGCATAAGGAACATAATCGAGGTGGTTTACAGTTGCAGAAAACATACATAGACACATTTTTTATATGGTTGTGTAATTTGTCTTTTGCTTGGGTTCAGTAGCAGAAAGAGAGTGCTTCTAGCTGCACATGACAACCATGGCTCTGTATTTTATGTGTCAGGATCATGCATCCCGAACTAGATTCAAATATATAAAATAAACTTCTTCCCACAAACTAAGAATGTATGCAGGGTAGGTATGCTACTATGGACCAAGAATGTATCTAGGACAGGTATGTTTCCCCTATATAGGGAAAGTATAGTGCATTTCTTTTGTGCATCCCTCCCATGTTATCTCTTTAGAAGAAATCATCATAAATGCATAAATTATGATGATAGAAAATTTGTAAGTGTTATTTTTTGGTTATGTGAGACCATAGTTAAGAAAACATAGGTTCCTAATTATGCTAATACAAATATAGAAAACCGACAAAGGGAAAAAGAAACCATTATAGTACAAATGAACTCATGAAACTGCAAATGCACATAGTATAATAAATTATAAACAGTTCAAAGAAAAATGCCAAGTTGGAAAAAAAATGGCAAATATGTAACCCAAAACAAACATAAATTCTTGTAATTATATAAACAGAAGGTATGCCTCTATGTGATTTCCTAAGTCTCTATATATATATATAATTGTGCCTAATAACATAGGCCTTGGTACAACCAGAGAAGTTAAAATCCCTCTTAAGCTCTAATATGCTAAGTAGTATGGATTATTCCTCCGTGGCTGGTTATACTTCTTTATGTTGATTAGATTGTGTCCATATGGTAAAATGGAAAAATGGTAGCTCCATGCACATTGTTATCCCTATGGACAACATCCGTCCCATAAACAATAAGAACCCGAAGGAAAGTGATGGTAGTTGCATCCTGAAGTTTATAGATCATCTTTTCCCTTAAAAAACCCAAACAAAAAAAAACCCTGGTAAAGACTCAAGAACATGATACCAAATCTAGACACTATGATTGAGCGTGAGATGCCCTGAAATAGAACTTTAGATCTCAAGATGATATAAATTTAGAGTTATGGAATATAGGATAGATGATACTATGACAAATTATTTCAGCTTTGAAACACACTCTAGGATTTTAAGAAGGCTTGCTACAAAGAAACCAACAACACTTTGTGCAGAGATGGCTTCAAACCTTAAGGGAAAATGGAGTCTATGGTCACTTGATAAGCAATATTTGGAGTCAATACCTTACAACAAATTTCTATTTGGAAGAGATTTACACTTATTAAAAAATGATGAAAATCCAATTCAGATCATGCGGTTTATAATTTCAAATAGACCCCCTTTTTAGACAAACGATAGACCCAAATTAGAGCCACCCCTTTATAAATTCAAAAGAAACTTCACCTTGAATTGAAATCACCTAACTATGGATTTGCATAAGCCATTTCAATTAAAAAATCAAATCAATTCTAATTGGTCAATGAAAATCAAAAGGGACAGACGACCAACAATAAAAATTTGACTATGTTATTTGATAATGCCCAAAATTTGACTATGTTATTTGATAATGCCCAAAAGTAATGCATATGATGTGTGTTGTTTCTACAAAGAAGATGACCCCTCTAAACCGTTACATGACTGATTCTGTAGAGAAACAATTCACGTTTTTGATGATAAACTTAGACAATGGATTTTCTTTGGTAATTTATAATGACTCGGAACTTTTCTAAACTCAAAACCAAAATTGATGGAACTCAACGACCTCTGAAAACGCAAATAAGATTTCTCTATTAAGTAATAGAATCATTGTATGATGAAATCGGATTCAAATATAATAATGTCTTCTCAAAGAGGAATATTAGGGAAAATACGATTTCACATGTGAAAACATTCTTCTCCAATCCCTTATACGAATCATTTTAGAGAGGATAGTTCGTTTGGAACTTAAAATGGCAGCTACGGTAAACGTCTTTAAGAAAATACAAATCTGTCATGAGTATGGAGATTTTATGATGCTAATGTCCATGACCTACAATAATTCAGAAACCATTCTGAAATGACCCTAGATCATTTCACTTGGAAGAAACAAAACAACAATAATGATTAGGGTTGGAAGCTACAACAGATAGATAGACTTAAATTTTTTTTTTGAACGACGAAGTTTCAAACGATGGCAGGGGTATCATCTAGAATAGAGCCCTCAATTTGACTCATATCCCCAATCTTCACTCATAGATCCAGTGTAGGACAACATGTCTTCTACCATGGTTTTTCTTTTTAGTAGTTGCAGGACAAAATTAAAGCCTCCTTTGAATTTGAAGCAAATGCAAAGCTAGAAAAATGAAATGGAAAAAAACTAGGAGCGGGGGCGCAATGGATATATTCGACAAGCAAGCAACCCAAAGGTCGAAGTTGAGGCAAGCAATACTCTACATGCAACAGAGTAATTAAGACACCCTGAGCGTGCGCATGAAATTTAAGACCGCCTCGTGCATGTTTGAATCTGCCAGCTCCATGGTGAATGATGGCCGTGAATGCTCCATCCATGCACCTCCATGCCAATGCCCACTGAAATAACGCCATACTCCGCCCCATACTACAGTATATCCGAGGACTTCTCTATACGTATACGATGGGCCGTGCCAGTACAGTTTCGACCGCATACGATGGGTCGTGCCAGTACAGTTTCGACGGCAGGCTTTTGCAAATCGTATCCAGGCCAGTACAGCTTAAGATCAAACAATAATATGTATGAGTGAATTTTAGCACTAGATGGTTGTATGAGTGTGGTTGAGTGTAACTAGTGTGATAGAGTGCATATGGTTTGGAGGAACATCCTTAATATGTTTCCAATTGGAGGAATATTATCTTTAAAAAGAAGTTCCTCAATTGTATATGAATGCCATGGTTGATACGTTTTGTTATGTACATGTTTAATTTATTTCTATATATATTTACATCCACCATTAAAATTAATTGTACAGAAATTCAATGGACAATCTGGTATCATAGATATATTTTTATATGTGGAATTGATTACTACATATCTCGAATTGTCTCGAGAGGCTACTGAGTATGTGACATAACTAGTGGGTCTTATTTCACAATAGTAACCTAGAGCATTTACATTAAATTTAATGGTCACCATACCTACACTGTTATTAACTCTAGTTGGATCTGATTTGGTCCCCATAGCACCCCTAGGGAGGATCCCACCACTCCATCCCCTTTCAATAAGAATTTCCCTCATTTCTTATAGTGATGGCATACCACCATAAGCTAGGGTTCTATGTATGGGTGTTGACCACAAAATTGAAGAAACTTTGCAACATTGAAGTAGTCCAAGGAACCAAGGTCCCATGTACAAATTCTAGCCTCAATGCCAAAGTAGTTGTCACGTCCCCAACCCTTACTCCGCGAAGAGGACACGACAAAATCTATCAACCCAGGAAATCTAGGCCCCCATGAACATAATACATATATGAAAATGCATTGAACTTAAAGCATATAAATACATAGATGCATAATAAAATGTACATGATATATACAACGAAANATGTTCATGATAATTTCATAATAATTCATAAGCAAATACAGTTGCAGAACTTAAATAAACAAGAATACTTATCTTTGGAGAAGCTTGTCCCGCAACCAGCTATGTCGCTGCAACATTCCATGCAACCATAGACCAGTGTGCTCTTCAATCTCTCAGCAACATTATCACCCCCGAGATGGGCATGATTTTCCCCAAGGAATAAGGAACGCTAGCAGACTTTCCCCATAGCCAAGGATACAATAAAACTTAGTCAAGCCAACACAATTGGGTTTATCAGACTTAAACAGGCAGTGGTTTACACTTAGCCAAATTCACATGAGACACAGCCAAGTCAACAGATGGGTTTATCAGGTTACCAGCCAAGCCATCCTTCCAGTTGGATTTATTAGGCTGCCAAGGAGGTGGAAAGACTGACTGCTAAGCTAGTGAGCTCAACCCTATAGCTATGAACACCCACACTGAATCTAGCCTGATTTCTAAACAATTACACACCCAACACAAGGAAGCATTCCCTTCTCTACTACACAGTCTCTCAGGCCATGCCTTCCCTTCCAGTGCTATTTAGGGCATGAAAAGAATAAAACCAGCCTTCTAAATTGGTCTGTGAGGTTCTTTCACACACTAGGTTTATCAAGCAAGTCTAGACTCTATTTCCATTCCTTCAATCAATTCAAATGTCAAACGTGGATGCACACACAGTGATCTCAGTCCTGGGATTTATACAAACGTAGTAGATGCCAGGGATTACATACACACACAAAAATTTATGAATTTATGAACATTGCCGGTGCCAGACCGACTTCTGCAAAATACATAATAGAAAACATTGTTGGTATTTCAAATCAAATATACAAAATCAAATTTAGGGCAATCGTCTTCAGGAAAACAACTAGCAGACAGGGGAAAATGTGAGAGAGCACAATCTACATAGGGAAAACCCAAAACGTGAAGGATTTAGATCGTCGGATAGGAGAAATTTGTGAAAGGTTCAGAATCAGAAACGTTTTTGCTTGCTTATTGTTGTGTGAATTGCCAATTGGGTTTCCAAAAACGTTTTGTTCAATCCAAAACGTGAGGGAAGGTGAAATGCTGCCGCATGAGGGAAAAGTGGTCGTTTTTGGTGTTTTCTTGCCCAAGAAAATTTAAAAACGTTTTTCCAGAATTGGTGCTCTACCAAATTTGAATTTCTGCTCACTTTTCTAATCCCCCACTCCCTCATCCTTAGGAAAAATGATGCTCCCATCTCATTTAGTTGCATTGACATAGCCGGCTGTGGGTTTTTAATTAAAATTGCAAATTTAACATGATGTCTAGCTTTTTTAATGTTTAGCTAGCATAAAATACTATCGGCTCAACCATAATTGCCGAAACATAAACACTAAATTAATAGTGGGTCTTTTTCCTAGCTCCACACCATGATTATTTACATCATTTTATTTAAATGTAAATGGGGTCAAAACCAGGGTATTACAGTAGTCCAAGAAGATTGTCCTTAAACCTAAGTCCCAAGTCCATGTGATCACTTTGATGCCTAACTAATGACATTGACTCTATGAATGTTTGAATGTTGTGCTCCAAATACCCACCAAAATCACATAAATCCAAATAAATAGAACCATTCATGCCCAAAATATCATCTACATAGTTGAAATGGTTAGTTGTGGATTTAAAAGGAAGACTACCACTATAGAAGAGTCGAATTGGAAACTAATAGGAACCCCTAGCTTATGCCTTCTCTTAATGATGTTCTCTTCATATGGTGGAGTAGAATCACAAATAGATTTTTCTATTTGTATTTCCATAAATTATCACTATTCATATAACAATAATCATGAGCCTATTCTAAATCACACCATATGTGTATGTCTCTTGTTTACTCTCCTTTGATGAAATTATATGTCTTTCCCATGAAACGACTCTTCTTATTTTTTTTAAAACTTTCCTTAATCTCCATAACTTGCTCTATTTTTTTCTTGAATATTCTACAAGGTTATTAGCATTTCCATTTGATCCTCCCATACCATGTTTCTCAACATTTCATTCTTTGGTTCTACTAGGGTTTTGAGCCACAACTTAAAAGTGGTGTAACTTCGTGATATTACTCAAAATATTTATTATGATCAATTCTAAAATCCATAGTCATTTTTCTTTTAATTGCACTAGTTTTGACTGCAATATGGTTAATAATGAGAAATATAAATGTGCTACATGGATTTCATAGGAGAGTATCAAGGCCCCAACTTGAAATGGGCATAATTTTTGTGACACTTCTCTAAATTTGTATTATGACACCAATTCTAAAATGACATGGCCATTTTGCTTTTGTTGACATTGGTCTAATATAATATTGATTCTTTGTCAATAAATATTTCTTACAATAATTATGGACTTCATAAAAAAAATCCCTACAAACACTAATTTTAAACCAGAGATATCTTCACATTGAGGACTATGATTTGAGTGTTTTTTTTAATTGGTTTTTTTTAAATTAAATGATATCCATGATTTGATTCTTTATGTTCTACACACAAAAAAAATTAATGGATATTAGTTGCAAGACCCTATCTTTTACCTTAAGAACCTACAAAAAAAAGGCAAATTATTCCCTGTATGCCCAAGAAAGAGCTTTAATATCACTTGTAGTGATCCTTAACCAATAAAATTGAATCACAAACAACATAACCAAGATTAAAATATATTTTTTTCTTTACTTCATATATCAAAATACTCTTGACATTGTGTAACAACCCAGATATCCACATCATGCTTACTAGGATATGCCAGAGCGGAGGGGTCATTTTCCATCATAAAAGGCCAAGTTTGGGTTTGATTATGTAAAAGTGGTGGTCTAGCAGGGCTCAAGACCCATGGTTTGGTTATAAAAGGTCCTCTTGGTTTTCATTCTAGGAAGTGTTTTCTTAGTGGAAGAATTGGTTGCCTCTTGATGAGCAGAAGTCCCCTGTCTTGTTGGTCCATTTGGGCCCTCGACTGTGTATGGTGCTTCTTGGGATGGGTTTGTTAGGAAAAATGACTTAGGGGATCCTAGATACACTTACTTTTTCCTATGTATGAGGTGAATGTGTAGTAAAATTATGAATCACATGAGATCATCAGGCTGCAAAATACCTTATAGCGAAAGAACTAGGAAGAATGTTGAATCATAGTGTGAAAATTGATAAAAATGCACTGTGAAATTAATCATGGAAGAAACAACAATTGGAAACAATAAGCTGGTAACAATATTCACTAATATGTGTATGAACAATATATAGTACAAAGGAGTAAACTCAAATATCCTAGGAGTGATTTGAATCCTTGACTGTAGACATGACTAGCTTAGAAAAAATCACCATTGTAGACATCACTAATGTAACTCTGGACAACTAAATCAGTCAAAAACAGTTGACTAAGCTAGTATGTGATCATGGGATCCTTTATCCTCAAATCATGGAAATCCCACGCAAAAGTGGCACATTAAGAGACTTGGCTAACTGAATTATCTGGATTTTTTGGATTGAGACCCAAAAGGCTTAAATGCCGAGAGACGAGGAGAGTAAAGCTATAAATTTTCTATCATTTGATCGAAAAATGAGATTGGAGGTTAGGCTCATAGAGCCTCACCTCTTATAAAAACAGTTTAAAATGGGTTAACCAAGAAGAAATAAAAAATATTAATACAAAATAATAAGAGCCAATGTAGGATGCAAAAAAATCATTTAATGCTTTATTGAAAAGGCATAAAGCCTTTATATAATATTATTACAATGTGCCTTGAAGCCATACCATGGAACAAAACCATGGGTTGTCAAATACCATGGATGGGAGAGGTACAATGTTCCTTGAATCCTTCCCGTGGAACAAAACCATGGGATGCTAAATACTATGTATGGGAGAGGGTGGGCTCTCCATTTAATTCTTTTATGATGAATGGGAGAGGGCGCCTTATCCATCTAATGCTTTTATGACTTATACATCCAAATTTAGACCATATGCCCCCTGAAATTCAGATCACTGAAAGTGGCCATTGGAGCTTCACTCCACTCAAGTGAGGGTGAACTAAAGGTGGGACTCCCAGAACATTGAGTGGGCTCCTAAAATATAGGGATTGGTCTCCATAGATCCTAAAATTATGCATGAGGATGCATCAAGTGGCTAGTGGTCCCTAGATAACGTCTTCATAGCATTAGGAAACTGACAATATCATACTAAGCTAGGAAACTAACAAATTAAATAAGTTTTACAGGGGAAAATTACTAACTAATCCTAACATCCCTGCTGAATCTAAACGTGGACAACATGGGCCCTGACAACTGATACCAAAGGTCACCCATACAATAATAATGAAAAAAAATGCTCATGAAACTAAGGAAACATGGAAAACCTCATGGGAACCCCTCCCTAAAAAATGATTAGTTAAGGAACTCAATCATCCTTCACACCAAGAAGAGATATCAGATAAACAAATCTCTTTCGAGTGAAATATTTGTGAAAATGTGTGCAATTTTATCCTATGTAGGGAAGTACTATAGTGTGATGGTCATGTTGTGCACTAGTTCCCTGATATAGTACATGTGAACCTTCTTCCAATATGATGCCATATAGGAAATGAAATGTTGATGCTTTGCAATCAATCATGTGAAGTCTTTTGAGCAAGTCAGCTATGTATCAAGACTATGAAATCATGATCCTTGCAAATTTTTTATTTACTTCAAGGTCAATAAACTGCCTCAGTAGACCTAGATTTTTCATGGAGCAATCATTTCTCAAAGATGACTTTATGTTCCTCAATCTAGTAGATGAACCACCGGTGATGAGCAAGTCATCCACATACAATACTATCAACAATAAGAAACCTCCATTATTTTGCATATATACATTGCAATCATACTTGCATCTTTCAAATATCTGTGATAGGAAGAAAGAATCCATTTTGGCATACCATTCCCTGGGGGATTGCTTGATCCCGTACAATGATTTCCTCAACCTACATACCAAGGAAGGAGCATCGATGTACCCCTCAAGATTTTTCACTTAGATCTCTTCTTCCAAGTCACCATGTAGGAAGTCACTCTTAACATCCATATGATGTACCTCCAACTATTTCAAAGTTGCAATGGCCAAAACCATATTGATAGAATCCATTCTTGCAACAAGAGTGATTGTCTCATTGTAGTCCAAACCATTAACTTGAGAATACCCCTTTCAAACTAATCGATCCTTGTACTTGGTTGTAGAACCATCAGATGTAAGTTTTGTTTTGTAGATCCATTTGATTGGATAAGCTTTCTCCCTGGAGGAAGGGAGATAAGATGCCATGTCTTATTGTTCTGTAATGATTCATATTCCTCATATAATGGAAGCCTTCCATATTGGATCATGGAAAGCCTCTTCATAGGACTGTGGATCAGACCCCACCATCATGTATAACCTCTCTGGGAGAAGTGGAACTATATAACTTAGTGCAAGGTTCTCATCACAAAACTGAGATATGGTTATTCTTTGGTAAGATGGATCCCCAAAAATTTTCCCAACAACCTCAATGAGTTTTTGAGCCCATTTAAACCTAGGATCGGGAGTAGGAGCTGGATCTAGATCTAGATATGATTTATCTTCATTCACAACATCAAGATTTGGTTCCACTTGGTCCTCATCTTCGAATTCTGAATTTGAATCATAAGAAGAAACACCATTATGATCTTCATCATGTGCAAATGGTGTAGGAAGATCAGATGTACCTTCCTCTTCAACTAGTTGTAGATATTGCAATGGATCTTCATTGAATTGGACACTTCTTTCAATGAAGCATCTCTTGGTTGCAATATCCATCATCTCATAATATTTTGCATCTTTTGCATATCCCAGTAGAACCCATTCATTACTATATGGTGTAAGGTATTTTCTTTTTTCAGATGGGATTATGGCCCATGCCTTGGAACCAAAACCCTCGGATGTGAGACATCAGGCTTATGTCCAATCAGTTCTTTGAATGGAGTGACCCCAACCACTGACTTGTGAGGTACCCTATTATGGATTTACGAAGCACAGTTCACTGCTTCTGCCCAAAGATATGGTGGAAGATCCCTTTCTTCAAGAAATCAGGTGGTAATCTCTTTCAATGACTAGTTCTTCCTCTCAGCCACACCATTTTCTTGTGGTGTGTATGGAACATAATGTTTCATTTCGATGCCCTCATAAGCACAGAGCTACTGAAACTCTCTCCGATGTACTCCCATCCATTGTTATATCTAAGTTATTTGATCTTCTTCTCAGTACTGTTCTAAACTAAGGCCTTAAAAAATTGGAAAGTATCAAACACCTCAAACTTCTCCTTAAGAAAATAGATCCAACAAAACCTAGAATAGTCATCTATGAAGATCAAAAAGTATATGGATCCATTTCTAGAAGCTGTCATAGTTGCTCATAATACATCACTGTGTATCAAATTAAGTGTGGAGGAATCTCTACTTACCGTCCCAACATCATACTTTCCCTCTAGATGCTTCCCTACCAAGCAACATTTGCATATTCCTTGAGAAAACTTTATGAGAGGAAATAATTCAACCATTTCCTCATTGTTCAACTATTGCAATTACTTGAAGTTTAAATGATAGAATCTCTCATGTCAGATTCTACGTGTCTCATTGGTATGGGGCAAGAGGGAACTTTGATGTGAGTTTGGGAAAATGTGTGAGAACTCATATTCTTTAGACGCATGGTTTACAACACCTTAATCTATCATCTTCCCACAAGAGACATCTGAGATATCAATTGTGTCAGGTTCAAAAATAACTCTCTTTGGTGAACCAGTGTGTGTCATATAATAAACATATAACAAGTTTTTTGTTAAAGAGGGTACATATAGAACATTTTTTAACACTCCATGTTCGAATTGTATTGTTCCCTTCCCTAAAACTCAGATCTGAGAATCATATCCCATGTGAATGCTTGGACCATCAGTGAGATCTAAAGAAGAAAATGACTAGTTGGAGGCTCAAGAATATACGAGGAAGGGTTGAGATTCTGAAAATCTATCCTGCGGTGCATGGCATCTCTCAGGATCATCTATCTTGGGTCCATAATCAGTCTTCCTTGTGCCTTATGGGAGGGAATTGTGGTTATGTGTAATAAATTTTCCATTTGTTCTATATTTCTTCATACGGCAACTCTCTTGATGGTTTCCTTTCTTGCAATAGGTACATGTTATCACTAGATTTGTATCCTAGTTCTACCCTTGAATATTTCCTAGAAATTATTTTCTTCTTGAATTTCATTAAAGTTCCTTAAATCATTTTTTAGGTTCCTCAAGTCTTATTTTATCATTTATTTATTTATTATGATAACTAGAACAAATATGGCTCATTTTCATTAGTTCTTCCAAATTCTGATATTTGATGAATGATTCATGGTTTAATAAATGATCTAAGATTACCATATGAATGTTCCAAGTTTCAAATTGATGAATGGATAGTTTGATGGTTATATTTTATAAATAGTCATAGTGCATTCCAGTAGCACCTTTCATAATGAGGTTACAGTCTGGCATTGTCGGATTGTTTAAACTTGGAGTTGTTTTATGACATGCATCATACTATGGATGTTTGTTTTATGGAGGAGTCTCTATTCATTATGGTATTGGAAGAAGATTACAATACCAACTTTTTCTTGATATTTTCAAATGCATGAACCACAGATTCATACTCCAGTTGTTTATGAATTATGGCACTGACAAAAGCCTATAGTACATGCATGTTCTTGATATTTTGTGTATGAATTATTTGCATAACGTGCTTTGAACAAGAAATACACCCATCAGTTTCGAAGACATAAACCAGAAGGATCACGATAGCTGTGATGAAGAGAATCACTGGGAAAATTTGCATGTTAGAAACAAAGAGTGTAAAGTGCGCCGAAGAATTCCCTAGGTGTGTACATATGATGTGAAATGGAGGATGGTTTTCTTTCTATGAATAACTAGGAGGTCACAATATGGAGGTAACAAACGCCTTCGTGAAGCATTACAAGGATTCTATTGTTAATCCCTAAATTTTAGAGTATATGAAACCATAATTGCAGAAGCAATGTGAATAACCCTTTAAGAGGAGAGATGGTTTAAGAAACATTTGTTTGAGGTTGACCTAAGTATGTTTTTATTTCCTAGTTTCGAGGAGCTAAATTGGGGTAAAGGTATTCATTTGAATAATGTGAAACCTAAATGGAGGGATGTACTCAACATTATCCAGCGCTAAATTTCCTATGAAGGTCGGTTTCCAACTGTGTTCAGGTATCATTTAATGTTTTTATTGCATTTGAATGGTGAATCCCGGTTAAATTTTCCTTATTACCTATTTAAAAGTATAGAAAAAATGGTCACACATGTAAAGAATGGTCACTCTGTGTTTCATCACGAACTAATTAAACTTTTGATAACCACTAAGTTAAAGAAGATAGATAGATCTTGGCAGCATTTTCTATTTTGGTCCAGTTTTGAGCCTGAAGCCCAGATGCATGATTATGATAAAGAAATAGGGAAAAGGCACATATATTCAAAAATCTATAATAGAAAGGATACCGAACATGGAAACGAACAATCAAGAAAGGTATTCGACATTGTAAACATGTATGTGTCATAGGTTTCTAGAACAAATGTACACAGAGAATTGATTATTTAGTTTCAGAAGGAAGATGTCACTGCTCCCAATACCCCTAGGAATGCTGGGGAAAATGCTATGGTCCAAGAATTTGCATCTAATTCAAAATGATGAAACCCCTCTTGCAAATAATTTGGGAAACAATTGGAGACCCCAAAGCTAGACCAAGGAACAAACTATCGATGAATATGAAGGCCATTTTCAATCCAAAATTCCAAAAGAATATTGTGACTATCATAGAGGAATCCTCTAGTGATGAAGAAATACACGTTGCAGATGAAGAATATTATACAACATATCAAACTTTTGGAGAAATTCAAGAAGAATTAAGGCATACACCCTGTAATATACCAAACGTATATTACATTTATTAATTAATTATTAATTTAAGCTATTATTTATTTATGTAAAAGTCGGCATTAGAAGGACACATTGTTTATAGGTGTCTCTTCATAAATATATAAGCCGCATGAACTTATTGTAGAAATCATCATTCCATTATCAAAATATATATTTATAAATAATAATCCAACATGTAATATTTTAACCTTACAAGTGGTATCAGAGCTGTTTTACGGCGACCTTTGCTTAAATAATGTTTTATAGTGGAAAGAGGAAAAATGAACAAAAAAATAGAGAAAATAAAGTGTAAAACCACACATGGTATTAAAGAAAACCATATGTGGTTTAGAAAAGTAAAAAGTAAAGAAACAAAATTAAAGAAAATAATAACGAAGAAAAAAAGAATATATATATATATATAGATATAGATATATTATTAATTTAAAAATAATAATAATAATTATTATTATTTAAATAAATAAATAACTATATATAAAAAAAATTATATATATAGTTAGCAACAATAATTATTAATTAACTATTAATAGTTATTATTATTATTTTTCTAAATTAAAAATAAAAAAAGGAAAAAAATTCAAAATATTCTTGAAGATATTCACAAACTAGAATCAATATGTTTCCAACATTCATTGAAATCATGTATGACCAGAAGTCGAGAAGTATTATTGAATCTAAACTTGAAGAAATAAAAAAGAGATGCCTTAAGGAAGAGGAAACGTACGCCAAAATGAAAATGATCGTATTGGAAATAAAAGAAGAAATAGCCAGGAAAAAAGGAAAAGAAGACGATAGTAATGATGAAGAAAATAAAGATAAAAAGTACATGCATGTAATTCAGAATGTGGAAGACCAAAATGAATCCACAAAAGAGGTTGTTTTGAATGACAATAAAGAAAACAAACATATCGTTCAACATATTAATGAACGTGAAGAAGAAGTAGTAGCTGAGAATAACACTAACAAAGACAAGGAGTTGGATATGCCAGACATGAAGAAACATGATGTTGATAATGATTATATAGAGGATGACTATATCCAACACCATAATGATGAATATAAAGATGATACCAGTAGTCACAGAGTCCGGAGTCGCTACTTCAACTAGAATGGAAGGGAGGTCATGACGACCGCCTCCTTATTTTCCTCCTCACAAAATATTTTGGTCACTAGATTTCAGGAGGGATAACAAAAGACACCCCAAATACAAACCTCAAAAACTGATATTCAGTCAAAAATATGTATGTCTTCCATAATTTCATTGCGGCTTCATACAAGGTAGGGAAGCAAGGAACATTAATAGGCTAGCTGGGAAATCTATAAAATCATCCCGTGAAGCTCCAAAACAAAGTCGGGTTGTAACCCTAGCTCATAACCCAAACCAAAGACAAGGAAATGATAATAAATACAATAACACAGACGATGAAACAAAAGATGAAGGGGAAAACGATAAAGCCCAGAGTAGAGAAGGCCAAAATGAACTTGAAGAAAAATTACTTGAGAATAAGAATGACAAAAGGATAGTTTCATCTGATGACAATCTTGACACCAATGCCAATTCTAAAGAAGATGGTGATCTCATAAATTGTAATAATGAAACACCAAATACTGATGAATATGAGGATAACGTAGAAGAATGAAACCCAGAAGATGTTGCGACAATTGATCAGGGTAATGTAAAAGAACGAAACCTAGAACACTCTGCGATAAATGATCAAGATAATTTAGAAGAACAAATCCCAAAACATGCTACGATGAATGGTCGGGATAACGTAGAAGAAAGAATCCCAGAATATGTTGCGATAAATGATCAGGATAATGTAGAAGAACGAAATTCATAAGATGTTGTGATAAATGAAAAGATGAACATTCTACAAGGGGCCATAGCTCAAGATGTCCCATAAATCTACATCAAATTAGAAAATCAAAAGAACACCATCAAATTAGAAGCTCAGAAGAATACCTCATATAGTTCTTATTCATTTATCTACAGAATCATATGCATGAAAAGATTTGAATGGAAATGCGACCAATTATTTCAAGAAGTGATAAACAGTGGCATTGTTATTCGTGGCAAAAATTCTAGTTGCAGCACGCTCATAGTAGATTTGTGGTTGAATATTTTCAGAGCGGGAACACTTGTAATATACCAAATGTATATTACATTAATTAATTAATTATTAATTATTAATTTAGGTTATTAATTATTTATGTAAAATTCAGCATTAGAAGGACACATTGTTTATAGGTGTCTCTTCATAAACATATAAGCCACATGAACTTATTGTAGAAAGCATCATTCATTTATCAATATATATTTATAAAAATAATCCAACATGTAAGGTTTTAAACTTACACACCCAATTTGATCGAAGAAGCTTGCAAAGGTAGACATAAGATTGGTGAATTTGAAATTGGTATGCCTTCAAAACCCTCAGATGTTGAAGAAGATCCTGAACATCAAGAGGTGATGCAATCATTGTTAGAAGTCGAGGTATTGAAGAAATATTTGCAATACTTTAAGGAGAAAAATAATATTTAAATTATTCCAATGAGAAATTAATGATAGAAAAAAAAAGACTAAACGAAGATCTGGAAGAGATTGATGCTAATTATCATGAACTCATAACATTATCTAAAGAAGTACTAAGGAGAAAGAGGGATACTCAACAACAGAATGAAGAACTTGTGGGTCAGATCAGATAGATTCAAAACAAAATTCAATCCATGGAAGAAAAACATCCTTGGTTACAAAAAAGATCACAAGCACTTGAGGAATTGACAATATTAGCTGAAGCAACTAGGAAGCTATGATTGTTTGTGGCCAAATCCAACTCAAATATTGTGCATGCTTAAGATCCAGTTCATATTCGTAGAGATCTTCGATGGAAGATTTGTTTTTTCATTATCATTTGCTAGTTGTTAGTATTAAGTGTCAAACTTTATGTTATGAGTCATAGGGTCTAGATAGAATATGAATTGTCTTTTCTACTTTTAGTCAATTTGACTCGTAAAATTTTGGATCTCAAACTGTTACAGTTTTAAATATTTTGTATATATATGTGTGTGTGACAATGAAGAATAGAAGGCATTAGGAAGTGGTTTTGGAGATCAAATTGCTATCATCTATTAGGCATGTATGTCATGTTTTTGGATTATATAAATATTATTATGGAATGATATTATATTTGAGATGAGCCTATGTTTGTTCTTTTTCCATGATAAATGTTTATGTTTAGTTTGAACACTTGATTCATAGCTCCGTTCTCTGATATATGTCATCTATCTTTGAATTCTTATGAATGGGTTCAATGTTTATTATGAACTTTTAATTTGAAACTCCCTCACTCTTTATGTAGTTCATCCTCATAGTATTTGTGTTCATGATTAAGTTATATATATTGTTTGATTATTTTGATTATCTTATGCCTGATCTCCATCTCACCTATAAAAAAATTGTAAGCGCAAAACCTAGTCATTCATTAGAAAACCTTAAGATTATCTCGACTTTGAACCTTAGTAGTCTAGGTGCAGACTGCAGTGATAACATATTTTGGTGCCATTTTCAGGGAATAGAGAAATGAAAGTAGATATTCCCTGAGTACTCTTTAATCTGATTTTGGAAGGTGAACAAAGTAAAAAATATTGTACACTACATTTTCAGTAGCAGTCAACAATTATCACAGTGGCTTCCAAGAGAATAGGAATCAAGAGAAATCCTTCATCTCCTTTGCATCCAACTGTTTCAGATCCAGAGAGATTGTTGAGAGAATCTAGATAAAGAATTAATTCTACATTAGAAGGTATTCAAGATACATCAGTTTCTGAGTCATCAGGTGAATTTGTCCATCATCGTCCTTCTTAAAATTTACCTACAATCGAGGAAGAAGAAAGGAAGGAATATTTATTCATCTTTATCCCTGAATTCCAAAATCCTAGTGAGTTTGCTAGTTTGACAGTTTATACATACCCTTATCAGCTGGTAATATAAAAGGTGAGATCTTAAGTTCAGAACAGTCTAAATACTCAAAGTCTTTGACATCACCTTACACGCCTCTGACTAGTAAAATTCCTATTATCCAAATATGAATTAAAATACCATCTCTGTCACAAACAAAACCACTTACTACATCATTCCAATCACCCCTTGCTCAAGCTACTCCAAATATGGAAGCTCAACCCTCTAATAAGATGGATGCTATAGTAGCTACTAGATATGCCCCCTTAGTCTTACCCCAACCTCTAAATTCCCTTCCTGGTGGTGATTACCAGAAGTACCTCTTAAGATTCAATGGACATGGAGAGTTTACAGCAGAAGAACATTGGGATGCCTATTTTATCTATGCTGATAACCAAAATGTAGAACATCACGATGTGTGGATGAGTATATTTGTTCAAATCTTAGATGGAAAAGCAAGGAAATGGTTTAGAGAATTGCCTCCAAACTCAATTGATGGGATTAATACCTTAGAAGAAGTCTTTATGAGATAGTGGGGAGATACTAAGGATTATCTTTATTATATTAGTGATTTTGTATCCTTAAAAAGAAAACATCGGGAAACATACATTGATTTTACGAAATTTTTTAATAAAATGTATAGTAAAATTCCTGCAGAAATCAAGCCTACTGAAACATCTGCAAAGTTAACCTATGTTAATTCTTTTGATGCTAAATTTTCTCTTTTGTTGAGAGAAACAATATCCATTACCTTAGTAAACATGCAAGAAGCAGCCTTAGAGGTGGAATCAAATTTCATGGAAACTAATAAGTTGAAAAAGAAGCCAGATTATTATGGAGAAGACAAGAAAAAGAAAATATAAATGTCACCAGTTACGTCAGGGACATGGGTAGCAGATAGTTAAATGGATGATATGACCAAACTCATTAAGAATCTATCTGCAAAAATAAGTAGGTTGGAAATGGAAAATAAGAATGAAAATAAGCATGTTCATGATAACGATAATAAAAATCCTAATCAATTTAGAAGGACATTCAATCCTACGTTTTTACCTAGAGATATGAGAAACAATGAAAATCAGAAAATACAATCTCCTTTCCAAAATAATTTGATACAGGATGATGAGTCTAATGAAATGGATGGAATGGATAGAAGTTGAAGATTTAGAACCTGATATTGATCAACTGGATGATGTTTCTTCTTCTTGGTTTTTAAATAAATATGAATATCACTATGCAAAAATGGTTGATTATCATGAAACAAATTATTTTGAACAAGAGTCATATATGTCGTCAATTTGTCAAGAGATACAACAAAATTCATATGGTCTCAGATCTGGGATGAAACAATTATCACAAGGTAAGAAGAATGTAAAGAATGTTCCTACAAAAGAAGGTTTTGTTCGGGTACACAGGGTACTCCCAAAAGACCGAACACATTCAGTACCGCTTCACATAAATAGATCACATATCAACACACCGATGTTTGTCACGTGGTTAAAACCCTCGAGAGGGAGATAGTCCACGGCCCCAGCCAAATAGCTACTTGGAGCAATTTATTATGCAAAAGAAAGAAAGTTACATGAGCTTCTCATAAGCGATCAACTAGCCAAAGACCCTCTATGCTCCTTAAATAGAGATCATAGACAAATCGAGTGTTAAGCCATGGATCAATGGTAGGTATGATCTAAGAGAAGTTGAACCGTTGTATCACTCTATGTCTAGAACATATCATGATCGTCGGATTAGAATATTTAAAAATGCATACTAATGCATACTAAAGAAACACACTTTTACCTAATGGATATATTACACAAGTTGATCTTAACTAACTCCTAAGTGTCTAAATATCCTAACACTCCCCCTTAAGAACAACTTGGGATAGGATTGAAGGATTTACAAAAGCGACACTATTAGGAGGAGGAAGGAGGCATTAGATCCTATCCCCCCTTAAGGACACATTCTTGAACTCCTAACATAGACCAAAGTTTAGAAAACTTCGCTTCTGTAAGAGACTTGGTGAAGATGTCTGCAACTTGATCATCTGTAGGGCAATAGAGAACTTCAATAACACTATCATGAACAAGATTTCTGATGAAGTGCATGTGTAGCTCAATGTATTTGCTGCGCTGATGTAGAACTGGATATTTGGCAAGCTTGATGGCACTTTGATTGTCTCACCAAAGTGGAGTAGGCTGCTGCTGCTCGAATCCAAACTATGAAAGGATCTGTTGAAGCCATAAAGCTTCCTAACTGGCATTAACTATGGCTCGATATTCTGCTTCTGGTGAATAAAGAGCAAGAGCTTGTTGTTTGTTACAAGCCCAAGTGATAGGTCTAGATCCCAGTTTGAAAACATAACCTGCAGTAGAATTTCGATCATCAGGATCGTCGACCCAATCTGAATCAGTGAAACCAACCAACAAATGTTTCCCCCCTATACTGTAATGAATCCCAAACTGAATTGTACCTCGAATATATTGAAGTATTCTTTTTGTTGTTTTCTAGTGACTTTCATGAGGAGTTTGCATATAACGGGAAACACGACCAATGGAAAAGGAAAGGTCAGGACTGGAATGAGTCAAGTATAAAAGACTACCAACAAGCTGATGATACAAGGTGGCATCTACTTCAGGGGAAGTACAAGTGACAGAAATTTTAACTCTAGACTGGAAGGGAGAAGGGGCTGGTTTACAATCTTCCATGTGGAAGCGACGAAGAAGGTCACAAGCATACTTAGATTGGAAAAGAAAGATTCCTTCTTTGGTTTGCAAGACTTGGAGACCAAGAAAATAATGCAAATGTCCTAAGTCTGACATTTCAAAATTTTGCTTAAGACTGTATTTCATCATCAACATAAAGAACAAGTATGATGAGATGGTTTCCTACTTTCTTGGTATAGACATTGGGGTCAGAATGGCATCTAGAAAAACCAGTGTCAAGGAGAAAGCTATCCATTTTATGTAAAAGTTTCTGGATCATGATTCTCAGAAACTTGAGCCAAAAGAGAAGAGGCTCGCTGAAACTGAGAACGTGTTTGACGTTAATCTCTAGGATCACCATCAAGATCACCAGCTGCTTCACATGTTGAACGGACCCATCGAGGAAGTATTGGTGTTGGTGCAATTTGAGGAACATGAGCAGGCGGAGGTGGATTTTCATCCTCACTGTCATCATCAGAAACTGGAGTTGGAAACCTGTCAAGGAAGCTAGAAGAAGAAGAAGAAGAGGGCATAATCTCCGAATCAGGCTCGCAGGCCAAATATGGCACACCCACCAAGTTAGGCTCGCAGGCCAAGAGATTTTCATCAAATTTAACATCTCTTCTAATGATTATATCATGAGAATGTGGCTAAAGAAGTCTATAACCTTTTACATCTTCAGAATATCCAACAAATATGCACTTTTCACTTTTAGGCTATAATGCTTTCCATTTTTCATCCGTAATGTGAGCCCATGCTTCACAACCAAACACACGAAAGTGACTTACATCTGGTTTAATTTTACTCCATGCTTCTTCCAGTGTTATACCCTGTAAAACTTTAGTGGGTGTGCGATTAACTATGTAATTTGCACAATTTATGGCCTCAGCCCAATATTGAAGACTTAGTCCCTTAGATTGGATCATACAATTAGCCATTTCTTTTAAAGTGAGGTTCTTCCATTCAACTACACCATTTTGTTGTGGTGTATATGGAATAGTGTGTTGTTGTTGGATTCCTTATTCAGTGCAAAAAGTAGTGAACTTGTTGTTAACATATTCTCCTCCATTGTCAGATATTAACTTAATAATTTGATGACCAGATTATTTTTCAACAAGGGCCTTGTAGGCCAAGAACATGTTAAATACTTCGCTCTTAAGTTTCAGGAAGTAAACCCAAGTGCATCTGGAGTAGTCATCAATGAAAGTTAAGAAATAGTTGAAACCAGAAAAGGAAGCAGATGGAAGAGGGCCACATAAGTCACTATGCACAAGCTCCAAGGGAACCGAGGCGTGCCAAGAGGCACGTTTGTCAAAACTATCCCGATGATGTTTTCCGAGTACACAACCGGAACAAACTCCATCCTTGCAAGATACTAGTGGAATACCAATCACCATTTTGTATTTACATAGTTGTTGCAATGAGCGATAATTTAAGTGACCAAATCGCTCATGCCAAAGTTTGCTCAAGTTATCACTATGAGCAACAAAAACTAAAGGAAAAGGTGATGACCCAAATTTGTTAAATTTGTACAGCCTGGTAATATCATCAACAGTTCCAATAGCAAGGATATTTTGAGGATTTTTAAAATCCTTGATTACAACTTGGTGAGGTGTAAACGTCACAGCTTTACCTTCACAAGAATGAGTAATTTGATAGACTGATAACAAATTGCAGGAAATTTTTGGAACACATAGTACATCACTGAAATGACCATTTTCTACTGGAACTGTTCCAGAGCCTACAACACTTAGAGATCTATCATCACCAACAAATATTTGTTTGGTGTTACATTCATGCATAGTAGAAAAGATGGCTTTATTCTTAGCCATATGATAACATGCTCCAGAATCAATGAGCCATTCATTTGAAGTAGAAGAAGAAGATGGAGTATAAGAGTGACCAGAAGCACAAAGTGCATGTCCATGACAGTTAGATTCTGAAGACGAATCTAGGTTGATGTGGTGCTTCTTCATTGCTGCTTCCAAGGCTGTCATCTTCTTAAAACATCTAGATTCATCATGATTATATTTTCCACAAAAATTGCAATGACGCTCAGTCTTCTTTCCTTTTTGCTTGGATCCTTTTTTATTTTTTAAAGGAGGAGCTGACTGAGAGGGTTTGGGACCCTTGTTTTTTGGCTTATTATTGTGAAAATTCTGTTTCTTGGGAGGCTTGGACTTTTTTTTTCTGTTGGGACAATAAGGCTTTCCCAGATGTATCTGCATTGTTAATTATTCCAAGATGAATGAGCTTATCTTGCTCTCTAATTAAGGAATCACAAAAGGATTCAAGGCTAGGCTCTTGATAGCTAGCTACAGTCAATGATTCTTTCATGGAGTAGAATGTAGATACAAAAATAGAATATGTAGGTCCAAGTTTTGAAAGAATATGATAAATACATTGTTTGTCTTCTTTCTTAATCTTGCCTTCGGCACATAATAGTCTAAGAGTTTTATACTTACATAAATAGTCTTGAATGCATGAAAAATCATTTGGATTCAAGGAAAGCAACTCATTCTCAAGTTGATGACACCAAATTTCATTGTGTTTACCAAACACAGATTCCAACTTTTCCTAAGCTTTATCAGGTTCATCAATTCCAGATATGTGGAATCGCAAATCAGTAGAGATTGACATCCCAATCAATTCACGAGCTTCATCACGTCGATTTTCTCATTTAATTTTCTTATCATCATCCGTGGGTTCTGTTTCTTTCCCTGAGGTTATCCTGAAAAGTCCCCTACTTCGCACAACATCCTCCATACGAGATTTCCATGAGAAATAGTTAGAACTTGTAAGTATAATATCACAAGGGGCGGCCATACTATAAAATAATGCCTGAGAAAATAGAAACTAATTGTCGAGATGCAAAGAGCTCGAAAAAATATGCGGTTTAAAAAAAAACGGCACTTAAAACTGATTCTGAATGATGAAGTTATGCTTGATCAAAGAAAGTGTTGAAGATGTCCCCAATAGTGACGTGGCAGATATTAACTTGACCAACTAAAAAAAAGAAGCCCCCTCTTCCCAAGATCAACCTTTGACAATCACTTTTACAATAAAGTTGCTTTGAAGTGAATCACTTTTGTAGAATAAGTGATGTTCACTTTTACAATAATGTGACTTTTAAATAGTGTGACAATAAATTAAAAGACTTAAGTGACTCACTTTTATTTTATTTTATTTATGTGAGATGCACTTTTACAATAAAGTAACTTGAAAATAGAAATTGCATGCACTAAAAAGTAGCTTGATAAGACTTGAACTAAAGACTTATCAAGGTGTAAAGCAATTTTGGACCAAGTGAGCTAAGTTTAAAGGGTACGTAAAAGTATGGAAATAGGAAGGGGACTTTTTTTTTTTTACTCTTCTCTCTCGTTTTCCGTGTTTGCTTTCTTTTCCTGCAAATCACAAAAAAAAATGAAAAATGAAAAACAAAAAACAAACAAAACTTTTTCCACAATATGGGGTTAGATCTTGGTTAGCTTACCCGAAAAGTCTACGTTTTCAAGTTTTCTCGTTGTTTCTGATTTGCCGTGATCGCACAAGGTGCACGACAAAGAGCATACGTAGTCGAGAAGACAAGAAAAAAAAAACTTTCCCTTACTGTTTCTGATTCGCCGTGATCGCGCAAGGTGCAAGGTAAAGAGCATACGCAGTCAGGGAAAACAACAGTCTGAGACTAAAACATAAAAAATCTAATAATAAACTGATAAAATATGATAGATTTAAAAAAAACAAATCCGTCACTATAACATTATACCTTTAGATTTGCCGAATTGGGTGTTTCTGGAACAAACAGAAACGATTTTCGGTGAAACAAAAACTATTTTCCAATGGAAACCGTGCTCCGGACGCAATGGAACAGCTCTCACAAGCAAAAAATGTACAGAAAATCTAGAACCAGAAACCCTTTCAAAGTTTCGGCAACACCGGTTCTAGATCTAGATCAAAACCGAAAGCGACTCTTCATAAAAGCTCTGATACCATGTTCAGGTACACAGGGTACTCCCAAAAGACTGAACACCTTCAGATACTGCTTCACACAAATAGATCACAGATCAACACACCGATGTTTGTCACGTGGTTAAAACCCTTGAGAGGGAAACAGTCCACGGCCCCAGCCAAATAGCTACTTGGAGCAATTTATTATGCAAAAGAAAGAAAGTTACATGAGCTTCTCATAATTGATCAACTAGCCAAGGACCCTCTATGCTCTTTAAATAGATATCATAGACCAATCGGGTGTTAAGCCATGGATCAATGGTAGGTATGATCTAAGAGAAATTGAACTGTCGGATCACTCTATGTCTAGAACATATCGTGACCGTCGGATTAGAATATTTACAAATACATACTAATGCATACTAAAGAAACACACTTTTACCTAACAGATATATTACACAAGTTGATCTTGACTAACTCCTAAGTGTCTAAATATCCTAACAGGTTTTCCTCTTGAGAGGAATTAGGAACTACAAGGAATTAGGAATAGAACTACAGAAACAGAAGAAGTAGGAAAAAATGCTACTAGTTTTAATTTGGAACATGAAATTACCAAAATCAAGATCCCTATTCCATTGAATGATCTAGTTAGGAGTAAGTCATACAAGGAGCCTACTCTTAAAATATTGAATTCTTCAGCAAATCATATTCCTTCAGGTGTGATTAATTTGCAATATGAGAAACCAACCATTATTTTTGGTTCTAAAACATTTGATTAGCCCGATGATAAATCTGATTATCCTCCTCCATTTTATATCACGCTTACAGTTCATGATCAAATGTTGCACAAATGTATTCTAGATTATGGTGCCTCACACAATCTCACGCCCAAGGCAGTCATGGAAGCCTTAGGGCTTACTATTACTGAACCATATCATGATCTCTATGCTTTTGACTCTAGAGCAGTAAAATGTCTTATAGGATCACTAAGGATCTGGTGGTCAGTCTTACATAGTTGCCAATGAAACATGTACTCTTGGATGTGGTCATAGCTGATATTTCTCCTAAATTATGTGTTATTTTACCAAGGTCTTGGGAAAAAATGGTAGTGGGAACCCTTCAAATGGATCTTTCTTATAATACAATACAGGTATTTGGAGGTGAGTATAGAATACTTTATAGATAAGTACATCTTGCATAATTGGTTAGTGATAATAAAAATAATACAAACAATCCAATTTATTCAGTTCAAGAATATTTTGGTCTTTGCATATGTGGAAATTAAGCCCAAGATTAGAGCAATTAAACTCACGAAATTGTTTGAAAATATGCAAGAAACACCCAAGAAGGAGACTAGATGTGTGAAAATCCACAAACTGTTGATGATATTAATTTACACCAGCCATCATTAAATAGATGTAGGTTTCTCATACAATAGATACTCCAAGGATTCAAAATATTTAGGAGGATTTTCAAGTCAGTACAAAGCAGGCTTACTAAACTAATCAAAATGCCCCATAGGTGGATAAAACACTTTCCAAATCAGTGAAGAGGCTCATGAATTTGATGAATGACTTTATCATGCTTTTAGATGAGGAAGATAAGGGAGGTGAGTTGGTGCAAAAAAAAAAGGCAATCTACCTTAAAACTAACTTTAGCTTTTGCCTTAAAACTACGAAAAAGATGGAAAGACATGAGAAAGAAGTAATCTGCAGTTTCCTTCTTGGGCAGTCTATGAGTTGTTAGAATCTTATCTAGAATATTTCTAATTCGCTCCATGAGGCAGTTTTGGAAAGTTTGATCTCAAAAATGGGTTTGGGTGCAAACTAGCTAGTGTAGTACCTAGGAATTAAGCAAAAGAGATTAATTATTTTATCCTAAGTCTTGGGATGGGTTTTGATTATTCCAACACCCCCTCTTAAGCCTAACTTTAAGTACAATACCAAAAATAATATCAGAGATATAGGGCCTAGAAACAAGGCTTAGTCACCCTTTACATACTTCTTGTCCATACAAAACGGTTGATGTATTTGTAACTTCAGAATGTATTCACTTGTATATTTCTTATTGTATTTCATTGTACCCCAATGGATATGTTTATTCCTCTGATTAGGAGAGTCATTAATATAATAAAGTCATGTAAAGTCATTAAGGTTAACCCTTTGTTGTAAGTCGGGGAAATAGTCCCCATAGTTGAGTGGTATTAAGTTTATTAGATTCTCCTAGTGAGGTCGTCCCTATAGAGTAATTGTCAAGTGGAAAACTAGTATAAATAGAGAGTGAGACTCTCTATTTGGAGGACACACTCACTCAAGAATAGTGCATGAGTTAAAGAGGAGGAGTTCTTACAAGTGAGAGAGAACAACTGTCGGAGATCATCTTTGTGTTTTTGGGTTTTACTTTTTCTATTGGTGCTCATTCTATCTTTGAGAAAGTTGCGGGGTTTTTCTCCTTTATGGTTTCCCTGAGGAAAACTCTTTATGTCTCTTATCTCTTGTGATTATTGCTGTGTATGTTATTCTCTCATATAAGATCGTAGATCATATTGATTAAATGATAAAAATCTAACATGGTATCAGAGCCTCTTTGAAAAAGACATTGTGCAGTTGTAGAAGCTATGGTTTCTTACTTTTTGGGTCTCTCTCCATAGATCATCGGCAAAAGGAGGCTAGGATAACTCTCCATTGAAGGGCGCATCTTTCTGTCAAAGCAGAATTTGATTCTGGGCATTTTTAGTTTTTGACCTGTCACTACTGCGGGAAATTAGGGCTTTTTGCAGAACAATATTTTTTGAGTGAGACCAACATAAGATTTTTCTCCTCCTCAAAATCAAAATTTAGGGACCAAAATCAAATTTTTTGGTTGGGTATAACTCCACGAAATTCAAACCCTAATTTGAAAAACCCTAAAAGACTAAAACTAGTCATTTTGGTGCATTCACTATATCTCAAGATTGGAGAAGGCTTTAAGAAACTTTTATGGGACGAATATAAATTCTTGATGAATCTTATGTTACGATTTCAGCCTCACAGTCACTATATTCTAGTATATATGATTCCTCCAATTCAAGTTTATAGCCTCCTCCAAGTTTCAGCCTTAAACAGGTGGCCTATGGAAAATTATTGTATCTCAGGATATGAAGGTCCAAATGAAATTTATCAAAAGGTTCCATACAGGGAATAGACTGTAATTTATGTGGTAAAAGTTTTAGACCCTGAAGGTCAAACAGTGACACATGGAAGACCGTACGAGTTCACTAGTTTGAATAGTCCTGAAATAAGTCACCTTGTGAAAACGTGCATAAGCCCCAATTGGTGAAACAAATTCTTCTCTAATATGTGGTCTTAGAAGGAAGACAAACAAGGCTACCTCAGTGTGAAGTTTCAGACATAGAGGAGCAGTAATTTTAGAGATTCTGTAGAAACAATATCAAGCATTTCTTCAGGAGAAATTGGAAAAATATGGCTTCCCTCCACTATTTTCAGAAAAGGAGTACATTGGACTGATTGCCTTGAAGAGGCCCATATTTTTATCCAATCAGAACTTTAAAATTTTGAGTTTTGAAAATTAGGGTTTCTCTGACAAAGCCTAGATCATCCAACTCCAAAACCAGGATGAACACCTCAATTCGGTCTAGGGGCTAGAGGGAGATTAGGCTAAGGATAGAGCCAAGAGAGTCATTGTAGATTCTATTAAATATCATCTCATCCCTCATGTTTAATCCTTGAAGACACCAAAAGGAATTGTTCGTTGCTATGATGAAGGAATCGAAGAAGAACAAGATATTGTTATAACCACCTTGAATGGACTCCCAGGATCATGGGATTCGTTCATTCGAGGAATGTGTGCCAGAAGGAAGTGATTACCTTCAGCAGAATCCAAGAAGAGTGCACACAAGAAGAATCTCAACTGATAATAAGAGAAGAGAATATGGGATCAACTAAATATCAAGCTCTCATGATTCAAAGAAGATCCCTCAAGCGATGAGGAATATAAAGGACTCACTTCTTGAAGAACCTCTCATCCATCTTAGAATTTGGATAAGAAATGATGATGTCATGAATGAAGAAGATGATAAAGCTGAAGGCGCAAGGAGTCTACCCACGAAACAAATAAAGATAAGTATTTGAATTGTCTTTTTCTATATATCTAATGTTTATATGACATTGTTTAGTTGTGAAATGTATTATGCATGATAGAATAATGAACATTATACTACTAATATGCATGTGATGGGTAAGTATCCCATGGTTCTATGTAACACTTCATTACTACTTATCTATAACGAAACCTCTTTGCTGACATATTGGATTCGTTCACAATCTCAATGATGTCATGGTAGAGATGGAAGGCACCTAGAAAGTTTCTGTGAGATATGGATGAATGTTGTATTGGCTAAAATAGTTGCATGATTATATATTTATCCATAAATAATTTTCCATTATGAATATGCCTTATGAAATGTTTCTAACCATACAACTGGTGCATTTGACTTGTAGGAAAGATCGCATGCAATCACCTTCAAGAAAAGAAGGACGAGACTTTTTCTGAAGAACAAGTAATGACAGTTCAAGATTCACTCCAATAAGAATACATGAAGAGGAACCTGAAGCTTCTCGGGTAAAAGACACCATGGAAAAATAAAGAGCTTCATAAGAACATGAAGAGAACAATAGATCCACCTCAAGATATGAAGATCACCTTAGGCACAAGAAATAATTCAAGATGAAGAATAATATGAAGATACTTTCAAAGAAAGAAAGAGGCCTTAGACACACTCCAGTTATGTGATACTGTTGTGTGACATCATTGATGTAGAGCCTTCTAGCTATGAAGAAGTAGCCAAGAATAAAGGGGAATGAAAGTACCAGGTCAAGAAAAATGATGTCTAGGATGCGGTATCGAGACCTGAAGGGAAGTCCCTCATGTCTTCCATATGGATCTACAAGATCCAACATCCATTAGATGGAAACATTATGGGATACAAGGAAAGATTAGTAGAAAAGGAAGCTACTTGTCACTCCAGTACTGAATGTTTCAATACATAGAGTATGAAATCTAGAGGGAGTGACTACAGAATATCTCGAGGTTCGACATGGTATGATGGGATGGATAGATTACTGATGGCTCTAGAATTTACTAAGAGTAAAGAGGATTCCAACCTTTTCTTCAAAATTGAAGGCGAAATACCAATGATGCTCCTGTTATATGTCAACGACTTGTTCCTGACAGGGAAACATGAACTCTTTAAGATTTCAAGAAGGAGACTTGCTGCCGAGTTCGAGATGAAGGACGGAGAAAATTCCTATGGCTTGGGGTACCACAACAAACAGAGTAACTGCAGAAATCAATCCTTTCCAATATGCAAGAGAAACCAAACATCTAACACTAAAGGATCTCGACACATACCTTATTCCGGACGGTTGATGTAGATCTCTGTTGAGATTTTCCACTCTCGCTTGTATAAGTAATTTGCTCTCTGAACATTCAGCGAACAAGACAAGCATGCTATATATAATTGTGTTAGACCTACTCTAGCATATATAATCAATAACATATCAGGTTTTAAAATCATCCATGGATTCAATACTCATTTAAATACACATTATTGGACAGGAAAATATATTTCTATTAATATAAAATAGAGATTACAATAGTGACAACCTCTGTCGGCACGTCTGCGAATCGGAGAAACTGAGTCCTCCACCACTTCAATCCTCCATCTCTCGATAGCAAGCTCACAAGCCTAAGGAAATATTGGGAAGAACACAAAGTGATCCAAGGGACAAAGGGATGCAGACTCAAGCATAAGCTCAGGCAACAATGGACTATATTTTTCTTGCTCTTCAATTCCTCTCCTTTCAATGTATCCAAAGGGTTACTTATATAGTGCTTCAATGGGGTAATGAAAGGTCAAATCCAAGTGATCTCAAGGCATATATAAGGCCAAAATACAAGTGATTCGGATCCACATCAAGGAAAACTCCAAAACTATTTGGCCTTTTGCACACATCTTGATGTACGAGGGTTTGAGGGTCAAATCCGCATATATACGCGAGAACAGGTTTAAAAGTCATGTATAGAAAATAAGACATGTTTTTAGGGATGATCTTGGAAACATCAAAGGTACAAAAATGGTCCATGGGGTTTAAAGAGTCTGCAGAGGGACAGGGAAGGCCATAAAGGTGTTCTTGATGTATATGTAACTTCGAAATGTATTTCACTTATATTTCTTATATATTGTAACCCAATGTTTATTCCAGGATTTACTTGAGTTATATCATTCCTCAATGTTCCTATCAGAAATTTCTATAATATAAACAAGTCATGTCAAGTCATTTTGGGTAACCCTCCTATTGGTTAAGGGTTAAAGTCCCTGTAGTTCCGGGGCACTAGGGTTATTAGACTCTCCTAGTGAGGTTGACCCTAGTAGGTTTTATTCAAGTAAGGAATTAGTATAAATAGAGAGTTGGCCTCTCTATTTATCACACATCTCATACACACTCAAGTGTAGCACATAGTTGAGGAAGGAGAAGACACTGGGGCTAGATAGAAAGAAGGTTACTGTTGTCGGGAGATCACTTACTATTTTGGGTTCTACTTTTGGTGTTGATTCTATCTCTGAGGAAGTTGTGGGGTTTTCACCATTTATGGTTTCCCCGAGGATAAACACTGTGTTCATTGTCTCTTATGTTTGATTGTTGTGCTTGTTATTCTTTCAGTTAAAGATCCTAATGTATTGCTAGCTTAATGATGAAATTCTAACATGGTATTAGAGCTAACCTGAGAATAAGACACTGTGTAGCTGCGGGAACTAGGGATTCCTACTTAGTGGATCTTCCTCCACATATTTTCAGTAAAATAAGGTTGGATTAACTCTCCTCCTTGGGGCGCATGTTTCTGTCGAAGCATAATCCAATTCTGAGGTTTTTCAGTTTTGGACCCGACACTACTACGAGAAATTAGGGCTTTTCACAGAAGAGGAATTTTTCAGTGAGCCCAGGCCTGGATTGATCTCCTCCCCAAAATCAAAGTTACGGATCAAATTCAAAGAATTTGGTTGGACAGAACTCCGTAAAAGAAAAACCCTAATTTGCTACTGAAGCAACACTGCAGGATTTCAGCTCCAAATTCAGATCCGACATCTTGACCTGGTAAGATATAAATATTTTGCATTTCCATTTGAGGTTCTCAGTTAAGATGTCTCATCATACCAAGCTTGATGAAAAGCTTGAGGGAGATGACAACTTCTGAGCCTGGAAGTATAGGATCTCCCTGGTTCTGGAAGAAAATGAGTTGGACTCCTATATCAATGAGGAGGTTCCAGTTCCAGAGGGAGATGAGGCTAAGGCCTTACATAAGAAGAAGTTGGTTATGGAAAAGAGAATCATGGTTGATTCCATTAAAGATCACCTCATACCACAGGTGTCCTCGCTCAAGACACCTAAAACTATGTTTGATGCCCTAACCAAATTGTTTGAAGGGAAGAACATAAACAGGAATATGACTCTGAGAAACCAATTAAAGAATGTAAAGATCCAGAATGATGGACTATTCAGTCTTACTTTACAAGGGTATCTCAGATCAAGAAACAACTAGAAGCAGTAGATGAAGAAGTGGAAAATGCAGAGATTGTGATGACCACCTTGAAGGGTCTCCCTAGATCATGGGACTCTTTCATTCAAGGGATCTATGCCAGAAAGAAGTTATTCAAGTTCAACAGACTATGGGAAGAATTCTCTCAAGAAGAATCTCGGATAGAAGCTTGAGAAGAGAATATAAGAAGTGAAGATCAAGCTCTTACAATTCACTCCAAGAAAAACAGAAGGAGCCATCATCACTCCAAAGGTAAGTCTCACACTCTAGAAGAGATCTGTGTACTATTAGATGTTACACATGTGATGAGAAAGGTCACATATCCAAATTATTCCCTAACAAAAGGAACTTAAAGAAGAAGGGAAAGAAGAGAAGACATCATGCTCATGCTGTAGAGGATGATGAACCTTCCACAAAGAGAATCAGACAAGAAAGTGATGATTCTTCAAGTGAAGAAGAATATGTGCTGATCTCTGCTCTCACGGGAACTGTTTCACATGGAAGCAATGATTGGCTCATAGACAGTGGTGCTTCCAAGCACATGACAGGATTCAAAGAATCATTTGTGAAGCTATCAGAACATGGGTCACCTCACAAGGTGAAACTTGGGGATGACTACCAGTATCCAATAAAGGGTAGTGGTGAATCCTCCTATAAACTAGACTCTGGAAAGTCTTTGAAGATGAAGAATGTATTATTTGTTCCAGGACTAAAGAAGAACCTCCTCTCCATAGCTGCATTGGATGCAAAAGGAATGAGGGTTGCTTTCGTAGATGGCCAAGTTCTTATGTGGCCAAAGGGAAAGACTTTTGACGATGCAATAGTGATTGGGGAACAAGAAGGAGGTCTATACAAGTTGAAGGGCCAACCAGAACAAGATTTGGTTCATGACTCAGTAGAACCAAATGAACTTTGGCATAGAAGGCTTGCACATGTGCATTATAGAGCACTACCACTTGCAAGCAAAGTTGTTTAAGGTCTTCCATAAATTCAAGCAAAACATGAAGGGGTCTGCAAAGGATGTGTGAAAGCAAAGAACACAAAGAAGACATTTCCAAGTAGCGAAAGCAAGGAAAAAGGAATCTTGGAAATCATCCACTCTTATGTATGTGGACCAATGTCATCAAGCTTACTAAGTGGGTATGTGTACTATGTTTCTTTTATCAATGACTTTTCTAAAAAGACATGGATTTACTTCATGAAGAACAAAGATGAAGTTTTTAGCAAGTTCAAGGAATTCAAAGCTTTGATTGAGAACCACACTGAAAAGAAGATCAAGACTTTTCGATCAGACAATGGCGGAGAATTCACTTCGAATGAGTTCAATTAACTATGTAAAGACTCAGGGATTAAGAGGGATTTTTCCACCCCTTATAATCCACAACAGAATGGGATTGCAGAAAGGAAGAATAGAAATATCATGGAAGTTGCAAGAGCTATGCTTCATGATCAAGATCTTCCTATGCATCTTTGGGAAGAAGTAGCCAGAACAACGGTGTATGTACAGAACCGTACTCCACACAGAGTACTTGAGAACAAGACTCCTGAAGAAGTCTTCTCCGGTAAGAAACTAAAAGTCAGCCATGTCAGAATATTCGGTTGTCCAGTGTACATACACATTCCAAAAGAGAAGAGGACCAAATTAGATCCTTCAGGAAAGAAGGGTATGTTTGTGGGATACTCTAAAAGCTCGAAGGCTTACAGAATATACTTCCCAGGGTTCAAGAAGATTGACATCAGTAGGGATGTAACATTTGACGAAGATTCAGCCTACATCAAATCCAGAAAGAAACCCGCTGAAGAACCTGAAGAAGCAGAAGCTCCCAGAATTCATGATACAATCATGAACGAAGAAAATCAAGAAGAAGATCGAGAATTTGAAGAACCATAAAGACCTGTAGATCCACCACAAGAGAATAATCCTCACAAGAGGAAACTTGCTTGGGTACGAGAGATTATCCAAGGTGCGAAAAGATATGGGGTTCCAGAAGAGAATATTAGAGAAAGAAAGAGGACCAGATCATGTTCCAGTTATGTGGCATTACTATGTGATTTCATTAATAAAGAACCTTCCAATTATGAAGAAGCGGCAGAACGGAAAGAATGGAAGGATGCTATGATCGAAGAGTATCAACCGATCATGAAGAATGATGTTTGGGATGTTGTCCCAGGACCTGAAGGGAATTCAGTTGTAACCTCCAAATGGATCTACAAGATCAAGCATGTTGCAGATGGTAGCATAGAGAAATATAAAGCAAGATTTGTTGCTCGTGATTTCTCACAGAAAGAAGGAATAGAATATGAAGAAACCTTTGCACCTATAGCCAGATACACTTCCATCAGATTGGTACTTTCTCTGGCTACAGTGATGAGATGGAAGATACACCAAATGGATGTGAAGACTGCTTTCTTGAATGGTGTAGTGGAAGAGGAAGTGTATGTGGAGCAGCCACTCGGTTTTGAGACACATGACAGGGAGTCTCATGTGTGCAAATTGAAGAAAGCCCTGTACGGTTTGAAATAGGCACCTAGGACATGGTACGGCAGAATTGACAACTTTCTATCCAGTTTGGGCTTTACCAAGAGTAAAGCAGATTCCAACCTTTACTACAAGGTTGAAGATGGCAACCCAGTGATGCTCCTACTATATGTAGATGATCTGTTTATGACATGTATGGATGGATTGATTGTTGATATGAAGAGAAATCTTGCCGCCGAGTTCAAAATGAAGGACTTAGGTATGATGCATTATTTTCTAGGTATGGAGGTGTGGCAGACTATGGATGGAATCTTCCTTGGACAAGGGAAGTATGCAGTAGATATCTTGAAGAGATTTGGGATGATGGATTGCAAGGCATTAACCACACCTATGGCATCAAACCTGAAGCTATTGAGTGATGCTTCATCAGAGATAGTTGATGCCACGATGTATCGTCAGATGATTAGGTCCTTGATGTATCTGATGAACACGAGACCAGATATTTGCTTTTCTGAGAACACCTTGAGCCAATATTTGACAGATTCGAGACATGTTCACTTGACTACTGCAAAGCACATTCTGAGGTACCGAAAGGGTACAGTTGATTATGGGCTCAAGTATAAGATTGATCAAAGGATTAACCTGGAGGGTTATGTTGATTCAGGTTGGGCTGGAAATGCCATCGATAGGAAGAGAAATTCAGGGTTTTGCTTCAATATGGGATCAAGTGTGATCTCGTGGTTTAGCAGGAAGCAATCTTGTGTGGCACTAAGTACAGCTGAAGCAAAATATGTCGCATCTTGTTTAGCTAGTTGTGAGGCAGTATGGCTGAGGAAGCTACTATCTAATTTATTTGATCTCCAGTTAGATTCTACTTGTATATACAGTGACAACTAGAGTTGTGTAAAGTTGTCAGAGAATCCAGTATTCCATGAAAAGTCGAAGCATATCGAGATCAAGTATCACTATATCAGGGATATGGTGTAGAGAGGAGTAGTGAAGCTCCAGTATGTTGCGACGTACGAATAGATAGCTGATGTGTTGAGTACTAAGCCATTGGCTAGGGTGAATTTTGAGTACTTCAGGGAGAATATTGGTGTTCCCCAGATCGAGATTTTTCCCAAGAGGAAGTGATGTGTCCGTGTTGAGCCCTTCTGACATGGTGAGAGGATTGGTTCCTTCCATGGTCAGATGTAAGAGTTGTGCCCTTCCGACATGGTGAGAGGATTGGTTCCTTCCATGGTCGGATGTAAGAGCTGTGACATGGTGAGAGGATTGGTTCCTTCCATTGTCAAGTGTATGTGATGATCCCACATCCAGCATGAAAAAGGGTTGGCTCTGTGAAGACACATCTAGTATGAAAAAGGACCAGCTCTGTGTAGATCCCACATCCAGCATGAAAAAGGGATGGCTCTGTGAAGACTCATCTAGTATGAAAAAGGACTAGCTCTAAGTAGATCCCACATCTAGTATGAAAAAGGAATAGCTCTGTGAAGACTCATCTAGTATGAAAAAGGACTAGCTCTGAGTAGATCCCACATCTAGTATGAAAAAGGACTAGCTCTGTGAAGACTCATTTAGTATGAAAAAGGATTAGCTCTAGGTAGATCCCACATCTAGTATGAAAAAGCAATAGCTCTGTGAAGACTCATCTAGTATGAAAAAGGACTATCTTTGAGTAGATCCCACATCTAGTATGAAAAAGGACTAGCTCTGTGAAGACTCCTCTAGTATGAAAAAGGACTAGCTCTGAGTAGATCCCACATCTAGTATGAAAAAGGACTAGCTCTGAGTAGATCCCACATCTAGTATGAAAAATGACTATCTTTGTGATGATACATCCAACATGAAAAAGGGTTGGCTCTGTAGAATTTCCTATGATGAGAAGAATCAAGAGATAGGACCCATGATGATGACCCAGTGATGATCCAGATCCAGTGATGATGTCCAGTGATGATCCATATCAAGTGATGATCCAGATCCAATGATGAAGATGACTTGAAGATTAAGATGACTTGAAGATGAAGAAGACTTGAAGATGACGAGGACTCGATGATGATTCAGAAGATACAGAGAAGAAGACTTGTGCTGAAAATTGTGTCGAAAGAATACCTTCCTAGTTAAGAGGGAGTGTTGATGTATATGTAACTTCAGAATGTATTTCACTTATATTTCTTATATATTGTAACCCAATGTTTATTTCGGAATGTACTTGAGTTATGTCATGCCCTGATGTTCCTATTGGGAAGTTCTATAATATAAACAAGTCATGTCAAGTCATTGTGGGTAACCCTCCTATTGGCTAAGAGTTAAAGTCCCCGTAGTTCCAGGGCACTAGGGTTATTAGACTCTCCTAGTGAGGTTGGCCCTAGTAGTTTTTAGTCAAGTTGGGAATTAGTATAAATAGAGAGCTGGCCTCTCTATTTATCACACATCTCATACACACTCAAGTGTAGTGCATAGTTGAGGAAGGAGAAGACACTGGGGCTAGATAGAAAGAAGGTTAATGTTGTCGAGAGATCACTTACTGTTTTGGGTTCTACTTTTGGTGTTGATTCTATCTCTGAGGAAGTTGCGGGGTTTTCACCATTTATGGTTTCCCCGAGGATAAACACTGTGTTCATTGTCTCTTGTGTTTGATTGCTGTGCTTGTTATTCTCTCAGTTAAAGATCCTAATGTATTGCTAGCTTAATGATGAAATTCTAACAGGTGTGATCCACCATGTGTGGTAAAATCAGTTGTAACAGATGCCCCCTAATGTGTGAAGTCAGAGGGGTCATGCGATGGCCAAAATACATTATAAGTCCATCCAAGAAGTGGAGTGATGAAGAACCAGGTGGAAGAACCAGTCATCCAATAGTACAATATAATGATAAAAGTCTGCACATAACTGGAAGTAGATATAGCAGTCTCAGATACATAAGAGTACAATGGCCATGAATAGGCATGATACAAAATATGACATGTGTGGTAATCACCATGTACAATATAGATAGATCAGAATCTCCATGATGAAGATATACAAAGGATCATGATCTCCATGAAGGCTAAAGATATATAACATATCAAGATCTCCATAATGGCTGGAAACATCTGACATACACTGGAATCAAGTCATGAGAGATGAAATCTCATGAACACTGGCACGATCAAGGAGGTAGCATATAAGAAATGCCACCAATATGGAAGGTCTTCTGCACAATCCGCTACGAGTACATGTCCTACTATGCGAATAAAGGTGTCGAGGTCGAACATAGTAGTCCATCGTTTGATTACCGGTCATTGATGTTTACCGTTAACAGACACGAGATCACCCACCGATAATGAAAATGGGAATCAAGGTACTAGAGTGAAAACTAACAAGTGTGGATAAATGTGTTGAGGTCGAACACTTGAAAGGAACAATCAATTAAGGGACATTGATGTATTCCCAAAAACTGTCGATGGCGAGAGAACCTGCCACTGATGACTGCGAGTCTCAAGGCACTAAAAACTAACTCTAGATTCCTATCCCAGAATAAATGATCTGAATTCGATGGGATGAAATCCGTTGGAAGAAGGGAATTAAGGCATTGCCCATCATCCAACTTGAGGTACTGAACAAAGCTGTATAATGTGGAAGGACTCGATCATAATGTGCACAAACCAGTATTAGTACCGGGAATGGCCAACATGCAAAGTCAAGAGAATTGAGGAATGGCAGACTCAGGTTTCAACTTCCTTCAAACAAGATCACAAATGCGAATGGTGACTTAATGTAGGCAACATAGACTCGATATACAAAACTCGGACATCTTCACGACACAGGAGGCATCGACAGAGGCTCCATAGGGACAGGAAGTTTAACCAGTCGGTGGAGATAAACTTAGAGAAACAAGTACAACTCCTAAAGTCAAACTATTAACCCAAACAACAGATGTGATATACAGTGCTCTATTCGAAGGTGACACGACTCAACTACTGCCAAATATAACATATTTTCTTGTCCAGATTTTTGGTTTTTTGGTTTTTTGGACTTTTTCAAATATTTTGAAAAGCTTAAAAAAGAATAAAAGTGATTTATAGTTATAGACTAGGAGGAGATTAGTGTCAATGGGAAAACAAACTAGTTCCAAGCAGTGGAACATACCTATGCTCAATGCAAGGACACATGTGTAGGATAACGACACTCAGGGGAAAGTCCCCTCCCGATAAAAATGGGGAATCAAGCTGCAAAAGATATATAAAATGGCTCTGCATGGCTAGACATGAGACAAGCTCGGGCTATATGGATGATAATCAAATTCAAGGAAACCGTCATAAGGCTCAATGAGGCAGGAAAAAATCATCATAATGCAATTACAACTTGACATAAGGGAGTCCTGGGGACAAAGGCCAACAAAAACATCAAGAGGAGTATGAGGCTCTTGTGCAAAGACATGGCGATACTATACAAAGGACTCCCACACCGTAAAGGGAAAAAATGTCAGCATGGGCACCAAATGCAACAAAGGAGCTAACTAGGGCACCCGTGTATGGTCAAGCTCTACCATTCACATCATGTCACTTCTAAAACAACAAGAAGGTTCCGTTACAAGATAGAATGGGTTCGTACCTAAGGCTATAATGAAATGGTCATAAGGTCATGCAAAATGCACACGGATGTGAAATCTAACCTATATGACAGTTTAGACATAATACCTAAAAGCAGCACGAAAGGTTCAAAACAATGGTCGAAACAATGCTCAAAACGAACTCCTACATCATCATATTAGTCCAAAACGGTCCAAAATGGTCAGAAACGGTTCAAAACTATAGAAAGGGGGTAAACAATTTCAAAAAATTTCTATAAATAGTAAAAAATTCAAAAATTACATATCATTTGAAATTTTTACCCATTTGAGCTTAGAACTTCAATTACGAATTCCAGGAGCTTCGTCTGGCGAAATTCGACACCGTTTGTTCCAGGTAACTTCTCATGTCTTCCTCTTCCATTTTTATGTAAATTTTTTCAATTTCCACAGTCAATTTTTTACTTTTAGGTCAGTCTAGATTGGTCTTTTTGGCCAACGTGAAAATCGGGGCTTTTTCCGCATATAGGGCTGGCTATACATGAAAAAAACTCCCAAACCCGTGTACATACGCGGCTGTTTTGCAAATAGCTGCATACGTGGCCATGCACATGGTTTTTTAAGGTATCTAAAGACCAAAAATTATTTTTAATGTGCAGGATGGTCCTAGAATGGAGGGAGAGGGAACATGGAGATGTAGAATAGGCTGTACGGGGTGATTTGATGGCTCAACAAGCTCTACGTGCCTGAGGGCCAAACCAAGACTTTTACGGATGCTGGTAGACTACTGGGATCCAGGCTCAGGGTATTTCCATGTCGACGGGATGTCCCTCAGTATAGAGGTGGAGGACATATATTTCATTACAGGATTGTCTCGACGGGGAGAGGTGGTGAACCTACATTCTCACGGGCCCGGAGGTGGCCTCACCATTAAGGAGTACATTGTTGTATACTATTTTTCGAACATGGAAAAGGTTGGTAGTCAGATCCTGACAAGCTCCATCCAAGTACTAGGCCTGAAGGCCATACTATTGGCACTTGGCAGGATAGTTGGGCTAGCATCACTCCACCAGGCCTCACAACCATTGATGTTCTATGCAGTGGAGTGCATGAGACCCATAGTTTACGATTGGAGTACTGCGCTGTTGAGTAACATGAAGAAGCAAGTCAGTGACTGCAAGATGGGAAAATACAAAACTTCGGTTTCGGCAGTATACTGAGCACGTTCTTCTTTGAGCGTATTCTGGGGCTAATCCCTAGAGCTGGCGTTCCTCCTCACGGGGTTCGAGATCCGACCCAACCATGTTGGGAAGATGCTATGCACAAACTAGGTGGAGGTAGAGTGTCCAACCCCTACCCAACTGATTTCTTTCCATGGTGGCAGCGGCATATTATTGCCATCGATGATTACCCTTATGCAGGTATAGATTTTTGAGGAGATCCTGACATGCCCCTACCTCTCAGAGCAGCATATGGTGATATTGGTAAAGAATCCTAAACCCTATTTTTAAGTTTTTTGAATTATTAATTTTTTTTTTGTGTTTTTTGATATATAGACTCAAAAGACATGTTTTGGTGTGACGGCACATAGTGACAACCTATCATATGTATGCAAATGTTAGACCACGGCGGTCTGATGGATTCCCTCGTCACAGACGGAGGGCAAGAGGAGACGATATCATGGGTGTGGATGTGGAGCGGATGCTCTAAAGCATCCACACAAACTTTATACGATTGACACATCAAGCACCCATGGCGCAAGTCAAGGACTTTCCTGAGGCCATGTAGCGTCAGGTGGTTGGGGTACCACGAGCATGGGTTTGGTTATTCCAATGACTAGCTAGAGCCATGGTGTGCTACCATGATCAGAACCCCCCTCCTCCTCCACAGGCTTAGAGAACTGAGAGTGATTCATTTTTGTACTACTGTGTATTATATTTTGGTGGCTCGGAAAGCCCCATTTTTGTATTATGACACTTATGTATTATGACACCACATTTTGTATGTTTATTGTAAAAACTTTTATGATGATCAATTTTATTTATTTACATGTGTGTAAAAATGTATGTTTGTGATGTGCTTATGGTCTATGAAACAAATTCCAATCTAACAAATAGTTAGCATATGAGTCAGCAACTTGATTATAAATTCTTGAAACATGTATGTATGTTATGTTGTCAAATTGTCATTCTAACAATCTCACACGTAAGAATCTTCATAATAATGTCAAATCCCTAATACGATACAAGCCATTAAGCTGTGACACTACTAACTGCAAATCAAGACGTACCTCAAGAGAGAGAACACCATGTGAAATGGCATCCCATAATAGCTTGATAACGGCACTATACTCAGAAACATTGTTCGAAGAAGGCCGTAAACATATGCCTCCTGAAGACAATACCTGATCCATAGGAGTATAAATCACCCAAGCAGCAGAGGTTGAGTGTTGAGTGTGGTGGCTAGCACCATCAGTGAATACTATGAAAGTAGAAGACTCCATTGACATGTGCCATAAGAAACAAAAGCTAATCAAAAAACTTGATCACCATAAGAAAACCTAACTATGCAAAAAAGTGTACAATAATATACAATAATCAGCCCTGGATGAAGATCATGCATAGTATTTTTTAAGATAGAGCCCATTTCTAGGCTCTACCAAGGCTGTCCCTTCATAATCTACCAGCTCATAGGCGCCCTTCTCTAACACACGTTTGACCACGTAAGGACCATGCCACATGGGATTAAACTTTCCTGCCCCCAAGGGTTCTTTAGCTTGATCCCATAAAAGGACCAAGTATCCTTCACTAAACCTCCTCGGATGGACAGAATTATCATACTGGACCTTAACGCGATGCTTATTCACCTCTAGAGCCACTAAAGCATCTCAGCGCTGCTCATCAAGCTTCTCTAAGTGGACCAAACGCTCTTCCAATGTGGAAGTGTCTGGTAAAAGATCTATAGCTAGTTTCAATGAAGGGATTTTTCATTCAACTAGAAAGCCAGACTCCACTCCATGTACGAGCTGGTATGGAGAAAAATCGGTGGCAGTATTAATCGATGTCCTATATGCCCACAAAGCAGGATATAACATGATATGCCAATTCGTTTTGCTTTGTGCAATGGTTCATTGGAGAATATACTTAAGTGATATGTTCACTGCTTCAACCTGTCCATTTGACTGGGGTAATAAGAAGAGGAGTGATCCTTCTTATACCCTAGCTTCAAGGCCAACTCTTCCATAATTCGATTCTGAAAGTGCCTACCATGGTCAGTGGCAAGATCTTTTAAAATACTGAACCGAGTAATAATTTGGTTGAATACGAAATGCACGGTCGTCTCACCATCGAATTTAATCATGGGCATAGCCTCAGCCCATTTCATGAAATAATCAACAACCACTGTAATATGATGATACCCCCCAGCTGAAATTGGGTTGCAATCCATGAAGTCAAGCCCCCACTTGGTGAAGGGACCGGTGGTGATAATTGGATGTAACAGGGCAGGATGTGAGCGCATATTGTGTGCAAACACCTGGCAAGGGTGACACTTCTTGACCGCATTAACACAATCTTTAAATATCGACGGCCAAAAATATCCCGCTCTCAATATTTTTTGGGCTGTAGAAAGCCCAGATAAATGACCACCACACACCCCTCTGTGGCAATCATTCAGCACAACCTCAGCCTCCTCATGGGTTAAACAACGATGTAAAATAGAATATACCCCACGGCGGTACAAAGTGTTATCCACTATAAGGTAGTTCTTAGATACGTGACGTAATCATCATCACTCATCCCATGAAAGGTGAGTAGGGACCTTCAATGTTTGTAAATATATGATAATATCCCCATACCATGGATCCAAAGTTGAGATAAGGAAGATATTCTCATCGACAAATGTATCCTCATAAACTTCCTCCTCCTCCTCACTTGGGAAATCAGAAATGAGCTCCGCAAAAATTAACGATTTCTTCAATTTTGCTGAAACAAATTCGATATTGAATTCTTGCAAAATAACAATCCATTTATCATACTTTTCCCCGATCATCCTTCTCGTGAGGACAAACTAAAATGGATTGACATGACCTACCACCAAGGTCTGGCGAAGGAGAATGTAGTGTCTCATTCTTTGAACCACATGAATGATAGCTAAGGCAAGTTTCTCCACATGGGAATAACAGATTTCCGCATCTATAAGGTTCTGGATCAAATAATATATGACATGCTCACAGAGCTCCTCATCCTCCTAAACCAAAACCATACCAATCGTCTCCATGGACGCGACCACATAAATAAAAAAAGTCACAGCTATAGTCAGGTGGACTAAGCACGGGGGCCGATGCTAAGGCTCGCTTAAGAGCATCAAAGGACTCATGGGCTCACTCATCCCAGCAAAAGATAGTGTCATTCTTCAAAAGACGTGTAAAGCCCTTAGTCAAATTGGAAAAGTTAACCACGAATCTCCGTAAGAAGTTTGCCATGCCTTGCAAACATTGAAGATGTCTAATATTTCTCGGGGGAGATAATTGAAGTGTTGCTTCAACCTTTAAGGGATCGACTCTTATACCCTCCTTAGAAAAAACGAATCCTAGCAAGTGACCTGACTTCATGCAAAAGATGCACTTATCAGGATTTAACCTAATATGGTAGTGGCGACACCTTTCGAACACTAATCTCAAATGGTGGGAAGGATGCACTCTCAGCCGAGAATGAGCAACAAGGTCATCCAAAAAGACTTCAATAATCGATTTGAGATTGTGAAAAATCAAGATCATAGCCCACTGAAATTTGGCTCTAGCGTTTTTAAGACCGAAAGGCATCTTTCGATATGAAAACGTACCCCAAGGACAAATAAATGCAATTTTGTGTTGATCCTCGGGTTTAATTTGAATCTGATTATATCCGGAAAAGTCATCCATGAAGGAAAATACCTTGCTTCCCGCACACATCCAAAATCTGATCAATAAATGGTGTGGGAAAATTATCCTTAGGACATGCACGATTTAAATCGTGGAAATCAGTACATATATGGGTCGCTCCCTATTTCTTATCAACCAGAACGGGGTTTGAAACCCACTCCGTCAAGGGAATGATATAGATAAATCCGGCTTTCAACAAATTTTCTATCTCAGACTTAATCGTGGGTGCTTTTCTAGGATTCACCGCACACAAATATTGTCGAACAGAATTCGCATTCGGATAGGTCTTAATTTCATGTTCGACAATACGAGGGTCGATACCTGGAATTTCCTCGTATGACCAAGCAAAGATATCACGAAACTCTTTGAACAACTCGGTATACTCTAGAATCTTAGCATGGGAACATTCTGCCCCAATATAGACATTCTCAATCTTGCTAGGATCGCGAGAGATATTGATAAGAATCATAGGTGATATATTCGCCATGTTCCCATCAACCATCTGACTTGGAGAGCTTAATGGAACCATAGGACTACCAATCTTCTCACTAAGAATATCCCTAAATTCCTCATGCTCCAAACGGTCAAGCTCGAGAAGAAAATAAGATCTATGATGTAACTCTTCCCAAGGTGGCTCAACTCCGGACATGGCTTTAATAATAGCTTCATCTGACGAAAAAACACTATCAAGGCAGTCATGTGCATGAGAGGACTCAACTTCCCATGCAGGCAGCACGTACGGGTCCTCCTCTTCTATCCGCAAAGAGGAAGGACTAATCTCTACAACACAATCAAGATTTGCTTGATATGCAATCATTGCTGCAGGAAACGGCACGTCGATTTCGATAGGTCCGTTCGAAAGACTCGGTGTAGGAAGAATCCAAGGATCTTCCATATGGGAAGTGCGAAAAGATATCAAATTCAATGAAGATGAAGCCCCATCGAAACTAGATCCAATCATAAGGACAGGTGCAGGACAACTAAATGTCCCCATAAGGGATGGATACATACCTACACCCACACTCCCAGTTGCCGGCTAAGAGTGGTCAATAATCGGGATCGAATCTCTCGATGATGCATTAACACTCGGATTTTTGAATGATGTTTGATCAATCATAACAATCTTCCCATTAAATGGAAAGCATACAACTCGAAATAGAGAAGAGGCTATGGCTTGCATACTATACATCCAATTCTAACCCAGTAAAAGATTGTAATAAAGGGGCGCATCAACCACCTACCTCGATCGCAACGGTCTTCCCTCTCAAATGGAATTTAAGAGAAGGAAGAATTTCGTGGAGCCAAAACGATCTACCATCAAAGGAAGTCAACATGGTAGCGGATTTAGACAACTCGAGAGAACCCAAACCCTTCCAACACGACAAAGACATCATGGAAGCAGCAATGCCTTCATCAATCACAGTGCATTTGACGGTCATGTTAAGACATTCCACATGAATCAAGAGAGACATGTAGTACGGCAAGCGAGGTTGTAGTCCCATGGTTTCAAATTTGATGACGAAAGAAGAGTTATCATCATTCACCCCAAGAGAAGAAAGAAAATCTTTCCTTTACGATGGACAACTCTGAAGAACTTCAAGCATAGACATCGCACAAGGAGTTTGGCCCAAATCCTCGACAACAGAATAGTTCTAGGCGGCTCGGGCATTAGGATTGTGCCCCAAATGCTTTAAGACTCAATTAAGAATGCGAGGTGCATTCTCAGGTTTATCTGTAGGATTTTCAATACTCAAAGGACTCTCGGTAGGAGGAGGTTCTTTCCCAAGGTCTGGTTGTGACAAACCATAGTCTTTCACACGAGTCACAACCTTAGTAGCACGCACCATGTTGATGCACCCATGACCAGTACTGGTTTCTGGTGGACTTTGATCTCCACTCGACATAGAATGAGGATCATGGGTCCTCAAGTTCATATTTTGATTATGGGGTAAAGGATTGGTCAGCACAGCTGGGCCCTGTGCTATGAACCTTGAGGTGTCTTCCATACGAGGGCACAAGTGAGTGAGGTGGTCATCCTTACACAATTTGCAGGGAAACTTAACCTTACATTTAGACTACTTGTCCCCCCCAGTATTACAGTCGTTCTTGTCATTAAAATTGGCATTTTCGTTCTTGTTCTCACCCTTACGATTGTTTTTACCCTTTTTGTTATTCCTTCCGAGCTGTTGGTTGCCCTTTTGGTCCGACGATTGCATGGAAAGCACACTCGCCATTTGGGTGGGTTGAGACAAAGTCGTAGCTTGTCCTGACGCAGATTGGTTAATAGACAATTGACTCACTTGTTTTGTAACCGAGTCCGTAGGTTTGGCACTTGTACATCCCACAATGCCATCAACATGTGGTCTGGGTTTGATCTTGGGATCAAAACTAGAACACGGAGTGTTAGGTATGATCTCATATAATAGTCTAGATTGAGCATAAATCAAATCTAGTTTCTGTGTCCTAAAAATTGCTTGTTCCTCGTTCTGGACTCCGGATATAGAAACATCCTTTGCGATATAAGGTAGCAACGATTTAAGGAACCACTCAAGGAGAAACTTCGGTGGTATGAAAGCTTTAATCAACCTCTTCCATCTATGCCACTCTTGGATATGGTTCGAGATATGTGTGGCTTTGTCCTGCCGAAATGTCAATAAGAGTTTTGTACCAACGTCGTAATGTGCTAGTAGTTGGAAGTGGTTGAGAAAAGTCACAGCAAGGTCATCGAACAAAAGGAATGCCCCCTTTGGTAACTCTATGTACCATTTCTCTATAGGCCCTGTGAGGGTGCGTTGAAATAGCCTCAAACGGATTGAGTCATCGTGCAAGGATTTGGAAGAGCACCAAAGGTGAAAGGTAGTGACATGTTCACTAGGATCTTCTCTTGGTTTGCCCTCTAATTTGGGAATGTCTAAGGGAAGCTTGTTAGGGACAGTCGGCCAAGCCAGGTCATAAGATACCGAATCGTTCATTAGTCTCGATAAGTCAAGTAAATTTAACGTTGCAAGGAAAGGGAGCCTAGGTTGATTCGGTCTATTCCACACTCCCTGATAGTTTTGGTTCATATAAGGCTGACTACTGTAAATACCATGGCCTTGGCCATAATATCCTCCTCACATTTGACTCGTGTAGGGCTACATGGAAGCATTATGATGTGGTGAACCTTGACTAGGTGGTGCTACAAAGCCATAATTAGAGGAGTAAGTGGGTTGTTGATACCCGTACCCATAAGGTTGATAGCTCTGTCCATACTGCGGTCCATAAGATGGTGCATGAGAAGTTCCATAAGATGTCCCATGGGATATCCCATGAGAAGCTTCATAAGTAGGGATATGGGGAATGCCATGCGATGGACCGTAAGACGATCCAGAAACAGGAATATGACCTCCTGAGACAATAGGAGATGCTTGACTCTGAGAAACTACTATACGAGTAGTCACAGCACAAACATGACTAGTAGCAACATTCCGACCTGAAGGACCACGTGAATGAGGGGGAGGGTTGTCAAAAATGCGTTCGAAGGAGTAGGAATAGAGGATGAAGGGACATGTGAAGGGATATAAGTGGTATTCCCTATGGTCACTCATCTTGGTTCTGGTATCCACATATAACTACTAACATTAGTCATAGGATGAACATGTGAGGTATCTTCCATCACCGGGATGCAAGGTGCAATGTGACTAGTGTTCCCAAATCTCTCCGCACAGAAATGAATGGGAATGCCCCCAGGCGTAGTGTTAGGTTCAATTTATGACTCGGCATGATGTGCCAAATCACATGCAGGGATATCAGGCATGCCATAACTAACATGAGTAGTGCTTGTGGGTTCATGGTGAGTCTCGTCGCCCAAAAACCAATACCAGCGACCTGTGAATGAGGGATCGTATCCGGAATGTGAAGGTATATCAGGTGAAGGATCATATAGAGGAGTAGGATATTCCTTCCCAACCTCTTGAGGTGGAGAGGACATCTCAGGATTATCATCCTCGTGATCTCCCATCATGTGTGAATTAATGTGATAAGTAGTCCGCCTGGACAGTCTATTTCTCTCTCCCAAAGGAAGAGGAGATGTGGAAGGTGGAAGTCCTGCTAAATGACAAGAACGACGAACTGCCGCACCCAAATCCACAATGACTCAAAAAATGAAAAATATTCTATCTAATTCCGCAAACCCTAGGCATACTAGAGTGCACAGAGCATACACCTATATAATATAAAGCCAAATCACAAGCAAGCAAGGGTAGGATATGTGAGCTCCCGAAATAAGCAGGTATGTCTCACCTAGGAGAGGCTTGAGACTCCCATACACAACAAGTGGCGGTTCATAACCAATTATTGTGGCCCTCAGCTTCAATGCATATAACAACTGTGCTGTCCAACCCCAACCTGGATGGGACACCTGCAAAATAACCTCTTCAAAGTACCCCCTCAATAACCTAGGTAAGGCAACTAAGGTCACCTCAATATAATCAATGCTCAAGCAGACAGTCGCAGGCGGGATTGACCATATGGGCAGGGTAGCAAAGCCCAAAACTCTTGAAAGAATCCCCAGATACAAATACAATCCTGGAAATATCTCCGGTGCTACTCAGTTATGACTAGGGTTCATCCCAATCAATAACCGCTCACACTGCCTTGTAAGAGGAGGATCCTGAGAAACACTAATTATACCAATGACTTTCACACTCTCACCTGGACAGACACATACATGTTGTTGTTTAGTGGTCTTGGAGAATTTACTCACAATGAACTATTCCAAGACCCTAAAACCTAATCTTTTTGGTGCACCCTCTAAAAGAAAAGAGTGTAATTCATTTTATTATGCGTTGATTTTAATTGGCTTATTACTCAAAAGGGTAAATGATCGTGCAACTAATAGTGTTATGACGCAACAAGAAGTAAAATGCACACCTAACAATCAATGCAAATGCATTGTGTCAAATGAAAAACGAGGTATGCTACTACGTGAAATGCAAAATTCTCCTTCAAATGAAAAAAACAATCATTCCTATATGAAAATCTAACTAATACTTTTCCAAGCAAACCTAGTGCAAGTACCATGTAAAATGAAAAATGCAAAAATGCATCATGATGCAAAAAGCAAATATTTTTGTATTTTTTTGAATTAAAATGAGATAATGAAGAAAATAATGACTCTACCACCCCCAAACTCTGCAAGCACTATCAGACAGTACCCAAGCAAAGCACCAAGGTAAAAGAGACCTAATGCACTAATCCCAAAACAAAAAATAGAAAATGCAATGACAAGAACATTTTAAAAAATTCTAACTAAAAGACGTCTCTGGTCAGAAACAGAGGTGTATACATACTCTAGAAGCATCCAAGGAGACTCAACAATCATCAAAAATCACCTAGAAACACTAAATATACCCCTAAAAATCCAAACTCAGGGCATACGCGACTGGGTGCATAAAACCCACGTATATACGCAGATATCCTAGTAAAAACCGCATGTACACACGACTGTGAAGCCAAAACTCACGTATAGGAAGAAAAAGAGATAAAAAGAAGGTAAAACAAACAAGCTAAGAAAAACTTTACTCCTATCAGACACTACCAGACAAACATGCCCCCAGACCCGACTCAGAAACAGAGAAATCAGAGCAATTCAAGAACATTGAATGCTGATAAAAACCCCCAAAGGAAATGACTAGGACCTCCCCAGTATGGTCGCAAATTCTATTACGGAGAAAACTTCCTATGGCTTGGGGTACCACAATAGACAGAGTAATAACATAAATCAATCCTTTCCAATATGCAAGAGAAACCAAACATCTAACACTAAAGGATCTCGACACATACCTTATTCCGGATGGTTGATGTAGATCCCCATTGAGCTTTTCCACTCTCCCTTGTATAAGTAATTTGCTCTCTCAACATTCAGCAAACAAGAAAAGCATGCTATATATAATTGTGTTAGACCTACTTTAGCATATATAATCAATAAAATATAAGCATTTAAAAGCATCCATGGATTCAATACTCATTTAAACACGCATTATTGGACAAGAAAAGATATTTCTATTAATATAAAACAGAGATTACAATAGTGACAACCTCTGTCGGCACGTTTGCGAATCGGAGAAACTGAGTCCTCCACCTGGGCCTCCACCACTTCAATCCTCCATCTCTCAATAGCAAGATCACAAGAAAAGGGAAGCTTGGGAAGAACACAAAGTGCTCCAAGGGACAAAGGGAGGCAGACTCAAGTATAAGCTTTGGCAACAATGGACTTTAGTTTTCTTGCTCTTCAATTCCTCTCCTTTCAATGTATCCAAAGGGTTCCTTATATAGTGCTTCAATGGGGTAATGAAAGGTCAAATCCGAGCAATCTCAAGGCATATAGAATGCCAAGAGACAAGTGATTCGGATCCACATCAAGGAAAACTCCAAAACTATTTGTCCTTTTGCACACATCCCGATGTACGCGGGTTTGAGGGTCAAATCCACGTAAATACGCGAGAACAGGTTTAAAACTCACGTATAGCAAATAAGACATGTTTTTAGGGATGATCTTGGAAACATCAAAGGTACAAAAATGGTCCATGGGGTCTACAGATTCTGCAGGGGGATAGGGAAGGCCATAAATGTGTGATCCACCATGTGTGGTAAAATCAGCTGTAACAGAAGGACTTGGGTATGATGCACTACTTTCTAGGCATGGAGGTGTGGCAGAGTGCAGACAGAATCCCCCTTGGACAAGGGAAGTATGCAGTGGAGATATTGAATAGGTTTAGGATGATGGACTGCAAGACAAGGGCCACACCTATGGCATCGAACCTGAAGCTATTAAGTGATGCTTCATCAGATTCGGTTGATGCCACGATGTATCATCAGATGATTGGGTCATTTATGTACCTGATGAACACGAGACTATAGATTTTGTTTCCTGTGAACAACCTGAGCCAGTTCCTAACGATTGAAAAACATGTAGTGAGGTACCTGAAGGGTACAGTTGAGTGTGGGATCAAGTATGATACGAATCAAAAGACTAACCTACATGGTTATGTTGATTCGGATTGGCAGCGCCAATGAGAAGAAGAGCACCCTGGGTTGATTCTTTAGTTTTAGATCTATTATGGGCTACTGGTTTGGCAGCATGGAGTCCTGCATGGCACTGAGTACTACCGAGAGAGGAGCAGTGAAGCTCAAGTTTTTTATCTAGATCGAGATCTCTCAAAAGAGGAAGTTCTATCATAGCCAGTGAGACATGTTTTCTAAGCATAAAATCTTGGCGAAGCTCGTAGGTTGCTCAAACGTAATCAGTCTTGTAGGCTGTCCTCGAATGTAATCAGTCCTGGCGAAGCTCATAGGATATCCTTGGACGTAATCATCCCTGATGTGATTCTATGCTAGAAATGGCCAGAGTGAAGTTTGAGTAGTTCAGGGATAATCTTGGTGTTCTCTAGATCGAGGATCCTTCCAAGGGGAAGTGATGAGTCCATGAGCCTTTCTGACATGGTCGTAGGCAGGGCCTCCCATGGTTAGATGTAAGTGCATATCCTTTTTGACATGGTGGTAGGTGGGGCATCCCATGGTTAGATGTAAGTGCAGATCCTTTCTGACATGGTGGTAGGGGGGGCTCCCATGGTCAGATGTAAGTGCAAAGCCTTTCTCACATGGTGGTAGGCGGGGCCTCCAATGGTCAGATGTAAATGCAGGGCCTTTTCCCGGATGGTAGATGGTGTGTCCTACCATGAAGGTGGATGTAAGTGTCGGGCCTTTCCTCAGATGGTAGATGGTGTGTCCTACCATGCCGATGGATCTAAGCGTTGGGCCTTTCTGACATTGTGGCAAGTTGGGACTCCCATGGTCAGATATAAGTGTTGAGACCTACATCCAACATAAAAAAAGGGTTGGCTATGTAGAACTACATCCAACATGAAAAAGGGTTGGCTCTATAGAGGAAGACCTTGCAGAGGGAAAGGACTACATCTAGCATGAAAAAGGGTTGGATCTGTAGAACTACATCCAACATGAAAAAGGGTTGGCTCTGTAGTGTAAATCCTTGCAAAGGAAAGCTACCGCATCCAACATGAAAAAGGGTTGGCTCTATAGAGGAAATCCTTGCAGAGGCAAGGTACTACATCCAACATGAAAAAGGGATGGATTTGTAGTGGAAATCTTTGCAGAGGCAAGGTATTGCATCCAGCATGAAAAAGGGTTGAATCTGTAGTGGAGATCCTTGCAAAGGCAAGGTACTGCATCCAGCTTGAAAAAGGGCTAGCTCTGTAGAGGAAGTACTTGCAAAAGCAAGGCCTACATCCATCATGAAAAAGGGTTGGCTCTATTGATAAAGACCTACATGAAGGCTAGGCCTACATCTAGCATGAAAAAGGGCTAGCTCTGTAGAACTTCATATGACAAGTAGAATTGAGAGATAACACCATTTGCTCAAGATAGCGGGAGCAGTGATGATGATAATGATCCTGATTTGATGGTGATCTAGGGATGAAGACTTGTGCTGATGAACTGTGTCAATATAATACCTTCCTATTTAATAGGGAGTGTTGATGTATTTGCAACTTCAGAATGTATTCACTTGCATATTTCTTATTGTATTTCTTTGTACCCTGACGAAGATGTTTATTCCTTTGATCAGGAGAGTCATTAATATAATAAATTCATGTAAATTCATTGAGGTTAACCTTCCATTGTAATTCAGGGAAATAGTCCCCATAGTCGAGAGGTATTAGGGTTATTAGACTCTCCTAGTGAGGTAATTGTCAAGTGGAAAACTAGTATAAATAGAGAGGTATTAGGGTTATTAGACTCTCCTATTTATACTAGGTTTCTTACTTGACCAGATGATTAGTCCATATACAAGAATAAACACATATCTAGAAGTTTATTTCCTATCATTTTTATCACCTTCCCAATTAGAGTTAGTAAAATCGACTAACTCTAGGCTAGATTGTACAACATAGTGAATCCCACGAGTTTTTGTTCCTTGTGCAAAATTTAGGATTATTTTTTATGCCCTCCAATGGATGTCATGAGGATGATCCATGTGTCTTGAATCCACACTCACTGCATAAGATATATCAGGTCGATTATGATTCAAATAATGAACACAACCAACATGTTTCCTATACAGAGTGTTGTTTTCCAATGGAGTTGATTACGCTTCTTCAAGCTTAAATCCTGAAAGGAAAGGAGTCTTGATTTGCTTGAAATCCATAATTCTAAAATTCTTCAACAGATCTGATTCATACTTGGACTGATGTGCCTTGAATCCAAGATCTGATTGAGAAAGATCAAGCCCCAAAAATTGGCTTAACAATCCCCAATCAGTGATAGAAAATGCATGGTTCATTGCATCCTTCAAGGAGACAATTTCTTTCTTGGAACTTCCTATGATCAAGAGGTCATCCAAATAAAATACAATGATTATTAAGGAACGATGAATAATCTTCAAATAAACATTTGGATCAAACTTTCATCTACAATAGTTCAGTGATAGAAAAAATCCATCAATATTGGCATACCAAGCTATGGGAGCTTGTTTTATCCCATACAATGATTTCTTCAACTTGCAAACAAGAGATGGGTTAGTCACAAATTTTTTTGGATGTTGCATATATATTTATTCTTTCATATCACCATGTAGGAAATCATTATTTACATCCATGTGATGTACTTCCAATTGCTTGGAAGCTGCAATGGCCAAAACTAGTCATATGGAGTCCATCATTGCAACTAGTACAAAGGTATCGTTGTAGTCAATGAATTGGAATTGGGAGAATCCCTTGGCCACNGGGGGGGGGGGGGGGGGGGGGGGGGGGGGGAATGACTAGATCCCATGTATCATTCTTTTGGAGCGAATAAAATTCCTCCTTCATGGTTTTTTTCCATATTTGGTCTTCACATGCATATTCATGTGTTTTTGGATCATATACAACCATTAGAAAAAACGTATCATCAAAACAAGGGTCCTTGACAGAAAGGGCACTCTCAAAATGAGATCTAGTCCTCCTGGGATCTCTAGGATTCCCAGCTAGTTCCCCAGCTGCTTGGATAGTTTTTTATGTCCACTTTGGCCTTGTGGGGTTGTTTGAATATGAAATTAAGTCATCATTATTAGACATATCAGAATAAAAAATTTCATTATTTCCATCACTTACAACCAAAGGTGGAGGAGGTGAGGACGACTCTCCAATTTATGTTGCTTCCATAGGCTCTTCTTCTAACTGAACACTCCTTTCAATGAAGAATTTTTGAGTTATAATGTTGATCAAATTGTACCCTTTGGAATATTTAGAATTCCCAACAAATATGCACTCTTTTCTTTGAGGTTCCAAATCCCTCCTTTTATATAGTGAAATTCTAGCCCATGCTCTTAAGTCAAAAATATTGAAATGAGACACATATGGTTTGTGCCCACTCCAAGATTCAAAAGGGGTAAATCCATCAAGTTGTTTGTGTGGAACCCTATTATGGATGTAGGATTCCCAATTTATAGCTTCATCTCAAAACTTTGGTGGCAAAGTCTTAGATTCCAACATACAAGTAGCCATCTCCTTGAGATTTCTATTCTTCCTCTCAACCACACCATTATGCTGAGGTGTGTAGGGAATAGAGTGTTTCATATGAATACGTGTATCTTCACAATAATTAATGAACTCATACTTGACATATTCACCGCCATTAATAGATATTAGGATCTTCAGTCTCCTCCCAGACTGGTTCTCCACCAAGGCCTTGAAAACCTTGAAGTGGTAAAAAACTTCAGACTTGAGTTTAAGAAAGTAAACCCAACAGCACCTAGAAAAGTAATCTATGAAAGTAAGGACATACTTGAATTGAATTGTAGACATATGAGGGAAGGTACTTGCAATGCCACTGTGAATGAGCTTAAGAGGTGTTGAGGTTCTCTCATGACTGACTCTCTCATACTTATGATCTGGATGTTTTCCTAGAATGCAACCCTGAGAGACTCCTTTGGAAAACTTTATTTTTGGTAATCCTAAAACCATATCTTTATCACACAAATATGAAAAGTTATTATACTTTATATGACCAAAAATCTCATGCCAAATTTTGCTTGCTTCATTGGCAAGTGTGAGAAGAGCAGAGGGGTTAGAAAAGGCATGAAGTGTGAGAACCTGTAAATTCTAGAACTATGATCCACGAAACCTTTATAAATGACGCTACCATTCACAATATCAGATATTTCAAATTCATTGGGAAAGAAAACAACCTTATTAGGAGACCTAGTGTGGGTCATCTAGTAGATTGACAAGATATTAGCAGCAAGACCTGGGACATACACAAATTTATTGAAGGAACCATGGTTAAAATCAATGCTACCTTTACCCTTGCTTTAAGTTTCTGAGTTATCCCTGAGAAAAATATTAGGACTCTTCGAATCATCAATACATGAGAATGATTCTTTTGTTGAAACCATGTGCCTAGAAGCTCCATAATTAATGATAAAGGAAGGATATCTTACAATGCTTGCACCCGGGGCATGTACTCTCTCTTGGTCTTCGAAACTGGATCCTCCATCCTTCTTGCTTGGGCCACTAGGGAGGGAGATGTTGTTCTTCCATAGGAGTTGAGTTAATATATATATATTCTTCTTCATGCAAGATCTCTCAGGATGAAATCCCTTACCACAATATGCACACTTGCTTCCTTCTGCTTTACCTCTCTTCTTCTGAAAGTTATTCTTCTTGGAGTTTGAGGACTCCTCTCAATACTTGGAATTTTCTCCTTTTTTATCTGGAGGCTTATTAACCTTCTTCTTTTCCTTGGAAATCACCTTGGAATATCCAGCAACCAAAGCTTGATCTTTGGAAGGTTTGATGGTTCCCATCAAGACCAATTTGTCTTGCTCCTAAGTCAAGGATTCCATGAAATCTGCCAGTGAATGCATCTTCCAATTTTGAGCTGTCAAATTGGAGGCATGGAAGGTAAAAAAAAATACAGAATAATCAAGACCAAGATTTGAAAGGATGGCCAATATTAGTTGTTCATCTTCCTTATCAATACCACACTGTTTTAGCTACAAAACCAGTGACTTGAATTTTGAGAAGTAGACCTGCAAGGTTTCGAAGTTGCTTGGACTCAATGCTATCATCTCATTTTCTAGATGATAACCTGTCATCTTATATATCTTCCCAAACAAATCTTGAAGTTTATCCCATACTTTATTTGGTGAAATAAAGTATGGTAATACCATCAAGATGAAATAGAAGGTCTCCCGAAATGTCGAGACATAAGATACCATACGCCTCATCTCTCCTATTATGCCATTTGATCTTCTTTGTTGCTGCATTAGGATAAGATTCAATTTCCATGGTCACTCTGAAGAGGCCTTTGCTCCTCATTAATTATCTCCATCCTTTCCTTCCATTCGAAGTAGTTGAATGGAGTCAAGATGATTGATTGTGATTGACCCATTTCTTCAGCTGCACCCTTTGACTAGACAATCTGTGCTCCCAGTGAGTGATGTCGAACCTGCAATCTAAAATCGAATAGGAGAAAAATCGAGCTACTGTGGCCCTGCTACCATGTGTAAATTAATCCCAAGCTTAGAATAATTGAACTCACAATTTTTTTTGAAAATATGCAAGAAACACTCAAGAAGGAGACTGAATATGTGAAAATACACAAACTGTTGATGATATTAATTTACACCATCCATAATTAAATATATCTAGGTTGTTCATACAATATATACTCTAAGGATTCAAAATCTTTAGAATGATTTTCGAATCAGTACAAAATCAGGCTTACTAAACTAGTCAAAATCCCCCATAGGTGGATAAATCATTTTCCAAATCGGTGAAGAGGCTCACGAATTTGCTGAATGAGTGTGTACAAATCATAAGTGATGGAAAATTGGCTTTACCATGATTTTAGATGAGGAAAATAAGGGAGATGAGTTGGTGCAAAAAAACAAGACAATCTACCTTAAAGTAGCTTTAGCTTTTGCCTTAAAACTACAGAAAAGCTGGAAAGATTGGAAAAAATAGTAATGTGTAGTTTCCTTTCTAGGAAGTCTGTGAGTTGTCTGAATCTTATCCAGAATATTTATAACTCACTCCATGAGGCATTTTTGGCAATTTTGACCTCAAAAATGGGTTTGGGTGCAAACTAGCTAGTGTAGTACCTAGGAATTAATCAAAAGAGATGAATTATTTTATCCTAAGTCTTGGGATGGGTTTGGATTATTCCAACAAAATGTTACATCTAAATGATGATAACACGGGTATTCTACAGGTTTAAAAAAAGAATACAATCCAGCCTAAAATGAGAGATCAACACTATTTATGGCAGATGTACTTCGATCGTTCAGCATGTAAAGAAGAAGCAGGAGCAGGTATTGTACTTATTTCCCCTGGAGGTGAGATTATTTCCTTAATTTATAAGATGGAATTCCAAACAACAAATAATATCGTTGTATATGAGGTATTAATTACGGGGTTAAGGGTTGCAACAGATTTAAGCATTCAACAGCTTACTGTGTTTAGCAACTCCAAATTAATAGTACAAGTGAAGGATGTATATCATGTCAAAAAACCTTTGTTGAAAATAAACCGAAATGAGGTATGGGATTTGATTGATAATTTTTTCTTAGCTTTAAACATAACTTATATCACAAGGGATCATAATCAAACAATAGCCTCAATAACTTTGACATCAACTTATTTAAAAGTCCCCAAATTAACTCATCTAGTAAGTATCCAATTGAAATAAGATATAGACCTTCGGTTTATGATAATATTAAACATTGGAAAGTTTTTCATAATGATAAGGAGATTAAGGAGTTTTTATAATTAATAGATGAATTTTCTAAATCATTAATTGGTCAAGATGAAGATATTAACTGGAATGAAAATGCTTCATCTACAAGCAATTTAATTGGAAATCATGAGATAATTGAACTAAAAGGAAATTTTATTCCTAAAGGAATGGTACCTCTTGAAATATTGTTCTCAAAAGATGTATTTTGTTAAATCCTATATTAAAATATAATGAAGAAAATGTCTTAAGTTATAATATTGGTTCTAAAGTTGAACCTAAAATGATTAAGATATCTACGACACTTTCAGAAAAGGAAAGGAATGGGAACATTGCGTTGCTAAAATAATTGTTGATAATTTTCATGGTCATATGGAGATCTGAAAACATACAACACCTGTATAATCTAGCATAAGATTTCTTTAAACCCAAATACTAATCCTTTCAGACAGAAGCTTAAAAGACTTAATCCATCATTGCTTCCAGTTATTGAAAAAGAGGTTAAAAATTTATTAGATAGAAAGATCATAATACCTCTTAGATATTCCTCTTGGGTAGCAAATCTGGTGCTAGTATGTAAAAAGAATGGGGAAATAAGGCTTTGTATGGATTTTCGTAATTTTAATAGATCCTCCCTTAAAGACAATTATGCTTTACCCAAAATTGATCATATCTTACAAAGAGTAATAGGTTCCCAGAGGATATCAATGATTGATGGATTCTTTGGTTACAATCAGGTTGTAGTATATCCAAAAGATAGGGAAAAAAACATCCAGAAGATAGGGAAAAAACATCCTTTATAACTCCCCGGGGTACATTTATGTACGATAAAATGCCTTTTGGGCTCATGAATATAGGTGCTACCTTTCAAAGAGATATTGATAAAGATTTTGTTGGTGACAAAGAAATGTTTGTAGTCATATATCTAGGTGATATTACAGTATTTTCTAAAGCTGATGATGAACATCTAAAGCATTTAAAACAAACTTTTCTTAAATGTAGAAAATTTGGATTATTTTTAAATTAAAAAAATTCTCATTTTTCTATGGCAGAAGGTAATCTTTTAGGTCATCTGCTGAAGGGATTAATATAGATCCAGAATGGTTTAAATCCATTTTGAAAACAACATCCCTAGAAACAAAAAAGGGATTCAATCCTTCCTTGGAAAAATAAAATTGTTAAGGTGGTTTATCCCTAATTTTGCAGAAATCATTAAACCTATTATTGAGATGCTTAAGAAGGACACATAGGTTAAGTGATCAGTTGAGGCTAGGTCATCATTTGAAATAATAAAGAAAGCACTTATAGAAGCACCAGTCTTAATAAGTCCCGATTTTGCAAAATATTTTTCAATTTTCACATTTGCATCTGAAGATACTATAGCTGTTGTCCTACTACAAAAAAATCAGATGGTTTAGAAAAACCAATTTCGTTCCTTAGCAAAACATTGAGAGATTCAGAGTTGAAGTATAGTACAATGGAAAAGCAAGCCTACGCATTGGTCAAATCTTTAAAATTTTCAGGATTTATGTTTTGCATTCCAAATTATAGCATATGTTCTTAACATAGCAGTCAAAGAAATTCTGGTGCAGCGTGACAGTGAGGGAAAAAAAGGATTTTGGCTAGCTAAAATTATGGAATATGATGATGACATTAAGCCTACCAAATTGGTAAAAGGACAAGGTCTAGAAAAAATTCTAGCACAATCATTTTGTTGGGTTTTAGATATTCATCTGGTAGCTGAACAATCAATATAGGATTCATCAACAAAACATGACAAGGAACAAATTTATAACAGGTATCTTGATTCTCCATGGTATGGGAAAATTGTTTACTTTCTGTTGCATTTACAATGTCGTCCTTATTTGAATAAGAGTGAATATAGATCATTAAAACCTAAGTCTTTGAAATATGTTATAGTTGATCAAATTTTATATTGGAAAGATCCTGGAGGTATATTGCTTAAATGTTTGGACAAACCAAAGGCTGATGTTGTTACTACAAAATTAAATGGGGGTGCATGTGCTGGACATAATTATTGGAAAACAACATCATTTAAAGTTTTAATAGTTGGTTATTATTGGCCCACTCTTTTTACAGATGTGTATCTTCACGTCAAAGCTTGCATTGAATGCCATAAATTTACATGTAAACATAAGTTGCAATATTTACCCTTAAAACCAAATGCAGTAAATGCTCCATTTCAACAATGGGGTTTATAATTTATAGGTGAAATTCATCCTTCTTCCAGTAACCAACATCAATTTATTTTAACTGCCACTAATTTTTTTACGAAGTGGGTGGAAGCGATTCCCACAAGAAGAGAAATGGATAAAGTTATCATTAACTCCCTTCAAGATAATATCTTGAGCAGATTTGGATGTCCAAGGAAATTGGTAACAGACAATTCTCCAACGTTTAGATCCAAAAATATGATAATTTTTTGTGAAGAAAATAACATCATATTTAAGCATTCCACCTTATTACCCTCAAGGGAATGGATTAGCAAAATATACTAATAAGATTATTGTGAATAGTATAAAAAAGATGTTATTTCAAAACAAAAATACTTGGGACATTAAATTAAAACGTGATCTTTGGAAAGACAGGGTAACTATAAAAAGGTCCGTCGAAACAACACCTTTTCAACTTGTCTTTGGAATTGATGCAATATTTCCTGTCCAATTAAGCTTTCCAGTGATCAATTTTTTGCAGGATGTAGAGTAAGAACTAGATGAAATGAAGAGAAGAATGTTTTAGATAGGTAAGCTACAACGAGAAAGGTAAGCAATAATGGAAAAAGTTGAAGCTTACAAGAAGAAAGTAAAGGAAAGTTTTGATAAAAAAAGTTTAAAAACGACACTTTCTTAATCGGTGATGCAATTATCAGATGGGATGCATGAAATGATGAAAAAGGTAAGCATGGAAAATTTGATAATTTATGACCGGGACCTTTTACAATTATAAAAGTTTTGGGAATAAGACTTTTGTATTACAAAATTTGGATGGTGATGACTTTACAGGACTAATCAATGGGTGGTTTTTGAAACACTTTCACACATATTGAACTGATGGGACATTTACATTCATTGTATATATCATTACAATTTTCGTATATAAGACTCTCGCCGAATATAGAAGTTTGGTTTCAATTTTAAGGGGTATGTTTCTAGAGGGTTTTCTGAAGGCACATGGTCAATATGTTCTTAAATTCTCACAAGGAGAGCTTTAACTCCAATTGGATCCAGATGTTATCACTAGATTTGTATCCTAGTTCTACCCTATAATCTTTCCTAGAAATTATTTTCTTCTTGAAGTTCATTAAAGTTCCTTAGATTGGTTTTTAGGTTCCTTAAGTCTTAGTTTATCATTTATTTATTTGTTATGATAACTAGAACAAATAGGATCATTTTCATTAATTATTCCAAATTCTAATATTTGATGAATGATTCATGGTTTGATAAATGATCTAAGCTTACCCTATGAATGTTCCAAGTTTCAAATTTCGATGAATGAATAGTTTGATGATTATATTTTATAAATGGTCATAGTACATTTTGGCAGCACCTTTCATAATGAGGTTACAGTCTGGCGTTGTCAGATTGTTTACACTTGGAGTTGTTTTATGACATGTATCATACTATGGACGTGTGTTTTATGAAGGAATATCTATTCATTATGGAATTGATAGAAGCCTACAATACCAGCATGTTCTTGATATTATCAAATACATGAACCAAGGATTCGTACTCTATTTTTTTATGAATTATGGCACTGATAGAAGCCTACAGTACAGGCATGTTCTTGATATTTTGTGTATGAATTATTTTCATATGGTGCTTTGAACAAGAAATACACCCATTAGTTTCAAATACATGACCTAGCAGGATCATGATGGTTGTGATGAAGAGACTCAGTGGGAAAATTTGTAGGTTAGAACCATAGAGTGTAAAGTGGGCCGAAGAATTCCCTAGGTGTGTAGAGATGATGCGAAATGCAGGATCGTTTTCTTTCTGTGAAAAACTAAGAGGTCACAATATTTAGGTAACAAATTCCTTCATGAATAATTACAAGGATTATGTTGTTAATTTTCAAGTGCTAAATTTTAGGGTAAATGAAGCCACAATTACAGAAGTAACGGGAATAACCCTTGAAGGCAAGAGATGGTTTAATAAACGTATGTTTGATGTTGAACTAAGTATGTTTTTATTTCCTGGTTTTGAGAAGTTGGAATGGGGTAAAGTTATTCATTTGAATAATGTTAAACCTGAATGGAGGGATGTACTCAACATTATCCAATGCTATATAACCTGCGAAGGATGGTTTGCAATTGTGTTCAGGTATCATTTAAGGTTTTTACTGCATTTGAATTGTGAATCCAGGTTAAATTTTCCTTAGTACCTGTTTAAAAGTATAGAAAAGATGGTCACCCGGGTAAAGAATCACCCTGACCATACCCATCACTTTGTGTTTCATCACGGCCTAATTAAACTTTTGATAACCACTTAGTTAAAGAAGATAGATATATCTTGGAAATTTTTTCTCTTTTGGTCCAGTTTTGAGACTGAAGCCCAGAGGCATGACGATGATAAAGAAATAGGGAAAAATCACAGAGATTTGAAATGACAAAAGAGAAAGGTGACTAAACATGGAAATGAACAATCGAGAAAGGTATTCGATGCTATAAACATGTATGTGTCAGAGGTTTCTAGAACAGAGGTACTAAGAGAATTGAGTATTGAGTTTCAGAAGAAATATGTCATTGTTACTGATACCCCTAGGGATTCTAGGGAAAATGCTATCGTCCAACAATTTTCATCTAATTCAAAAAATGATAAAAACCCTGTTGCGGATAATTTGGTAAACAATTGGAGACCAAAAAATAGATCAAGGAACAAACTAAGGATGAATATGAAGGCCATTTTCAATCCAAAAGAATGTTGTGATTATCATAGAGGACTCCTCCAGTGATGAAGATCTATAGGTTGCGGGTGAAGAATATTATACAACATATCAAACTCTTGGATAAATTCAAGAAGAATTGAGTCATACACCCAATTTGATTAAAGAAGTTTGCAAAGGTAAACATAAAGTTGTTGAATTTGAAATTGGTACATGTTCAAAACAATCAGATGCTGAAGAAGGTCCTTCACATCAAGAGATGATGCAATCATTGTCACAAGTCGAGGTATTGATGAAATATTTGCAATAATTTAAGGATCAAAATAGATATTTGAATGATTCCAGTGAGAAATTAATGATAGCAAATAGAAGACTAAGGGAATATATGGAAGATATTGATGCTAATTATCAAGAACTCATAATAGTATATAAAGAAGTACTAAGGAGAAAGAGGGATACTCAATAACAGAATGAAGAACTCATGGGTCAAAACAAAGAGCTTCAAAACAAAATTCAATCCATGGAAGTAGAACATTCTCGGTTACAAGAAAGATCACAAGCACTTGATGGATTGACAATATTAGTTGAAGTATCTAGGAAGATGTGATTGTTCATGGTCAAATCCAACTCAAAGACTGTGCATGCTTAAGATCTAGGTCCTATTCCTAGAAATATTCAATGGAATATTTGTTTTGTCATTATCAGTTTCCTGTTGTTAGTATTAAGTGTCAAACTTTATGTTATGAGTCATATGGTCTAGATAAAATATGAATTTCCTTTTCTATTTTTAGTCAATTCAACCCATAAAATTTTGGATCTCAAACTGTTAAAGTTATAAATATTTTGTTTATATGTGTGTGTGTGTGTGTGTGTGTGTGCCAACTATGAAGAATAGAAGGCATTAGGAAGTGGTTTTGGAGATGAGACCGCTATCATCTATCAGGCATGTATGTCATGTTTTAGCTTATATTTAGATTATTATGGAATGATATTATATTTGAGATGATCCTATATTTGTTCTTTTTTCATGATAAATATGTTAAATTTGGACACTTGATTCATAACTTTGTTCTCTGATATATGTCATCTATATTTGAATTGTTATGAATGAGTTCAATGTTTATTATGAACTTTTGATATGAAACCCCCTCACTCTTTATGTATTTCATCCTCATAGTATTTATATATGTTCATGGTTCAGTTATATATATTGTTTGATTATTTTGATTATCTTATGCATGTTCTTGATCTCACCTATAAAAAAATTATAAGCCCAAAACCTAGTCATTCATTAGAAAACCTTAAGATTATCTGGACTTTGAACCTTAGTAGTCTAGGTGCAGACTTGAGTGATAACATCTTCTGGCACCATTGTCGAGGAACGAAGAAAGAAGATATTTTATTTTCTTTCAATTTTCAATATTTGTTGAATTCGAGAATCTTCTACCATCTAAGAAGTTATTAGTGATCTTTCCATTCTCTATGATGTTCTTCAAAGCCTGATCTCTTTCATAGTGATTTCATATCATAGTACCCCACATATCCAATTGTATGGCTATCTAACCTATCCAAGGGATGATATCTTTCTCTGTGATGTTCTTCAAAGTTTAAATGTTCTCTGCAAGTTCAGAATACAACTCTTCTAGAGTATCCAATAGTCTCCAAGACTTTGCCATGCCTTTTCCCATGTGGATTACCTCCACGAGGTATCAATGCCCCTGGTTTCCTGAGTCATGTAACATGACTAAATAGTTTGGGGACTTTTAACTGTTGATCCCTATGAAGATACATCAATACTCCCTTTTAAACTAGAGGAGTCTTTTATATTATACCAAGCTTGTTCCATACAACACATATTTAATTAAATTTGGAATTATACAAGGGATCTAGAATTTAGAACTTCAACAAGATTGAGTTTTCAAAAAATGAAAAACCAAAAAATTACTTAATTCACTCATTTCAGTCTTTATATTCACCATTTTTTTATAATATTATCAATATAAGCTATATAAAATCAAATTTATATAAAGTTGAAGCATATCTTCCTAATATTAAACTTAGATTCCTTATATTATTTTATTATTATAATTTTTTAATTTGTATTAATATTTGAGTTGATCAAGGTTTACCTCATCTCATGAACAATACATGTTGCAAGAAATTTCTTACCTATTAAGTTATCTAATGGCATTATTTGTATGTTGAAATTATTAACCATTTTATTTATAATTTGATAAAGCATATATTGTGCATGTGTTGAATTACCATATTAGTAAGAGATTGTCTCCATTTTAGAGTGACTTACAAAGTTATTTAATGATATAGCAGTCAATGTGTTTGTTACTGTAACAAATTTATGTATTGGCATAGTAATTTATTAATTCCCAATCTTGATAATGGGTGGCTAGAACA